>CM075988.1:9054691-9411248 GCA_038087875.1 Malacoraja senta | reverse complement strand
AGTAACTCAGCGGGTCAGGCAGCATCCCTGGAGAACATGCATACTGTAGGTGACATTGAGCAGAAGAAAGGTCTTGAAATGTGACCTATCCATGTTCTTCGGAGATGCCACCTAGCCCATGGAGTTACTCCAGCACTTTGCGTGTTTGTTTTGAAAACCAGAGTCTGCAGTTCCTTGTTTATAGTAAAGGAGCTGATTGCCAATGGCATTCTCCTTTAGTTAAATTAGACATGCAGTCTGTGGGGTGTCAAAACATTAGTGAAACCTCACAAATTGAACAAACTCTGTTTATTGAACATGGAACAGTACAGCACAGGAAAAGGCCCTTTGGCCCACAATGTTGGTGCTGAATATAATGCCAAGATAAATGCCAAGATAAACTAACTTCATCTGCTTACATTGGATTCATAGCCCTCCATTCCCCGTTCATACAAGGAAGATTAAAGAATAGAGGAAGACATGCATCTGGACGCTGAGTTCCCGGTGTTTCATGCTTATAAATGGCGCTATCTCCTCCCAATCCTATTAGGATCTGGACTCCATTTGGAGATAAGCTGTGTTATTTCTGGTTGATTGTGAAGTATACAAGACATCAAAGTTAATGTAAAATTTACAAAGCTATTTACTGCACAGAGTGTTTTTTGATCACTAAATACACAGGGTGCACAAATGAGATACACTCGGAGCGTGCAGCAAGTGGACGAGGATGGATGTGATATGCAATGTACAAATCAACTGCTGATGTGTAGTCAGTGCTGCCTGGACGTTTTATTTCCTCGTTATCAGAGCAGTGAGTCACCCAGAGACTGTGCCACACGCAAAACACAATCCCAAATGGTTATCTTCCAGCTAGATACTTATCTATGATGGTTCTGTTCTATCTCCTCTAGTTCACTGACAAGACGGGTCTCTGAAAGGGGGAAACTTAATTCACTTTTTGCCACGTTATCGCCTGCCATCTATCTTTCCCCTGCAGCCAGCCACAGTCTCTGTAACGAGGCTTGATTTGCTGGTGCCTGGCAGTAATTGTTTGGCTGCTGCTGATGCTGAATGAGCAAACAAGTTTTGAGTTGCCAACTGCAAGAGGTCACAAATAAATTAACAAGTCGACAAATACATAACTACACTTCCAATTTCCATGTTAAGAGAATTTTGTTCGCCACTGGTTTATCCTTGCTGGTTAAACAGCCAAGTGCTCCACTAATACGGTTTGGCTTGTATTCACTGGAATTTAGAAGGATAAGAGGGTATCTTATAGAAACATATACAATTCTTTAGGGATTGGACAGGCTAGATGCAGGAAAAATGGTCCCCATGTTGTGGAAGTCCAGAACCAGGGGTCACAGTTTAAGAATAACAGGTAGGCCATTTAGGACTGAGATGAGGAAAAACGTTTTCACCCAGAGAGTTGTGAATCTGTGGAATTCTCTGCCAAAGAAGGCAGTGGAGGCCAATTCACAGGATGTTTTCAAGACTGTGTAAGATTTAGCTCTTAGGGCTAACAGAATCAAGGGATATGGGGAAAAAGCAGGAACGCGGTACAGATTTTGCAGATTAGCCATGATCATATAGAGTGGGGGTGCTGGCTCGAAGGGCCGAATGGCCTACTCCTGCACCAATTTTAAATGTTTCTATCTTTCTATGATGTATGTTCAGGGACTGGATGGGTCTGTCACATCTTACCAGCACCAAACCAACCTCCCTTCCATTGACTCCATTTAGTTTGTTGCCACGTGTACCGAGGTACAGTGAAAAGCTTTTGTTGCGTGCTAACCACTCAGCAGAACGACAATACACAATTACAATCCATCTATTTACAGTGTATAGATACTATACATGATAAGGGAATACTGTTTAGTGCAAGGTAAAGACAGCAAAGTCCGATCAAGGATAGTCTGAGGGTCATCGACGAGGTAGAAAGTACCTCTTTGATCTACCTACACTTACACTTCACTCTGCTTTGGGAAGGCCACCAGCAGTATCATGGACGAGTCAGGGTACAGGTTAAATACAAAACTCCCTCCAACAAAGGACAGCAGTGATGATCCAGAAAATTATAGGCCAGTGAGTCTTAAATCACCGGTATGGAAATTACTGGTGAATATGTTAGGGAAACGATTTACTTGGATTGAGTAAAGATAGACTAATTATGAATAACCAGCATGGATATCCTGTCTCTCAAATTTGATTGAATTGTTTGAGGAGACACAGATGATTGAACATGATAGGGATGGCTTGTTTAGTTTAGTTTAGTTTAGTTTAGTTTAGAGATATAGCGCGGAAACAGGCCCTTCGGCCCATCTTATCTGCAATCCCCACACAATAACACAAGTCCTACACACGAAGGGACAATATACAATTATACCAAGCCGATTAACCTACCATCCTGTACATCTTTGGAGTGTGGGTGGAAACAGGAGGCTCCAGAGGTGACGTCATCTACAAGTATTTGACCAAATCCCACACGTTAGGTTGAGTCAGAAGATGAAGTCACAAGGATCCATGATGCATTATAAAGTTGAATACAAAATTGGCTTGGTCATAGAACACAGAGGTGGTGGTGGAGTGTGTTTTTCTGACTGAAGGTCCATAATCAGTGCAATTCTGCAAAGATCAATGCTGGGACTTCTGGTGTTTGTAATGATTAGGATGAAAATGTCGGTCGTCTGATTAGTGAGTTTACAGACATCCCAAAAATTGGCAGAAATGTGGATATTGAGGAAGGTTGTCAAATGATAAAGCAGGATACAGAGCAGTATGAAACTTGGGTGGAAAAAATATCAGGTGGAGTGCTACTGCCTCACAACTATAGGGCCCTAGGTTTGATTTTGACCTTGGCTGCAGTCTGTTTAGAATTTGCACATTCTCCCTGTGATCATGTAGATTTCTGATGCACACTTTTGGTTTCCTTGCATATCCCAAAATTTAAATGTAATCACCATATGTTGGTGATTTAATTGTCTACTGTAAATTATCTGTTGGTGGAGCTAATTAGCAAAGTAATTAAAGGAAAGTTGATGAGCATCTGAGAAAGAATAAGGAGCAAGGATAAAAGGAGAGGGGAATACTGTTGCTTTGCTGGAAGCAAACAGAGACTTGACAGGTTGAATAACCTTCTTTTATGTTGTAATCTGTAGATGAGTCACTGTTCAATGAAGAAGAAGCCTGCAATGTCATTTCTTGCGCTGTTGTCTGCTGGGGCAACAGCATCAGTGCGAAAAACAACAAGAAGCTGGACAAACTGGTAAAACGGGCTAGCTCAGTGCTGGAGGGGAGAGTGGACTCTGGGATGGATGTGCTTGAGAGGCGTATGAGGCGCAAGGTGCAGGTCATCCTGGAAAACCCCGGGCATCTCCTCCATGTAATTCTGGAGAGTCAAAAGAGCACTCGGAACAACAACCGGCTCCTCTCCCTGCGCTGTAGAACGGAGCGGTTCAGGAGATCCTTCACCCCTGCAGCCATTAGATTTTATAATACGTTTTTTTATAGGCTGTAGGAGGATGCGTTTTTGCATTTTTTGCATTTTTTACATTGCATTTTTTTTTTAAATTGTTAATTATTGGTCTTTTTAAGTATTTGTTGCTCTCAGGTAATGTCCACGTTGTATTTTATGTATGTTCTGTCTGCGTTCATTTTGAATGTGTGGGTTTGTTGGTTGGGGGCTTCGTGACATCTGAATTTCCCTGTGGGGATCAATAAAGTATTTATTATTATTATTATTATTATTATTATTATTATTATTATTATTATTAGTTGGATGATGAGTCGCAGGTGTATTAGAACAATCCAGAGTTTCCGCACCCACTGTTGCAAGGTTCGCACGAAACATGGGGTGAAATAAATATTGACTGCCCTGCTCAAGAAGAAGGTCTTGAAGAATGGCCTCACAAATACATACCGAAGACTTCATATGGCACTGTTTGGCAGCAGGAACTGACGGATTCAAGACCACACAGAGGGACTAAGTTAACGCTGTCCTTCCAGGGTAAGTATCAGATGCTTACTGGTGAGTCCATACTCAAGTATGAGGTAAAATAACAGGAAAAGAGGACAAATACTTGTGAATTGAAACAATGAAGAAAAATTCAAAACAAAGGTAAGAAGTGTGGCACGGTGGCACAGAGGTAGAGCTACTGCCTTATAGTGCCAGAGACGGGTCTGATTCCGACTATGGGTGCTGTCATTACGGAGTTTGTACATTCTTACCATGACCTGCGTGGGTTTTTTCCGAGATCTTCGGTTTATTCCCACACACTTTACTCCCACAAAGACATTTAGATTTGTCGGTTAATTGGCTCGGTATACAGTAAATGTAATATTGTCCCTAGTGAGAGTTAGTGTGCGGGGATCACTGCTTGGTGGGCCAAAGGGTCTGTTTCCACGTTGCATCTCTAAACTAGACTAACAACTAAATTTGAGGGAGGTTTTCTGATCTAATGAAATCTGTGGTAGACAAAAATGCTGGAGAAACTCAACGGGTGAGGCAGCATCTATGGAGCGAAGGAATAGGTGACGTTTCGGGTCGAGACCATTCAAATCTGTGAGCTGCTTAGGGATAATTCCGGAAGTGGCGGTGCCTAACGGCAGCGGCTCGACTGCAGTCCGTCTGTCTTTTTTTTATTTTTGTCTAGTTAAATGTAGTTGTTTGTGTTTTTTTAATATTGTTTTTAACTGTGTATATGTGGGGGGGGGAGGGGGAAACTTAAAAAAATCTCTTCCCTGTATGGAGGACCCGACCTTTCTCTGTCGGGTCTCCGTTGTCGTTGGGGCCTAGCACCGTGGAGCGGCCTCCAACCGGAACGGCCTGGGGCTCCAGTCGCGGAGCCTGCGGACTACTCACCATCGTGGAGCTGGCCGAGTTCGGAGCGTGGAGAGCTGCGGTGACGCGCGGCTGTGACATGACCCCGGAGATTCGGTGGCTCCAGCCGCGGGTCTGGTGGACGGTAACATCGGGAGCTCGCGGGTCCCTGGTGGGAGACCGCTTTTCGGGGCTCCCGCAACGGCAACTTCTCCCGCCCGAGTTGCGGGGTTGAAGATGACCTGGAGCTGGGTCTAACATCGCCTGGCGCGGCTTTAATGGCCGCGGGACCTGCTAGCGCTACCGGGGGCTCCAACATCAAGACCCGAAGCGCGGCCTTGCATCGCCCGGCGCAGCTTTAATGGCCGCGGGACTTATTTTCCATCGCCCGCCGGGGCCTCTGACTCTGACATCGGGAGGAGATTGGGGAGTGCAGGGGAGAGATAAGACTTTGCCTTCCATCACAGCGAGGAGGAGATTCGCTGTGATGGATGTTTGTGTAAATTGTGTTGTGTCTTGGTTCTTTTTACTTGTTTGTATGAACAAGAGGGGACAAGCTAGAATCGAGGTGTTTGGAAATGGGTTAAGAGTGACTGGAACAATGGGTCTGCCAAGGCAGTCCTGCTTGTGGATTTTGAGAAGGAGATAGAAACATGCAGTGCAGGGTTGGGGACGTGTATATGGTTTGGATCCCGACTCAAAATACCTTCTGTCCATTTCCTCCACAGATGCTGCCTGACCAGGCTGAGTTTTTAGAGATAAAGCATGGAAACAGGCCCATTGGCCCACCGAGTCCACCCCAACCAGCCATCACCCCGTACACCAGCACTATCCAACACATTAGGGACAACTTACAGAAGCCAATTAACCTATACGTCTTTGGAGTGTGGGAGGAAACCAGAGCACCTGGAGAAAACCCATGTGGACACAAGGAGAATGTGCAAACTTTTTACAGAGAGCACACATAGTCAAGATCGAACCCGGGTCTCGATGGCAGCAACTCTACTGCTGTGCCACTGTGCCGCCATTGTAGCACATTGTCCCTCTTGCACTTTGTGTGTTGCTCAAGACTCCAGCATCTGCAGTTCCCTCCGTCTCCTCTTTATTCATATTATGTATCAGTTTGATAGCATTTTACTTGTGACCTAGTTTCAACTTTAGATTTTATTCAGGATGCCTTTCAGAATGACATCCTGAAATCATTAGAATTTAATCCATGAAGACAGCAGGTTGAGGCAAGCAGCAGTCTGTAATCCTCCAGGGTCTATCTGCCAAGACTTCTTCGACTGTGCAGAAAATTATCATTTGTAACAGAGATGCAAAGGAGAAGAAATTACAGATACCTTCAGGAAAACCAATGAAGAAATTTATAATCCTCCAAGTAAATATTCGATACAGAAATGCATGTCTTTTCTTCGACGTTTGAGTGCTGCATTCATGTGGATTATGGAGAGGGTATCTATTCTTCATAGTTAGTTCAGTTCTTCAGTTTTAATGTGCAGTACTTATAATCCTCCAAGTGAATATTCAATACAGAAATGCATGTCTTTTGTTTGAGGTTTGAGCACAACATTCATGTGCATTTTATGGAGGGTACCTATTCTTTATGGCTAGTTCTGTTCTTTAGTTTTAATGTGCAGTACTTATGAGTTGGATATACAGTGGGGCACCATAATTAGATCTACACGGCCAAAATGACAGCGGTATGCCATGCACATATTTAATTAAATGTCATCCTCTGTGCAACCGTGCAAGATAATATCATTAGGCCTGGAAACTACTTTTTCAACATGATACTTGAGAGACATCAGAAAATGGAAGTTAATGTTAAATGCTGGTTAAACACAGCTGGAGCGTTTTATCCAGCGCTGGCACCATACCTAATGAAGGATTATCAAGAGAGCATTGCAGAGAAGATTTACCGGAATGTGGCAGGGGAGGAAAGGACTTCAGAATATGGAGAGACAAGAGAAGTTTTCTTTCGTGCAGGAAAAGATTACGATATGATACGATATGATAGAACTTTATTTATCCCAGGAGGGAAATTGATCAGCCAACAGTCATAAAAACACAAAATACATGAAACCTGAAATTGAAGTGAGGAGTGGAAAGGATTGGGGATGTGCAAAGATCGGAGAGGGATGAGGGAGGAGAGTCAGTCTCAGCCTACCCCTCGACAGACGGGGGAGGAGTTGTACAGTTTGGGGGTGATTGGAGATTCGGGGGTGATTTCCTCTGGTGTGCATAATGACAGGTTTTAATATATGTGTAGAATAGAGAAGGTTCCCTTATAGATCGGCCAAAAACCATAAGACAACGATATGAGATATTTGTGCAACAAAGAAAGGGTAAAATTAGATTGTGTTTATTATGGAATTTATTTGGGTATAAATATAGAATTTATTACCATAAAACTTTTGACATTTGGAAATGTCAAATACTAGGGAGCATAGCTTTAAGGTGAGTGGGTGAAAGTTTAAAGGAAATGTGCGGAGCAAGTTCTTATGCATAGAGAATGGAGGGTACAATCAAGCTGTCCAGTGTACAGATACAGGATATAGGGAATAACGTTTAGTGCAAGATAAAGTCCAGTTAAGTTCGATTTTAGTGTTGTAGGTGATGAGTGAATGCCCATTACCCAAACTCCTGTAAGGAAGACGATACACTCTATGGGGTGTGACAATTTGATATTATTTTTCACAGATTCAGGTAATACTGCCAGGACAGTGTTTTATTACTCATCCCTAATAATCATGCAGTACCTCTCTAGTAGTTTATAAAAAGCATTTGGTTCACCAATGCATGAAAGGCCATGAACCAAATGCAGGTAAATGGGTTTGGTATTACTAAATACAAAGGTCAGCATTGACATGGTGGGCTGAAGGGTCTGTATCTGCCCTGTACAACCCCTTGACTCTATAAGATTGAACTGGATTGGAGTTACATATCAGACTGAACAAAGATATCATAGACTGGTACCTGGAAATTATTTCACACACCTCCTCGCCTTTGTTCACCTATTAACTGTCACGCTTTGTCCTGCCCTTCCTTTCTTCTAGAGATCTTCCCCCCCAACTCCATACAATCAGTCTGAAGGAGGATCCCAACCCAAAACGCTCCCTATCCATGTTCTCCAGGGATGCTGGCTGACATGCTAAGTTATACCAGTGCTTAGTGTCTTGTTTTGTAAATCAGCATCTGCAGTTCCTTGTTTCTAGTAAAGGAGCTGGTTGCCAATGGCATTCTCCTTGGTGTCATCTTAGCCCAAGATGTCTGTAGTAGGAGCCCAACTTTATAATCACTGGACTACCCATTCAGCAGATGACAAAACACTTTTTTTATATACTACCACATATTCATTCCATCTGAACTTCTCAGAAAGCAAAAGATGAAGGTTTATTCTGTTGAAAGATAGCACATTTAAAAGGGTTAAGCTCAATCCACATAAATCTACCTGATCTCCTGTTTGCTAAACACTTTAACTCCCCCTCCCATTCCCACACTGACATCCATTGTCAGAGTGAGGCCCAGTGAAAATTGAAGGAAGAACCTTATATTTCACTTGGGCAGCTTACACCTCAGCAGTATGAACATTGACTTCTTTAACTTCAAGTAACCCTTGATTTCCATCTCTCTCCTTCACTCCCCCTTCCCAGATCTCTGACCAATCTGACTGTCTCTGACTACATTTTATCTCTGTTTGCTTTGTTGTTACCTTCTCCCAGCTAACAATGATCTATTCTATATTGTCCTTGATCTCCACCCCTTTGTCCTGTTTTCACACCTTACACTTCCTATCTATTTATTTCCTTCTCCCCTGACATCAGTCTGAACAGGGCTGCCAACTCTCACGCTTTCAGCGTGAGAATCACGCCTTGGAGCAAATTCTCACGCCCTCACACTCATGACCGAGTTCTCACGCTGAGTTCAGTCCCTGCACAGTTTGTCCCTTTGCGCCGCGTGCCAGGGATCTGCATGGTCTGGCGAAGCGCGCCGGTTGGCGGCTGTGAGTGACGTCGCGTCTCTTCTCTCTTGGTTGGATGTACAGCCGCCGGGTGTCAGCAGCTCTATGTGCCGGCTGTGAGTGTGCGCTGCCGGCCGCCACTGCAGCCTCGCTCCCTCCCTCCCTCCCTCCCTCCTGCCCTTCAACTCACACGGCAGAGCCAGTGCCGCCAAACCACGCTACACCGTGCCCGCCAAACTCCCCATTGGGCGGCCGGGGAGAGAGAGGGAGGGGGGAAAGAGAGAGAGAGAGAGAGAGAGAGAGAGAGAGGGAACGTAAAAAAGGGAGGGATGGAGGCAAAGAGAGACAGGGGAGGGAATGTAGAAAGGGGATGAAGGAAGGAAAGGAGAAAGTGGAGAATGAGGGAGGGGGAGGAAAGAGGGAAGGATGGGGGCAGGAGGGAGGAAGGGGAGGATGGAGGGAGGGGGAAGGAAAGGTGTGTGTGTGTGTGTGTGTGTGCTTGTGTGTCTGTCTCCCTGTGTGTGTTTCCTTGTGTGTGCGTGTCTCCCTGTGTGTGTATGTGTGTCTCCCTGTGTGTGTGTGTCTCCCTGTGTGTGTGTGTGCGCGTGTCTGTGTGTCTCCCTGTGTGTGTGTCTCCCCGTGTGTCTGTGTCTCCCCATGCGTGTGTGTGTCTCCCCGTGTGTGTGTGTGTGTGTGTGTGTGTGTCTCCCCGTGTGTGTGTGTGTGTGTCTCCCCGTGTGTGTGTGTGTGTGTGTGTGTGTGTCTCCCCGTGTGTGTGTGTGTGTGTGTGTGTGTGTGTGTCTCCCCGTGTGTGTGTGTGTGTGTGTGTGTGTGTGTCTCCCCGTGTGTGTGTGTGTGTGTGTGTGTGTGTGTGTCTCCCCGTGTGTGTGTGTGTGTGTGTGTGTGTGTGTGTGTGTGTGTGTGTGTGTGTGTGTGTGTGTGTGTGTGTGTGTGTGTGTGTGTGTGTGTGTGTGTGTGTGTGTGTGTGTGCGCGTGTGTGCGCGCGTGTGTGTTCCTTTGTGTATGTTCCTTTGTGTATGTGTCTCCCTGTGTGTCTGTTGTCACATCCTGGCCTTAGACAGGGCTGCCAACTCTCACGTTTTGAGCATGAGAGTCACGCATTTCAGCCAATGCTCACGCTGATGACAGAATTCTCACGCTGTCTTCAGTCCCTGCACAGTTTGTCCCTTTTACGCCACATCACAGCGATCTGTGCAGTCTGGGGAAGCGCGTCAGTTGTCGGCTATGAGTGATGTCGCATCTCTTCTCTTCTCTTCTTTATTGGTCGGATGTGCAGCCGCTGACAACATGAAGCAGCCGGAGATAGAACTAACCAGGTGAATTGGTTGTAAAACATGGGGTGGACCACAATGAGACCAAACATCTAGGACGGGGTTCGGCAACCTATGGCACACGGGCCGAATCCGGCCCGTAACTCAAAAAAACGCGTTTTTTTTCTTCAAATCAGCCAGTCCCTGGGACGCGAGCTGATCTGGGAACGGCAGCCAGTCCCTGGGCACACAGAATGCCAACTTGATCATTATGGACAAATTGGGCCAGCCATGTACATGTTGTATAACTCTGACTCTATGCAGATCTGAATGGGCTTAGAATGACCATGTAAGCAAAATTTCCCTCACTTTCCCCATTATGATTCTTGAGATTAATATCCCTTTGCTCTGTTAATAGCATTAAAGTACTAATGAGGTAGAGTCAGGAATGGGAACATGTTATTTTCTTTTAGTTTGCTTTAATTAGTTAGTTAATTTTTTGTTGACTGCCATCATTTCTGAAATAGTCTTAATGTAACTTAACTGTTATAAAGCAGTAATAAGTGATTATTGTCCAAACAATTGGAACTTGCATAAAATGTTTGCATTATTAGCAGGGCTGCCAACTCCCACGCATTGAGCGTGAGACTCACGCATTTCACAAAACTCTCATGCTCTCACGCTGATCACAAAATTATATAATGAGAATAGGACCTGTTTTGCTTAACAAATAGTGTAGGAAGGAATTGCAGATGCTGGTTTAAACTGAAGATAGACACTAAAAACTAGAAAAACTCAGCAGGACAGGCAGCATCTCTGGAGAGAAAGAATGGGTGATGTTTCGAGTCGAGACCTTCAGCCTGAAGAGGTTGAAAACCAGCCATAAAACACGATGACTGGACATGTGTGTTATCCAACTAAGGGCAGAAATCAGAATCATGTGTTCATCTTTACTCACGTGACACCATAATAAATATATTACAGAAAAAATAATTTAATGGGGTGGCACGGTGGTGCAGTGGTAGAGTTGCTGCCTTACTACCACAAGGGTTTTCTCTGGATATTCCGGTTTCTCCCATATCCGAAAGAAGTGCAGGTTTGTAGGTTAATTGGCTTCTGTAAATTGTCCCTGGCGTGATGGATGGAATTGGTGTATGATAGATTGCTGGTCGGTGTGGACTTTGTGGGCGGAAGGGCCTGTTTCCATATATATTTTTACATATATATCTTAATCTCATTGAACCATATATGATTGAATATGTGGCATTATTTTCGTCTTGTTTCTATATTCAAAGTGTAAGTTTGAAACCGTCTGAAAAAGGGTTTCGGCCTGAAACGTTGCCTATTTCCTTCGCTCCGTAGATGCTGCCGCACCTGCTGAGTTTCTCCAGCAATTTTGTCTACCTTCGATTCGCCAGCATCTGTTGTTCCTTCTTGAACAAGGTTGATTGATTTATTTGTGCAGAACAGTGATGGAAGTCCGACTTTTGCTTTGTTTCTCTGAGTTTTTCTCTCTATATATACGTAACAGCATGAATATAATCTGATTTCCATATATGAATACAGTCATTCATGTGCTGCACCTGTTGATCAGAGCCTGGCTATTGTGGAATGTAATTAGGAATGTAATTTAGCCTAACCTTATTCATACCTAATCCAATTTAAAACATAAATGTTGCATTCAAATGCAAGTTAAAAGACCCGCTACAGTATGCACCAGATTGTACAATTTCAAGCTGAAAAATGCAAAAGCTCCCTACCGTGGGAGGGGGAATACCCCCCTCTCACACCCTCCCCCCCCCCCCCCCCCCGGTCGCTACGCTCCCTCTCAATTTCTCATTCTCAACTTTCACCCAATGTTGGCAGCCCTGGTCTGAAGGAGGGCCTCGACCCAAAATGTCACCCAAACCTCTCCAGAGATGCTACTTGTCCCGCTGAGTCACTCCAGCATTGTATATCTATCTACATTTAAAAGAGGGCTCAATTCACCTCCACTTTACAACAGCATTCCACCCTCTTCAATTGGAGTGGTCCCCTGAAGGAAATCATCATAGATCCCAAAGATAAACATTGCTACTTGCTCTGTATAATTATTTTGCAGTTGAGTCGAAAACAAAAAAAAAGGTTTTCAAACTTCTGAAAATCAAACTTGTGGAAAAAATACAAGAAACATTACATTATGTGAGGACAAAATGCAAGATGTGATTGTAAATATTTAGCGAATGCATCTCACTGCTAAAATATTCAAACATGAAAATAAACATTACTGATACAGCTTGTCATTCAAGTGTTGAAGAATCATCCAGCATGTTCTTTATTTTATGCATGTTGTTCACTTTGGAAATACTGTCCGCTAAATTTTATTTTTTTTAGTTTAGTTTATAGGTACAGCACAGAAACAGGGCCTTCGGCCCACCGAGTCCACGTCAACCAGCGATCCCTGCACACTAACACTATCCTACACACATTTGGGACAATTTAAAATTATATCGCCATGTTAGAAGCTCATGAAGAAAACCCACACAGGTCACGTCGCCTATTCCTTCTCTCCATAGATGTTGCCTCACCCGCTAAGTGTGTGTCTAACTGCGTACAGACAGCCCCCATAGTTTGGATCAAATCCGAGTCTCTGGTGTTGTATGGCAGCAACTCCACCACTGTGCCACTGTACCGCCCATATTAATTATTTTCAAGAATTTTCACAATCTTCCACAGTCTAGCTTGGGACACATAAAGTTACAAAATCCAGTTATTAATTAATATCGCTTTATGTATCAGATAACTGCTTATAAATGGGGCATTTGGTCAATAAACCAGAGGCTGGGAGCATTGACTTTATGTTCACATAGGATTAGGGTAAAGAAGATTATAGGCCGATTTAATAGTGTTCAAGATGATTGGTTTTGTGAAATAAGAAGAAACCATTTTTATTGACTGTAGGGTCCATAGCAGAAGAATAAAGGGTCGCAATAACTGGCCAGGAAACAAAGTTAAATGTGTTTTTTTTATTCCAGTGAGTTTGGAATACTCTTACTGAGTGAATGATGTCTGATTTTGTGATGTTGAAATTGAGTTGCATGGCGTGATAGATACATTTTGAAATCGTGGTGATATTTTACAATGCAAATTAAAAAAGAACATAATCGGACTCCTCACGTTGAATTTGTCACGTACCCATTTGGATAAAACCTCATCAGATAATCAAGGGGTGGTGGTGGAAACAGATACAATAGTGACATTTACCAAGCTTTTGGCTAAGCACATGGATATGCAGGGAATGGAGGGATATGGATCACATGCAGGAATGGGAGAATGGTTTAACCTGCCTGAAGAAATATCCTGACCTGAAATGTCACCTAGATCCATGTTCTACGGAGATGCTGCCTCACCCACGGAATTGCTTCAGCACGCTGTGTCCTAACTTGGCATCATGTTCGGCATGGACACACAGATACTAGTATGCACATTATTCATCTAATGTCTGTGGTAAGGCAGAAATAAGGGCTGTGCACATTGATAATGTCATTGCATGCATGAATGACTGAGAAAGTAACAGCTGTACTCTAGTGAACTGCTCCTGGAGATGGAAGGTTTAATTTTGCAATGGTTGGTTTTCAATAGGAAATCACCCCTACCTTGCTAAAGGAGATAGATACCACACAAATGGATCCAGACCTCACCCTCCCCATGCATTCTGTTCTTCTCTTTACATCTTTCTCTGACTAAGACTGCTGGCTCTACAGATCTTGTACGTACGCTTTCTAGGTCTGCACAAAACTTGAGAGTCTTCAATTTACAACAGAAGTCTTTAATGCTTTACACAATGCTGGCAGCAAGGCAGCTCAAAATGGCTGCACACACACACACTGTCTACAGGCAGGATAAACTATATACAAAACATCTCCCTTTGTCCTGTGCAGCCCCACATGCTGCACGGGACCACCCCACACAGTCCACCAAACATCGCATTCCCCCTTTCCAGTTTGAACGTCTCCATTTAGCTGGACCAAGCTTCACTCTTTTTTTCCAGCCTTTTTTGCATTTCACAACTCTTGCTAAAGGCTCAGAATCAACAAAGTTTTCCTCAGTGTTCCCTTTTGAATAGATATCAGTATTTGCTTTATCTGTATGCTGTTCTTTCTCCACTTGGGTGTAGTTTTTCTCGGCGGTCTTCAGTGTTTTGGATGCGAACGCAATTGGTTCTTCCTTGCTGTTCGGCGCCGTTTGTGAGATTACAGCTCCATGACCATATGGTGATGCATCGGCGGCCAGCGAGATCGGCTTCGATGGGTCATAGTGGACCAAACGCGTCTTCTGGGCGAGCATCTCCTTCAACCTGGTGAATGCATGGTCACACTCTTTGGACCAGTGCCATTAGACGTCCTATTATCGTAGGTTATTCTTGCACTTGCTGATCATGTTGCAATCCGTGGTACATGACAATACCATAGTTGATCCATCATAGATCAAGGCGTTCATGTCAAGCTTGAAAGCATGGATCCAGTCGATGACACACAGGGATGTACCTTCTTTACCAACGACGATCAGCGGCAACATCTGTGTCATACCATTACAGGAAACGGCGACAGTGCATTTGCCTTTCGTGGGAATGGACTGTCGTCCGTATCTGAAAATCGGATGTTGGCCGGTTTCAGTTTCGGCGATCCGATCCTCTCCCAGATGTCCTGACCCACTAGCGACACAGCCGCACCAGTGTCCACCTGAAACTGTAGATCGACGTTTGAGACCGGCAGCGAAATCCTCGGCTTGTCGGTGATGATAGACACACCGAGCACTTCAATAGGAATGGTCTCCGTGAATTGGTCGACTGTTTTGCACTTCCTTGCCCTTTCTCAGCTTTCCTACAGATTGACACACTGCCTGGAGATGACCTTTTGGGTAACAGGCATAACAAACGGACTTGATATACGGGCACTCACGGTGATGATGAGCAGTCGAGCCGCACCGGTAGCTGGGTTTCGATCCTCCCCCCACAGGGGAACGGCTCTTCTGAAACTGTCCCTCCTTCTCCCGATTTGCTCTGGGTCGATCAACTCGTTTCTGGCGTTGCAGACGAGTCTGACAAACTGTATGCACCTCCTGAGGGAGCTTCAACGCTGTTTCGCTGGCCATTTTGTGCAGTTCTTTACTCAGCTCCTTGGCCATCTTTGCACACTGCAGCACATTCTTCAATGAGGCATCCAATTCCTTGAGAATCGCCTGCTGGATGAATGCGTGCCTGCTGCCCATGGCCAGTCTATCCCACACCGCATTGTCTTGGCACTTTTCACAGCATTCAGTTTTAAAATTACATGCCTTTGCCTTGGTGTGAAGTTCGGCAAGAAATTCCATAATCGATTGCCCTTCCTGTTGCACCATCCTGTAGAAATCAAGGCGAGCTGTGAAGAAATTTTGACTTTCTTCGAAATGCAGCTGCAAAGTCGTCGTGATTTCAGCATATGAGGCTTCAGTTACTTCTTCTGTAAGTAAATTTTGAAGCAGTGCAAAAGTTTCTGGAGACATTGATGAACACAAGAGAGCCTTCTTCCTCTGGTCAGTCTCAATTGCCATACTTTCAAATTAAAACTCAGCGCGCATTAAATACGGCGACCACCTTTCTCGCTCGGGATCGAAACGATCAAATTGCCGAGACACGTTAGTTTCAGTACACTACAGAACTCAAAAAAAATTTATATATTAAAAAAATCGTAAATTAGGCTCGTATCTGGGTCTTTGGATGCAATCCGAAGTATCCCAGTCCTGACACCACTTTCATGTTCATTTTCTAGGTCTGCACAAAATTTGAGAGTCTTCAATTTACAACAAAAGTCTTTAATGCTTTACCCAATGCTGGCAGCAAGACAACTCAAAATGGCAGCACACACACACTGTATACAGGCAGGATAAACTATATACAAAACATCTCCCTTTGTCCTGTGCAGCACCACCTGCTGCACGGGAGGAGCAACAGGTCCTCCCACCCCACACAGTCCGCCAAAAATCACAGTACGTTCTCCCTGTAACTGTGTGTGTTTTCTCAGGGTGCGCCAGTTTCCTCCCGCACACCAAAGACCTGCAGGTGTGTAGGTTAATTGGCTTCTGTAAATTGTTCATAGTAAGGATAGAACTATTGTACAGGTGATCGTTGGTTGGTGCAGACATGGTGGGCCAAAGAGCCTGTTTCCACACTGTATCTCTAAACTAAATTAGTGCATATGTACCCAGGCAACTGTTTCATTTCTCCTATCTAAAAGAGTAACTATTTAGCTAATAACTGTTTCCATCATCCCTTCAAGGAGTCTTAGAGTCATAGAGAGATACAGCACAGAAACAGGCTCTCTGCCAACCAAGTTCACTACAACCATCAAACACCTATTAACACCTATACATTAATCATACGTTAATCCCATTATTTTCTCCCCACCAACTACCCCCAACTCTATTACTCACCAACTCATTAGCACCAATTTACAATGACCAATGAACCACCAATACATATGACTTTGGGATGTGGAAGGAAAGCAGAGCACCCAGCAGAAACCCTTGTGGTCACAAGGAGAACATCCAAACTTCATGCAGACAGCACCCAAAGTCAAAATCACTAATCCCATTTACAAGCATACAGCCTTTTTCGCCTTGCTGGTAGAAGTCCATAAATCATAGGAGCAGAATTAGGCCATTCAACCCATTGAGTCTAATCCGCCAATCCTTCATGGCAGATCCAGCTCTCCCTCTCAACCCCATTCTCCTGCCTTCTCCCCGCAACCTTTGACATCCTTACTAATCAAGAATGTGTCAATCTCCTTTTAAAAAATACCTTGGACTGCACAGCCACCTGGGGCAATGAGTTCCAATGTTCATCACCATCTGGCAAAATAAATTCCTCCTCATCTCCTTTCTAAAGGTACATCCCGATGTTTCCATTCATGAGTAAATGGTGGTGCTATATTTTCCGACAGCCATTTCTTTCAAATGCAGAGGCAAGATGGAGCATAAGGGTCTCGACCCAAAACGTCAGCCATTCCATCTCTCCAGAGATGCTGCCTGGCCCGCTGAGTTACTCCAGCATTTTGTGTCTACCTTGCACAAATGTTGACCTGGTTTCTGGGATATCAGTGAATTGAAAAAAAAAGGTCTGCAGCTCCTATACATTGCGCATTGTAGATGCATCAAGAAAATTGGCTACCTCTCAACAATGTGCAAAATCGTGCAATGTAATTAAACCAGCAATTTCTAACAAGCAATGTAAAGGCTGGACTAATGTTTCACGCTACTTGCTGCCTGAACTTCATATGGAAATCAATTTCTTTCAGCATCATTTTATGCTGAAATGTGCGAAAGTTAGCAAAATGGCATGATGCATGTCTGGTTTAAAAAAAAATCAATGAGGCTTAAATTACAACACATGATTCTTCTGAAATCTATTTGACTCAGTATAATTTCATCCACACAAGAAAACATTATATGAAATCTGCTTCAGGCTAAAAGGAAATTTGTTTATTAAAAAAAACAAATGAGCACAAAACTACTTTGCTTTGCAAATTGTAATTGTAAGGTTTGGTCATTAACGACTGAAAAACACCCCAGGCAATTTCTTCAAGAATCTCACTCCCCATGCAAGGTAGAGCCACCACTGATGGCTATAGTGAGGTGTTGCACGTGCACACTTGCCTGTCCACGCTCCATTCTCCTTTGTCCGAAATCTAGAGACCTCCAACTTTGTCCCACTCTTTGTGCTTTGCCTCCTGCACTCTAATGAAGTACAATGGAAGAACAGAGAACAGCATCTCTTCATTAGGATTTTATGACCTTCCCACCAAAAGAAGGTGTATGGTTTGGTTTTGAGATACAGCGTGGAAACAGGCCCTTCCGCCCACCTTGTCCTTATCGACCAGCGATATGCCATACACCAGTTCTATCCTACATAATAGGGACAATTAACTGAAGCCATGTAACCTAAAAACCTCTTGCCTTTGGAACGTGGGAGGAAACGGAGTACCCGGGGAAAACCCACATGGACAATGAAAGAATGTGCAAACTCCAATACATACAACACCCATGGTCAGAATCAAACTCAGGTCTCAGGAGCTGTCAGACAGCAACTCTACTGCTGCGCCAATCTGCCATCTGCTTACCTACATCAGTCAGGGCATTAGGTACAAGAGACAGGAAGTCATGTTGCAGCTTTATTGAACTTTGGTTCAGCAGCAATTAGAGTATCGGCCTGTTACAGGAAGGATATGGAAGCTTTGGAAAGGGTGCAGGTGAGGTTTACCAGAATGTTGCCGAGATTAGACAGTATAAGCTATAGGGAGTGGTTGGACAAACTGAGTGTTTTCACTGGTGCATCAGAGGCTGATAGAAGGATAATAAAATAATGAGAGGTGCAGATAAGGTCAGAAACCTAGTCCCATCGTGAAAGTGTCAAAGACTAGAGGGCATAGCTTTAAGGTAAGAAAGGCAAAATTTAAAGGAGATTTGCAGGGCATGCTTTTGCAGAGAAGGTGCCTGGAATACGATGCCAGAGGTGGTTTCCCCTACACCCCCTCCCCCCCCCCCCCCCTCCCACATCCCACATAATACAAAAGTAAAAGTACACTAAAACATACATTTTACAATAAACTAAAAACAACAAAGAAGCAAAAAGACGAGAGAGACTGTTGGCGAGTCAGCCACCGTCGGCGCCACCTGGAGCATAGGAGACTGAAGTGTGATCTTATAGATGTGTATAAAACCATGAGGTATATAGATAGGATGAATGCCAATCTTTTATCCAAGGCTAGAGAATCAAGAACTAGAGGATATAGATTTACATTGAGAGGGGAAAGGTTTAACCAGAACCTTTTCCACACAGAGTGTGGAACGAACTGCCAGAGGAAGTGGTTGAGGCTGGTACAATGACAACATTTAAAAGACATTGGGACATTCTGCTTAAAATGTCTGTTTTTCAATATCCACTTTATTCAGTTTCAATGTTCAAAATGTTATAATTAAAATCCTGGATTGCCAGTATTGTATTATAACAGAACCAAAGACGTTCACATTAACAGCAATTGACACCTTGTGCAAGGATTTCCCTTTGATCTCATAGTGCAGAGAGCTGTTTCCCTTTGCAATACGATTGCTCGACCTCACTGTACAATCACAGGCTCATGCACTCCAACTGATGGTTCTAAAACTCAAACAAACTAACACATTCATTTGACAAGTTCACTTGAAAAAGTCATTGGCCTCAATGGTATAATTAAAGTTAATTAGCATACCTGCTAGAAAATGCATAATCAGAAATATTCTTCATACCAGGCAACATCCCTCCTGTGTAGGAAGTGGTTGCAGATGCTGGTTACACCAAAGATAGAGACTAAGTGCTGGAGTAACTCAGCAGGACACGCAGCATCTCTGGAGAGAAGGGATGGGTAACGTTATGGGTCGAGATCCTTCTTCCGTCTGCAGTAGGATCTCGATCTGAAACGTCACCCATTCCTTCTCTCCTGAGACGCTGCCTGTCCCGCTGAGTTACTCCAGCATTTTGGGTCTATCTCTCCTGCTGTCAGTTCAACTTCCTCAATATTCTACACAGTAATTCCTTTAGTCTATCATCATCACCTGTCTTGAAAAAGATAAGGCATCAGCTGTGCCTCAGTTGGTAATGTATCTGCTTCAGAGTCAGAAGGTTGAGGCTTTTCCATGGACTTGAGGGCAGAAAACAGGCTGACATTTCATTTGAGTTCTATCTCGGCACTGCACGATAGTGAGTCTTGTCACTAGTATGAACTGTTAAACTGAGACCTTGTCTGCCCCCTTAGTTGGATGTTTAAGATGCCATGACACAATGTGGGGGAAGAGGAGGAGTGTTTTTCCCCAGTGTTTGGCCGAAATTTATTCCTGAAGGAACGTCACTCAAACAGATTATCTAAATATTAACATGCTATTTCTGGCCTTTTAATTGTTGTGTTTCTTACAGTGCAAAAGCTTCCGAAGCACTTAAATGGTTTACAGTTTACAGTTTAGTTTATTGTCACATGAACCGAGGTACAGTGAAAAGCTTTTGTTGTGTCCAGTTAGTAGAAAGACAATACATGATTACAATCAAGCCATTTACAGTGTATATATACACATGATAAGGGAATAACGTTTAGTGCATGGAAAATCCAGCAAAGTCCGAGGATAGCCCGAGGGTCACCAAAGAGGTAGATAGTAGTTCAGCGCTGCTCTCTGCTTGTGGTTGGATGCTTCAGTTGCCTGATAACAGCTGGGAAGAAACTGTCCCTGAATCTGGAGGTGTGCATTTTCACACTTCTATACCTTTTGCCTGATGGAAGAGGGGAGAAGAGGGAATGGCCTAGGTGTGACTCGTCCTTGATTATGCTGCTGGCCTTGCTGAGGCAGCGTGAAGTATAAAAGGAGTCAATAGAAGGGAGGTTGGTTTGTGTGATGGACTGGGATGGTCCACAATTCGCTGTAATTTCTTGCGGTCTTGGATGGAGCTGTCCCCAAAACTAAGCTGTGATGCATCCTGATAAAATGCTTTCTATGGTGCATCTGAAGAAGTTGGTGAGAAGTGTAGGGGACATCATGCTTTGCAAAGTGCTTTGGATACCTCAAGGTCATGAAGGCCACTGAACTATTCAAGTTATTTTCTCAAATAAAAAATATTTGTTCCAAACTTATCTTATTCTTTTACTAATGGGGTATTTGTTAACCTAACTTCCTATCCCTGATTGCCCCCACTTTTTTCAAGCGTCTTATCCCCCCCCCCCCCACCTACAGTCAGTCTGAAAAATGGTCCCAAAACGAAACCAATCTATGTTCTCCAGAGATGCTGCCTGGCCTGCTAATTTACTCCAGCACATTGTCTTAGTTTCCTATTCCTAACTTTAGCGATTACCACGTACACTACGCTACACACAAGAACCACTTTTACAATTTTACCAAAGCCAATTAACCTACAATCTGTACATATTTGGAGTATGGAAGGAAACTGGAGCACCCGGAGAAAACCCACGCAGTCACAGGGAGAAGGTACAATCTCCATACAGACAGCTCCCGCAGTCTCTGCCGCTGTAAGGCACCAACTCTAACGTTGTGCCACAGTGCCGCCAATGACATTGGTTATTTTCCAGTTGAAATAAAATGTTTTGTTACATTTTGTGGATTTTTCTATTTTCTTTGGACTACGTTAAGTTGGGAAAGTTTGTCTGTTTTGGCTATTGCTGTTTGCAAAGGGAGCTGTCTCAAAACCTTTGGGACCCAACTTTTGGCTTTAAAGAATTTGAACAACACACTGCTCCTTGCTATAAGTATAATGTTTTCATCAAAATATTCTTCTGGACAAAATAATGCTAATAAATTAGAAAACATTCTGTAAAGAAAATTCAGTTTAAAGACTTTCTCACTATTGAGTTCGGCTGGGAGTTGCTTCCCAGCTGTTATCAGGCTACCGAATCATCCTACCACAACCAGAGAGCAGTGCTGAACTGCTATCCACCTCTTTGGTAACCCTTGGATTATCCTTGATCGGACTTTGCTGGCTTTACCTTGCACTACACGTTATTCCCTTATCATGTATCTATACACTGTAAACGGCTCGATTATTATCATGTATTAACTTTGTGCTGACTGAATAGCATGCAACACAAGCTTTTCACTGTATCTCGGTACACATGACAATAAACTAAGCAGACTAACTGAGGTTAATTTATTTAAATTGTTTCTTGAATGTTTACATAACTTCTCTTTCTCTCTCAGCATTAAACTGGCTGGTTATTCTAACCAGTTGTTACGATGAATACTTAGTTCCAATAGAAATGGTGTTTTGATAGCAGGAGATTTTCTAAGACTGCCTGGTATTCAGTATCAGAATAATCAAATTGAATATGTAACTGTCAGTAATGTATAACCCAACTCAATCACATTTCATTGTTTACATTTAATTACACACTCAGCTTGTAACCAAGGATTTAATTATAATCTTTTTTTGTAAATGCCTTTCAGTTTATTGAAACTATTTCTGTCATAGAACAAAAAAAAAACTAAATGGGAGAGAAATTCCTAATTTTATCCCTAAGGCACGGGTTTTTATAATAATATATCAGGATAATATTCAATTTGGTGCAAATGTAGAAGCTAAAATTCAATTTTCAACCTTAATTGATGATTTGTTTATATGACTTTGAGTGGCTGTTTGATTGGTTAGGACAATCTGAATGTACTGGTTAGTTTAGTTTAATTTCGAGATGCAGGGTGGAAACAGGCCCTGCAGCCCATCAAGTCCATGCAGACCAGACCATGTACACTAGTAGCAATGTTACAAACTTTTGAGATTTTAAAAATCAAGTCTGCAATTTATCCCATCAGATAAAGCATAAAAATAAGTTTAATTTGACACCTAATTCACTTTCATATCTTCAGTATTAAAAAAGTTATGGCCATTTTCATACTCGGAAATTAGCATCTTATTCCCTATTGCTTTTCCATTGCCTTAACTCAAAAGCTGTGATCAAGGACAGTCAAAAGCCCATAACTTTCTTAAAAATTAAGAGAACTGAAAGAAATGTTCAGCTATTATAGATTGAAGTATTCTGAAACAAATATGAAACAATCTTACTTGGATGACCTGAAATTAAAGCATATAATTAGTTAGTTACCCAATTGTAGCTAATTACAAAATTCAATTACTAGATCTAAACATCTATCAATTTCTTAAGAAAAGATGAACTTACTTTTTTAAATAGCCTAAGTGTCCAAATAACATTCACACAAGAATTCACAATATAACATGATTTTTAAATCTCATTGTCATGAATTTTATAGGCCAAATGGAAGGAATTTAATGTTTAATTCCCGTAAATTAATGGCCATTTAAATCATCTTGCGAGTGAAATTTTCTGGAACTTGATCAATTGGAACGTTGCGGTATGCGGTGAATTTAAACCCCATGTCGGCAGGAAAAATACTGCCGGTTCGTATGGGGAATAAGTCACCTTCTCGCAACGTGAAATTTTGATTAAAGGTATCCTAAGAAGCACTTTTTAATGAAAAAATAAACTGTACCTTGCCTTGTCCCCTACGTGAGGTCCGTCTCGTTGTCGGCGTTCACGGCTTTAGAAGATGATTTTTAATTTACTACAGTAATTATATTAGTAAGCGCAGTTTAAAAATAATTCCCGAGAATGGCAGTCAAAGCGATTTTTCTTCATCAACTATTTAGCCTGTTCAAGATCGATTTGAATAGGCTTCCGAAATACCGCATTTTAAACCCGCCCCCCTCTCAACGGCGCCAAAGTCGCGCACACGGGCAGTGACGGAATTGCAGCGCCGCTTAAGGTAAGTATTGTAACATACCTAACACTAGTTCTATCCTACACACAAGGGATAATTTATGGAAGCCAATAAACTTCTAAACCTGCACGTCTTTGGAATGTGGGAGGAAGCTGGAGCACCTGGAGAAAACCCACACAGTCACAGGGAGAATGTACAAACTCCGTGCAGACTGCACCCATGGTCAGGATTAAACCAGGGTCTCTGGCACTGTGAGGCATACATTTTACAGCTGCTCCACTGTGCCATCCCATAGAGGTAGAGAAGAATAAACTCCCCTCTTCATTGACTGGACAGTCATCGGGCAGAGTGGATCATGCATCATTGTCAAAGCAATGGATTGTAATTCCAGTGAATCCTGCAGCAGATCTTTTTCCCAGTCGAGCTGCGAAGATGAAAATTAGTTGGTGTTATTAATGCAGACTTTCAATACAAGTTATATATCTCTGGCATTGTCACATGAACTAATTTTAAGAATCAATATTAAATTTCATACAATGGAATTCAATTCAGCATTAAATAGTAACAAATAATGATTCCAAGTGCTGGAGTAACTTAAAGGGTCAGGCAACATCCCTGGAGAATATGTATACGTTATATATCGGGTCGGCGCAGCGGTAGAGTTGCTGCCTTACAATGCCAGAGATGCGGGTTCAATCCTGACTACGGGTGCTGTCTGTACGGAGTTTGTATCTTCTCACTTTCTCCATCATTCCAAAGACTTACAGGTTTGTAGGTTAATTGGCTTCTGTAAAGTGTAAATTGTCCCTAGTGTGTTGGATAGTGCTTGTGTACAGGTTGATTGCTGGTCGGCGTGGACTCGATGGGCCAAAGGGCCTGTTTCCACACTGTATCTCTAAACTCTAGTTTAAAGTTCTACAGCACATGATGCCTTTGGGGTGGGTACGAGCAAGACAAGTAGAACATTAATTGGACCCCCCCCCCACATGCCCACGTTGTGAATGTCCCACATCTTTGCAGCAAAGAGCAATTTTTAAGCTTTATTTCTTTCTTCCTGAGATGGATCACACAAGTGTTTTCCCCAAATACACTTTCCAACAATCTACATTATGAAGTGTGAGACTCAGCAACAACTGGTTAATTGTTATATTATTGGAAGCATGCGGCTGAGAAGAAGCATTAAGGAGTTAATGGAGGGTGACCTGGATCAGTGAAGCGCCCCGATTAATCCTTGTTAATCCACTCTCTGGACACATTGAGCCTTTGATATGCAAGGCTCAGTTTTTACATCTTCATGGTAATGTTAGATAGCCATTTTATATTAAAGTGTTTGGACTGTACACTGCAATAGGTCTTTCTTTAACACGCAGTGCAATATTACCGAGCTCTTCAGAGGGTTAATCAATGTTGAGCGTGTGTGAGTTATTTTGACTGGATAATTTGTACCCTTGCCACATGTTCCTCAAACTCATTACAGTCATTGTTCCCCTGGGGCAAACGACAAAATAGTTTTGTCTAGTCTTGATATTTGAATTGATGAGACAGTGAGCAAGTTCCAGATCTAGCTGTACCAAATGTGATTTATTTAATCTACAAAGAATGCATTCATTAAAGAAATAACTCGCACAATAATGGGCTGTTTCCTCTTCTCAATGTGCTAATTTGATAATGTAAAGTGACAGACTACTGTGGTGTAATGACAATATAGACAATGTATTATGGGGTTTATTTTATCTGATATGTTTGTAAAAAAAAGGTTTATGCTGCACAATAAATTATTTTGTTGACTCTAATTCAAACTACACTGGGGCTGAATAATTGCTGGCTTTCGGTGATAAACTATTCTATGCTTCCGAGTTGTGGAGACATGGTTGAGAACGAATTTTGTTTGCTGTGCTATGATAACGGCTGAAGCCATGCTTCGACGAGCTTTGTGGTCACCAGCTGTGAATAGTAAGATTAAACGAGAACTTACCTAAGTTTGAAGTTTGATCTTTATTTTATGAGGAGTTACGTAGGTGATTACGTGAAGAACCCCGCCAATGCGCTAATCTTCAAAGCAGCGGTGTGAAATCACAAAAAACAACAACCGAAGTAATATAGTCTCATAATAAAACGAGTAATACAAGAACTTCCATCTGACCTTTATGATAGAGGGTAGGGTCGTGGTGGGCACGTAATCACCTACGTAACTCCTCATAAAATAAAGATCAAACTTCAAACTTATATAAGTTCTCGTTTAATCTTACTATTTTACTTCGGAGTCACGTGAGTGACTACGTGAAGATTTTAAAGCTTTGTGATTTCATGCCGTGGATCAATCCCGGCTTCTCACTGCATAGATTGACTCGGAACGAGAATAATCAATCATGCATTCATAATAACATTTGTACCACAAATGCAGTAATTCATTTCAATAATGAAATTAATCAGATCCCCTTTAAACCAGAGGAATTTACACAGAACTTAAAATAGTGTCTGCAAACAACCCCGCATTAACAATAGGCCGATGGTAAAAATGTTGAAACATCAACTCATTGGACCACCCGGCGGCTGCGAGGATATGGTCGACGGTGACGTCTTTTGCCCTGGCCGCCGACGTTTCTGCTGCCCTAGGCGAGTGAGACGTAAAAACATAAGTGTTAATACCAGCACCTGTTAAGACTTCTTTTATCCATCTGGAAATAGTCTGTATTGAAACTCTCTTGTGTGGTTTCTTGTGTGTGATCAACAACCCAGTTTCCGTATTCTCAAATTCTTTGTGACCTCAATGTATTGTAATAAATATGTCTTAATACAGAGACATGGATCATTTGGATATGCTGCTAGCATAATTTTAAATCCTGTCACACCTGGGCTAATTTACTTTAGTAGGTCATAGATATAGAATGTAACCTTGTCTTCAGTTACTTCCATACTGTCTATTTGTAATTTTCCAAGTGTTTGCACTCGTTGTGCTGTCACTCATGCCATAAGCATGAATACTTTCATACTGAGCTTGACCAAAGGTAAAGACACACTTGATGACCAATTCACGAAGTAGTTTCAGTACCACACTTACATCCCAGATTGTCACGTACCTAGGTTTCGGTGGTTTGGAATTAAAGATTCCTTTCATTAGTCTGGAAACAATTGGGTGTGACCCAATTGGGTTTCTTTCTGAACCCAGAACCAAATATGAGGACAATGCACTTCTGGCTGAATTAATTGCACTACAACTCAGACCTTCATCATAATAAAGTTTTGACAGAAATTCTAAACATTTGAAATATCTGCAGTACTTTATTGCTCATTCTTTTCTACACAGAACTCTTCCCATTTCTTAATATAAGAAAGGTACTGTTTTTGAGTGCTCTTCCTCCAGGCTGCCGTAAGCATGTCCACAGTATGCTCAGACAGTCCTTGTCCCAGAAAAGGCATTCTTAAAACCTGCAAATCAACAAATCCAAACGATCATATAATGGATGTTGTTCCCCTGTACAGGGTGCAGCAATAAGTTACTCTTTTTTGGGACTTTCATCAACATTTGTGTTCTTAATTCTAATATCAACGGATACCATGGCTGTGTAGGCCAATCTGGTACTACCAATACCCTTGAAGCAGCATCTTGCCTGATTTTAAGCAAACATTGGCTTATGAGGCAGAAAGGTGGAAATATATATGAAAACATACCACCCCAATGTAGCGAGAAAGCATCAACCGCCACTGCTCCTGGATCTGGTTTCCATGAGACATATCTCGATAGCTGATGATTCAAATCGATGTCGGTCATTCCAAATCTGATTACTATATCATTGAATACCTCTTGATTCAACATCCATTCTTTATTATCATGGAACTTTCGTGACCTGGTGTCTGCTATCGTGTGCATTCTACCTGGTAGATAGATAGCTGAAATCCAAATGTTCTTTTCAATACACCAAGACCAAAGTTGATTTAACCATTTTGTCACATGACACCGACTTAATTCCACCCATATCATTAATATAGGCAACTACTGTTGTGTTTATTAATTTGAACTTGAACCTTCCTTTTAGTTGTGTTAGAACCATAAGCTTGGAGTCCATAGAAACCTCCTAAAAGTTCCAAATAGGTAATTCCCCATGTCTGCAGTAACACTAACTTTTCCTGATTCCATCTGCCTCCGCAGCTCGATGTTAAGTCAGTTGCACCCCATCCTAGTGCACTGGCATCAGTTTGAAATATCATGGAAGGTTGTTCAATCAGCACTTTGCCTGAACTGCTTGAGACATGTAGAATCCACCACTGCAGATTAGAAACAGCATTTGTTGTTACTTGCATGGTTCTATCAAAATGACCAGCATTTACTCTCAGTGCCTGTTCTTTGATTCTCTGCAGCTGTTGATAATGTAATGGTCCTACTGGACTGCTGGGAATCTACTAATTTTCCCAGTACTCGAGCCACCTGTCTGATTAGAGGTTTTTGCTCGTTTAACAGATTACTGCAATCTTTAATCAACTCCACCCTTTTTTCACTGGGCAAAGTAATTTGCATTTGGGCTAAATCAATTGTGAACCCCAAATAATCAATCGAGGTACATGTTTTTAACCTTGATTTCTTTGGATGAATTTAGAAACACCCAAAATTTCAAAAGTTTGATTTTATAACTGCAACCGATGCTTCTGTTGACTGTTTTGTCCTTCCTATAATCAGGACATCATCCAGGTATGTCATTAGTACATGCCCCTGGCTCTCAGCTACCCCAGAATTGATTTTAACAATTTTATGAATATTCTGGGAGGGAACGTTAACCCATTAGGCAGAGCTTTGAACTGCCCTAATTGGTTCATCCATGTAAATTTAAGATACTTCATATCTTGCAAGTGAACAGACACTGAACAAAAGGATTCAGACTTGTCAAGTCTATAATAATCCTACATCCTCCATCCTTTTTTGATCAAGGGAATATATTTGACCCAAATTGGTGAATTTGGTAGACTGATTCTTCAATAACACCTTTTATATATAGGGTTTTGAAGCGCAACTTGAACCTCCATTACTTCGCAAAGTGGAGAGTTCTGCTAGGAACATGCTGGACAGGCAAATCATAATTTGGATTGAATTCAATTCGAAATCCTTGTACATTATTCAGAATTACCACATCTGAAGTAATCTTCTTCCAATGTTTATAGAAGAGACGTAATCTGCATCCAACTTTTGGACTTAATCCAGTTAGTATGTTCCCCTGAGAACCAGGTCCACCTACCTCTTGAGTCATTTGAGTATTCTGAGATCCCTGGATTCTCCCGGAAGCACCACCACTGGTCCTTACTCCCGCTGCAGGCCGCCAGCTACGTCCCTGCGTTGATGAGCGACTTGGTCCTGGTCTAGGATCCGTATGACGTCTGAAAGGATACTTCCTCTTTACAGACTTTGCAACCATTGATGTTTTTATCAATCCTGTTTTCGCTTCATCTTCCAACTCTTTAATACGTCTCCCGAGATCCTCTCCAAAGAGTAAGTTGGGTAATTGTATATTACTTGGTTTGCAGAGTGCTGCGAATTTCGGATTCATAGTAGGCCGTATAGCACTTTCCTCAGATAATTGATCTCGAAGTGGGTGCTGCATAGCAACCCCATTGCTTCCTGATGCAACTTCGTCATCTCTTGGCTGTTACCTGCTATTCTGGTAAAAGCAGTTATTCCAGAACCCAGCAGCTTTAATATTCTCTGCAACTGATTCCAGATAATTTGGTTCACTGCTGCTGCTTTCAGCAACCCACAGTTACTTGGGGTCTCCTGCTTTCTTGCAGTCTCATCCATCTCCTGCTGTTCCAGCTGATGGTAAACCAAGTAATTTATTAAGGAGGCCAGCTCTTCTCCTAATGGCTCTCCTGACCCCGACGGGGCAGCGAATCCTACTGCCAGGGGTGGAACATCTGGCAGCTGCCGTTCATCGCCTTGTACAGCCTCACCGTCAGAGTCGGGGTCTGAAATCTCATGACCCGTAGCACGCTCCTCATCCCTGAGGGTGCATTCCATCAGCCCTGAGCCAGGTGCTGTTAAGCTGCTTCCTGCAGCTTGGATTACAGTACACTCCTTCCTGAGTGAACTTTGCTCCAACAGCCTATGGAAAAGGCTTTCTATTTGGGCAATACACTCAAAAGCAGTATCTAGCCCTGTACCAGGAGCTGTTTGAGTTGCTTCCAGCAGCTTGGCTTTCAGTACACTCCTCCCTGAGTGAACTTTGCTCGAACAGCCTATGTAAAAGGCTTTCTATTTGGGCAATACGCTCGAAAGCAGTATCTAGCCCTGGAGCTACTTCCATTGCCTGGGACTCCCTCCGTGGGCCATTGGGAATTAAACTTTGTCTTTTGCCCGACAGGCGCTGACTGTGTTTTCACCAGCCCCAGGTCCACAGTCGCTATGCTCACCGCTGGTGACTGTACCGGGGTTTAGAGGCGGTTGGTCTCTAACCGCAGACTCCCGACTTTCCCGACTTCTGTCGGCTGTGTCGCTCACCTCTTCCCCCTGCCCGTTTTTTCCATGGCGTCTGTGGAAAAAATCCCCATAGACCCACAGTAGACGTACCTGGAAAACATGAAAAAAGTTTCTACTTACCTTGTAGTTGAAAAACTACAAATCCACTGGAGGAGCTCTGCTCCTCACGTCCGTTTGCGTCAAGGCGTCTGACGTAATGACGCGCAGGCGCACTGGCGGGGTTCTTCATGTAGTCACTCACGTGACTCCGAAGTAAAATACCTCTCTATTCAACATCCATTCTTATTATCATGGAACTTTCGTGACCTGGTGTCTGCTATCGTGTTCATTCTACCTGGTAGATATAGCTGAAATCCAAATATTCTTTTCAATACACCCAGTCCAAAGTTGATTAGCCATTTTGTCACATGACCCTGACTTGATTTCATCCATATCATTAATATAGGCAATTGCTGTTGTGTTTATCAATCTGAACTTGAACATGCCTTTTAGTTGTGTTAGAACAATAACCTTGGAGTCCATAGAAACATCCTAAAACTCCAAATAGTTAACTGCCCATGTCTGCAGTAACAATGACTCTTCCTGATTCCATCTGTCTCCGCAGCTAGATGCTAAGTCAGTTTCACCCCATCCTAGTGCACTGGCATCTGTTTGTAATATTATGGAAGGTTTGTTCAATCAGCACTCTGCTGGAACTGCTTGAGACATGTAGAATCCACCACTGCAGATCAGAAACAGCATTTGTTGGCAGTTGCATGGTCCTATCAAAATGACCAACATGCATTCTCAGTGCCCGTTCTTTAACTCTCTTCAGCTGATGATAATGTAATTGTCCGAATTGGACTGCTGGGAATGCTGCTACTAATTTTCCCAGTACTCGAGCCACCTGTCTGATTGAGGGTTTTTGCTCGTTTACCAGATTACTGCAATCTTTAGTCAACTCCACCCTTTTTTCACTGGGCAAAGTAATTTTCATTTGGACTGAATCAATTGTGAACCCCAAATAATCAATCGAGGTACATGGTGTTAACCTTGATTCCTTTGGATGAATTAGAAACCCCAAACTTTCAAAAGTTGATTTCACAACTGCCACAGATGCTTCTGTTGACAGTTTTGTCCTTCCTTTAATCAGGACATCATCCAAAATATGCCATTAGTACATGCCCCTGGCTTCTTAGCAACCCCAGAATTGGTTTTAATAATTTTGTGAATATTCTGGGAGTGGACGTTCTTTTTTTGATCGAGGGAATATATTTAACACAAATTGGTGAATTTGGTAGACTGAATTTTCAATAACATCTTTTATATATAGGGTTTGAAACGCAGCTTGAACCTCCATCACTTCTTTTTGTGCAAATCATATGACAATTACAGCAGGAAAACAGGCCATCTCGGCCTTTCAAGTCCATGCCGAAGAAGCGGAGAATTCTGCTAGGAACATGCTGGACAGGCAAATCATAATTTGGATTGAATTCAATTCGAAATCCTTGTATACTATTCAGAATTACCACATCTGAAGTAATCTTCCAATTGTTTATAGAAGAGACATAATCTGCCTTCAACTTTTGGACTTAATCCAGTTAGTATGTTCCCATGAGAACCAGGTCCACCTACCTCTTGAGTCATTTGAGTATTCTGAGATTCCTGGATTCTCCCAGAAGCACCCTCACTGGTTCTTGCTCCCGCTGCAGGCCGCCAGCTACGTCCCTGCGTTAATGAGCGACTTGGTCCTGTCCAGGATCCATATGACGTCTGAAAGGATATTCCTCTTTACAGACTTTACAACCATTGATGTTTTCATCAATCCTGTTTTCGCTTCATCTTCCAACTCTTTAACACATCTCTCGAGATCCTCTCCAAAGAGTAAGTTGGGTAATTGTACATTACTTGGTTTGCAGAGTGCTGTGAATTTCGGATTCATAATAGGCCGTATAGCACCTTTTCTCGGACAATTGATCTCGAAGTGGGTGCTGCATAGCAACCCCAGTGCTTTCTGATGCAACTCCGTCATCTCTTGGCTTTTATCTGCTATTCTGGCAAAAGCAGTTATTCCAGAACCCAGCAGCTTTAATATTCTCTGCAATTTTAATTCTTGAGTTCTCATAGTCATACTCAATTGATTCCAGATGATTTGATTCACTGCTGGTGCTTTCAGCAACACACAGTTGCTTGGGATCTCATGCTTTCTTGCAGTATCATCCATCTCCTGCTGTTCCAGCTGATGGGAAACCAAGTAATTTATTAAGGAGGCCAGCTCATCTCCTAGTGGCTCTCCTGACCCTGACAGGGCAGCGAAGCATACTGCCAGTGGTGGAATATCTGGTATCTGCAGTTCTTCACCTTGTATAGCCTCGCCGTCAGAGTCGGGGTCTGAACTCTCATGACCCATAGCACTCTCCTCATCTCGGAGGGTGCATTCCATCAGCCCTGTGCCAGGTGCTGTTAGGCTGCTTCCAGCAGCTTGTATTTCAGTACACTCCCTGAGTGTACTTTGCTCCAATAGCCTATGCAGAAGGCTTTCCATCTGGCTAATACGCACAAAGGCAGTATCTAGCCCTGGAGCTTCCATTGCCTGGCACTCCTCCTCCGTGGGCCATCTGGATTTAAACTTGGCATTTCGCTCGACAGGCGCTGACTGAGTTTTCATCAGTCCCAGGTCCACAGTCGCTATGCTCACCGCTGGTGACTGTACTGGGGTTAGAGGTGGCTGGCTTGTACCCGGAGATTCCCGACTTTCTGCCGGCTGAATCGCACGCCTCTTCCCCCTGCCCGTTTTTTCCATGGCGTCTGTGAAAAAATCCCATAGACCCACAGAAAACGGACCTGGAAATACTTTTAAAAGTTTCTACTTACCTTGTAGTTGTAAAAACTACAAACCACCGGAGGAGCTCTGCTCCTCACGTCCGTTTGCGTCAAGGCGTCTGACGTAATGACGCGCAGGGGCACTGGCGGGGTTCTTCACGTAGTCACTCACGTGACTCCGAAGTAAAATAACATACGACTGCTGGTTCAAGCTAAGCTATTTCTAAGGTTGCACTGCGGTTGTTAATCTCAGACTAACGGTGAACTGCCTGGAGACCAGGTTACACAGCTAATTAAACATTCATCCAACAGGACAGTGTGTCAGAAATAATGACTCTAGCTTCCCACATTATTACATTTTAAGATTAGTGAAAGGTGAGAGCAAACTTGATGGAAGACAATAGATTAAACAAAGGGGAGAAACTGTAGGGAATAAAATTCAGAAGTTCAAGTGTTAAATTCTTTCATTTTAACCTCAAAATTTTACTGAGGGTAATATCACAAGGTTAATCAATACTTGAAGAAGGGTCTCGACCCGAAACATCACCTACCCATGTCTCCAGAGTTGCTGCCTGACCCACTGAGTAACTCCAACACTTTGTGTTGCTTTTTTGAGTGTGTGTGTTATTTTGACTGGGTAAATTGTACTGTGTTGCCACATGTTCTGCAAACTCATTTCAGTCATTTGTCCCCTGGTGCAAACTACAAAATAATCCATAAGAATATTTTGATAAGAAGATAACAGTACTTCCCAAATGTGGAAATGATAGATACACTAGCAGTACAAAGTGTCTTGAGGGTCCACAAATGTGTATCATTTAAATACCTGTAGTCTGGTGGACTGACTTCTGCCTTGCTGATGTGAGATGGCAGCTCATGGACACCACCCCATGATAACCTCACACCATGATCCCACAAAGAATCACCAGAGTCAGTATCTGACTCCCATACTATCACAGATCTCATTGTATCAGGTCTCCCTTCCTCAGCCTACATCCTGATACTGCCACGACCACACACACCTTGCTTCTATCTCCTCCTGAAGATGCACACACAGCACTACCCAGGTGGGCCCATTGTTTTTGTCTGAACTAATCTCAACTTCGATAATGAAATGAAACGATACGATACAATAGAACTTTATTTATCTCAGGAGGGAAATTGATCTGCCAACAGTCCTAAAACACAAAATATGTGTTATCCCTGTGGCTATCAAACGTTACAACTCCTCCCCCTTCTGTCATGGGGTAGACTGAGACTGAGACTGACTCCCCTCCCGCCCCACCCTCCCCTCCTCAATCTTTGCACATCCTCCAAGCCTTTCCACTAGTCACCTTAATTTCATGTTTCATGTATTTTGTGTTTTTATGACTGTTGGCAGATCAATTTCCCTCCTGAGATAAATAAAGTTCTATTGTATTGTTTCATATCATATCGTGGATAAGTTAAGCAGTTAGAACCTTTTTCCCAGGGTGGAAATGTCAAACACATGATAGCTATAAGGTCAAAAGGGGAAAGTTAAAGGGAGATGTGCAGGGCAAGTTTGCTTTACACAGAGAGTAGTGGGTGCCTGGATCGCGCTATCAGGGTGGTGGTGGAGGCAGATACGGTAGTGACATTTAAGTGGCTTTGAGATGGACATATAAAGTACCCCAGGGAGCCGTGTGCCCGAAGACCGGGGCCGGGAATGGAGGACCCACCCAGAAGGCCCAGCTCGCCCACCGTGGATCGAGGACCCACGCCGCAGACCAGAAAGCCGCCTGGGAAGGCATGGCTCACCCGCCTAGAGTGGAAGGAGTTGGATGGAGGGCCGGTAGATGGATCAACTGTGGGATGGGGACTCGATGGGGGAGTGGGCCGCTGGAGGCCCCGCAACAGCCTGGGGCTCTGTTGGACCGGGCACCGATCCAAGAGGCCGAGCATATGGACTGGACAGTCGTGGAGCAGCGGCGAAGTGCACCATGGCTATGCTTGGCAAGACCGGAACTGTGAATTTGATCAAATGGATCTAAACATGGCGCCGCCAGCATTATATGCAAAATAAATGTCACTATGTAATATTTAATTGCATATTTGACAACAAATATCCATTGAAATATGCAGGAAAAAGCGGGGGAAGGGAGAATGTGCCATCAGTAGGCATCATGTCCAGTACATTGTAGGCCAATGAGACACTTCCTGTGCTATATTGTTCTATGTTCTCTATTGCCACAATTGTCAAAATTACTTACCTCAGTGGACTCAGGACATGTTATTCCTGAATGATACATCTACCTTCAGATATCCACTGTGCCAGTAAAGGTGTGTCTCTCCGCTATCACTGTGGGGTTTTATATAAAATCACTTCCCACCTGGCTACACAATGGTTCACATTTTCGTTCCGGTGGAAACTGTTTTATAAAATATAAATGTTCACTAAACTGTGTCTTTTACACCTACCCATGGGTTCTTTATATCGAGTATGGGGATGTAAATAATAAGAAAGGAGAGAAAAATAACAATATCATAAGAAGCACATTATCAGCTGGTGTGTTCTTATTGAGCTCAGCTGGATAGATACATTAGGAACCGTTCCCACCAATGAATTGACTTGAACATTCACACAGCCGCATGCAAATCTTTCTTGGTCAATAAATTAATGAACAAAGTGTCATATTTACATACAAAAGTCAATTTATATATAAAATTAAGCTGAAATGTCCTGGTTAGAGAAAGATTATGAAATCAAGGGTATTAAATATAACTAAAGAATTTTGCCATGAAAATATGTAATTTCACATGTCAATCAATATTGAACCAAATGTAAAATTTGATAATCCTCACTCTAATAAAGTAATCCTAAACTAAAAGGTGATTTTATTCCATTTTGAAGCTATTAACATCGAATGCTGGTTAAACAGAAGAAAGCAGGCAAAGATTTTTTTTGCTGAGTTTGCAATACTCAATTCGCCCACCTCTGATGTTAAATAAAATGGAATGAAGCTGCTAATAAAGCCAAGAATAATTAATTAGATGGAAGATTATTACATTTAGCATTCATTAAAATTCTCCTTTGTGTTGGAATCATTCTGAGGAGATTCTGATCAGGCTCGAAATGAAGGTGGAGGAGAACAGTGATAAGGAGAAGGTTAAGAGAAAGTCATTTTACATGTAGGTTAAGTCAGTTCAAACCTTAAGCTCCAATGATACCTTGTCCTTCTTAATATGTGTTTGATTTCCTGTTTTATTTCATAGTCATAGTCATAGTCATAGATTCAAACAGCATGGAAGCAGGCCCTTTGCCGAACTTGCCCACACTGACTGACATGTTCCATTTACAATAGTCCCACCTGCCTGGGTTTTGCCCATCTATATTACTAAAAGTTTGATCTTGACCACTTCCTGTTGTTTATGTATATTGATTTTAGAAAAACTATTGCCACTTACGGCTGTGATTTTTGGCCATCTTACTCAGAGCCCCAATCCGCTGCGCAGGACAAGAGGATTTTTCCCATCGATGGAAAATAAAAGAGTTATTAGTGTTTAAAAAATGTTGAGCTACTCTCTCCTGAAGGCCACGCCCCTTCTGGAGGCACTATAAAACCCGGAAGAGTTCAGTGCCTCAGTCAGTCTCTGCAAGATGGGGGAAGCGAGAGAGTCACGTCTCTCAGTTTGAGCTGTGAATAACACTGAACACATGTCTACTAAACTGTGAGTGCGGTTTTACTGACCTTGAGTGCCCTTAATGTGGTTTGAAAATGAAAATGTGGTTGGTTTGAACTAAAGCACAGCAAATGGTTGGTTTGAACTAAAGCACAGCAAATGGTTGGTGGTGGTTGGTTTGAACTAAAGCACGGCAAATGGTTGGTGGTGGTTAGTTTGAACTAAAGCACAGCAAATGGTTGGTGGTGGTTGGTTTGAACTAAAGCACAGCAAATGGTTGGTGGTGATTGGTTTGAACTAAAGCACAGCAAATGGTTGGTGGAGTGAGGTTTGAACTAAAGCACAGCAAAAGGTTGGTGGTGTGAGGTTTGAACTAAAGCACAGCAAATGGTTGGTACTTGACAACTTCCTGTTTGCACTGTATATTGATTTTAGATAAAACGCTACCACTTACGGCTGTGATTTTTGGCCATCGTACTCAGTCTCCCTCCGCTCATAAGGTGCAGAGGATTCTTCCCATCACTGAAAAGTAAAAGTGTTATTAGTGTTTAAAAAAATGTTGAGAATGTCTCTCCTGTCAATCATGCCATGAAGGCCATGCCCCTTCCGGTGAGAGGTGGGAGGGGTTATAAAACCTCTGCAAGATGGGCGAGGGAGAGGTCACGACTGTCTGAACTGTAAATCAACTGAACACACTGAATGCCTACTGAATGCCTACTGAACTACGTGAAGAAGACCCGTCAGGGCGCCTGCGCGTCATTATGTCAGATGCATTGGCGCGAACGGACGTGAGGAGCAGCACTCCTCTAGTGGAAATGTAGTTGTGAACTACAAGGTAAGTAAAAACTTTTTCAATAGTTTCCGGGTCCGTTTGCTGTGGGTCTGTGGGGATTTTTTCTACAGGCGCCATGGAAAAAACGGGCAAGGGGAAGAGGCGAGCGGCAAAACCGGTGGAAAGTCGCAAGATTGCGGTCGGCGAACAGCTGCCTCAGACCCCTGTACAGTCGCCGGCTGGGAGCGTAGCGACTGTGGGCTTGGGGTTGAAAAGAACTCAGTCAGCGCCTGTGGGGCGCAAGGCTAAAGTCAAGTCCATGAGGCCCACGGAGGAGGAGTCCGATGAGGAGGATGCGACTCCAGGGCTGGATACCGCTTTTGAGCGGATTTCTCAGATGGAAGGCCTGTTACACAGGTTACTGGAGAAAAGCACACTCAGGGAAGAGTGTAGCCAAAGCCAGGCTCCAGAAGCCAGGTCAGCAGCACCTAGCAAAGGGCTGTTTGAGAGCACCCTCATTGACGAGGCGCGTGCACAGGGTCAGCAGAGTTTCCGATACAAGCAAAGATGGCAGCTTGTTCTATTTCTGGCAGTACGATTCGCTGCTCTGTGAGAGTTCTGACCCTGAGTCTGACGGTGAGGCCGATACAAGCGAAGACGGTAGCTGCCAGATGTTTTGCTCCTGGCAGTACGATTCGCTGCCCCGTCAGAGTCAGGAGAGCCACTGGGAAAGGAAGTGGCCTCTGCGATCAACTATTGTGTCTTCCATCAGCTCCAGTAGCTTACGATGGATGAAAATACCAAAAAAGCACGAGACCCCAAGGAACTGCATATTGCTGAAAGTACTAGCAGTGGACCAAGATATAAGGGGTCAGATGGGGTGGGCATGTGAGCCTAAGAAAAGTAAACTGCAGAGAATATTGAAGCTGCTGGGTTGAGGAACAACTGCAATTTTGCAAAAACAATGGATGGAGGCCAGGAATGGAGATGCATCAAGTGGCACTAGGGTTGCTATGTAGCGCCCACTTCGAGATGAATTGTTTCAGGAAGTATGCCATTCAGCCCACCATCAACCCCAAGTTGCAGCAACTCTGTAAAGCCCAGCAATGTGCAGTCATTCAACTTACTCTTGAGAGAAAAATCCTCACAAAACGTGGGAAAGAGTTGGATGATGAGGCAAAAACAGCAAGGTTGATCAAAACATCAATGGTCGGCAAGTCTGTGAAGAGGAGGTATCCTTTCGGACATCATACAAAATCCTGGGCCTACACCAGGAACAAGTCGACCATTGAAGCAGGGGCGCAGTTGGTGTCCTGCAGCCGGAACACGAAAAAGCATGGGTTTTTGCTGCCAGGAGCCAGGGACCACAGGTCACTCAGGTGACAAAAGAGGTAGGTGGACTTGGTTCTCATGGGAACATATTAAGGCAAAAACAGCCAAATATTGGAAGCAAATTACTTCAGATTTATTATTCTGAGTATTATTCAAAGGTTTGGAATTGATTCGATCCAAATAGTGATTTGCCATCCAGCATGTTCCTAGCAGAACACTCCAATTTCACAAAAAGAAGTGATGGAGGTTCAAGCTGAATTTGAAAACTTGTCTATAAACAAGTAATTGAAAGGTTGGTTTATCAAAACCACCAAATTGTGTTTAAATTTTCTCGACCTAAAAAGGTGAGGAGTTTTTTAGATCTGACAAGTCTTTAAAATTTTGTGAAGTATAGACACTTCAAAATGGAGACTTTGAGACTGCCAAACAACTTATTTCAAAAGATGTTATATGGCACCTATAGATCTGAAAGATGTATATTACTTAGTGTCTGTTCATTTGTAAGATAAAAATATTTGACATTTATCTGAATGAACAATTATGGCAATTCAAAGTTCTGTCTAATGGGTTAACTTCAGTTCCTAGAATTTCACTAAATTGGTAAAACCAATTTTGGGGCTAATTAGAGTCCAAGGACAGATGTTGATGGCTTCACTGGATGATGTCCTAATTAGGACGAACAAGAGAATTAGTGAGTTATCTCTCTCAATTGTTCAATCCACTTTTGAAAGTTTGGGTTTAATTCATCCAGAGAGAAATTAAGGTTAACGCCACTTACAACAATTGATTATTTTCATTTCACAATTGATTCAATTGACAGGGTAGTAATTTACCCAGGGTAAGGGTAGAGCTGATTGATGGTTGCATTAAGCTGTTGAAAAAGCAACAATCTTCAATTAAGACAGGTGGCCAGCTTGCTAGGAAAATTAGTGTTATTTACAGCAATACAATATGCTGCCATTGTACTACCAGCAGCTACAGACTGCAAAAAGAAAGGCAATAAGATGCATGGTGGCCATTTTTGATAGGCCATGCAGTTAAACAACAAATGCTGCTTCTGATTTGCAGTGGTGGATTTAACATGTCTCCAGAAGTTCAAGCAAGAGACTGATTGAACAGCCTTCCATGGTCTTACAGACTGATGTCAGTGCACTAGGATTGGTGCCACTGAAAAGGTATCCATCTGTGGACAGATGGAATATGGAAGAGGTATTATTTTTTGCAGACATGGAAAATTGACGTTTTACAGCTATTGGAAGGCTTATGAGCTCCAAGCTTATTGTTAATACAACTAATCTGCATGTTTAGCTTCAAATTAACAACACTACAGCAATAGCATGTATTAATTGTATGGGTGGAATTAAGTTGGTGTCATGTGACAAATTGGCTAATCAAATCTGGACTTGGTGTGTTGACAAATATTTCGTTTCAGCTCTTTATCTACCAGGTAGATTCAATATAGTAGCAGACACCAGGTTACGGGATTTTCCATGATAACAAAGAATGGATGTTGAACCTTAAGAATTTAATGATATAGTAGTCAGATTTGGGAAGCCAGATACGACTTGTTTCCATCCAGACTCAATCAGCCTTTACAGAGATATGCGTTATGGGAACTACATCGGGAGACAGTAGCGATTAATGTTTTCTCGCTACATTAGGGTGGTATGTTTTTATATGCATTTTCCAGCATTCTGTCTCATAAACCGGTGTCTGCTTAAAATGAAGCAGGATGCTGCCTCTGGGGTACTGGTGGTACCGGACTGGTCTACGCAGCCATGGTTCCCTTTGATATTGGAATTAATGACACAGTTTCTGATAAAGGTTCCCAAAAGAAGGGATTTACTGGTGTATCCGATAATTGGAGAGTAACATCCGTTATATGCCTGTATGGATCTGTTAATTTGCAGGTTTTAAAAAGAGGATTGCCTGGGCATACTGTGGACATGCTTACAGCAGTCTGGCGGAAGAGCACTCAAAAGCAGTACATTTGAGAATCTGAGGTTATGACTGTAAATGCTGCTTTCCCATTATGTAAAGAATGGGGAAAAATATGGAATGTTGTACGGCACATGTCTCAAATGTCTTGGGTTTTCTCAACACTCTATTTGAGGGGTTGAGTTATAGTGTGATTTATTCAGCCATAAGTACAATGTCCTCATTTTTTATTGATAAGGTCGGAAAGACATCCTGTTGAGTCTCGTTTTTTCATTTCCAGATTAATGAAAGGAATTTTAATTCCAGACCTTCTAAACCTAGGTATGGGAATCTGGAATATAGAGTGGTTTTAAGCTACTTCATCAATGGACTCTTGGTACGATTCTGATTTGGCTAAGTTCAGCATGAAGGTAGTCATGCTTATGGCACTTGTAACAAGCACAGAGAGTGCAGACATTACAAAAGTTACAGATACACAGGATGGAAATACCTCAGGATTATGTTATGTTTTACATTTTATGACCTACTCAAATGAAGTAGGGTCAGGTGGGACAGGATTCAACAGTGTTTTATTAGCATATTCCATGGATCCATGTATATGTGTTAAGACATATTTGTTGCAATACATTGAGGCTACAAAGGTCTTATGAAATATGAAAACAAGATTGTTTATCATTCACAAAAAACAATACAAGATAGTGTCAGTTCAGACTATTTCAAGATGGTTAAAACAAGTTTTGGTTGCTGCAGGTGTGAACAGTGATATTTTTACATCCCATTCGATTTAGCAGCAACATTGGCGGCCAGGGCGAAGGACGTCCCGTCGACCATATTTTCGCAGCCGCCGGGTGATCTAATAAGTTGGTGTTTCAACACTTTTACCATCGGCCTATTGCCAATACGGGGCTGTTTGCAGATACTATATTAAGTTCTGCTTATATTTCCCTGGGTTAAAGGGGATACTGTTAATTATTTTATTCAAATAAATGAATTACTGCATTTGTCATGCAAATGTCATTATTAATGCATTATTGATTATTTCTCGTTCCAAGACAATCAATGCAGTGAGAAGCCAGGATTTGTATCTGCGGCATGAAATCACAAAGCTTTAAAATCTTCACGTAGTCACTCACGTGACTCCGAAGTAAAATAGTAAAATTAAACGAGAACTTACCAGTTTGAAGTTTGATCTTTATTTTATGAGGAGGTACGTTGGTGATTACGTGCCCACCACGGCCCAACCCTCTTTCATAAAGATCAGATGGAAGTTCTTAATTTATTCGTTTTATTATGTTACTATATTACTTCGTTCTTGTTATTTGTGATTTCACACCACTGCTTTGAAGATTGACGCGCAGGCGCCCTGACGGGTCTTCTTCACGTAATCACCAACGTAACTCCTCATAAAATAAAGATCAAACTTCAAACTGGTAAGGTCTCGTTTAATCTTACTATTTATGTGGTGTTTTGTGTGGTTTTATGGTGGTTTCATGTTGGTTTCACCCTGCTTGGTAAAAAACTGCATTTGAATGTGGTGGCCTTGCACCCTGCATGAAATGGTATGAAACTGCATTTGAATTTGGTGGCCTTGCACCCTGCTTGAAATGGCATGAAACTGCACTTGAGTTTGGTGGCCTTGCACCCTGCTTGAAGTGGCAGGAAACTGCACTTAAGTTTGGTGGCCCTGCACCCTGCTTGAAGTGGAAGGAAACTGCACTTGAGTTTGGTGGCCTTGCACCTTGCTTGAAGTGGTAGGAAACTGCACTTGACAACTTCCTGTTTGCACTGTATATTGATTTTAGATAAATCATGTGAACATGGGACCCAACGGGTCCCACTTAGTCTAGTATCTCTCTAAATCTGTCCTGTCCATGTACCTGTCTAAATGTTTCTTAAATGTTGCGATAGTACCTGATCTATTTCTCTCATGATTTCATTCACCTCTATAGGATCCCCCCTCATACTCCTGCACTCTAGGAATTGGCTCCTAACCTACTCAATCTCTCTCGATAGCTCAGGCCTCAAGTTCTGGCACCATCCTCATTAATCTTCCCTCCACGCTTTCCAGTTTGACAACATATTTGCATTTATAAAACACACTGCAGATGATGGAAATCTGAACTAAAAACATAAAACATGCTGAAAACACTCAGCAAATCAGGCAGCAGCTACAGAAAGAAAAACAGAACTTATGTTTCAAGTTGAAAACTCTTTGACAGAACTGGGAAAGAGAACCTGCAGTTCTCTGTTTCCACAAGTATCTTGGGCACGACTGACAGCTTTTACAGCGATGAGTGGACTCTGTTGGTAAGTCAGATAAATGGGATAAGAAAGCCCTCAGTCATTTCAATCGCATGGGAACTGTTCTAGAAAATTGGGTGTAGTTGGCATAATGAATCAAAGGCTGCAACCGGTGCCTGCGGGAGATGTAATATTTGTCTGAGGAGCATAGAGACAATCCAGAGTTTAGTTTAGTTTACTTTAGTTTAGTTTATAGATACAGCACTGAAACAGGCCCTTTGGCCCAACGAATCCACGCTGACCAACGTTCCTCGCACACTAACACTATCCTACACACACTCGGGACAACTTACAAATTTACCAAAGTCAATTAACTTACACACCTGTATGTCGTCGGAGTGTGGGAAGAAACTGGAGCACCTGGAGAAAGCCCACGTAGGTCACGGGGAGAACGTACAAACTCCGTACAGACAGCAACCGTAGTCAGGATCGAACCCGGTACTCTGGTGGTATAAGGTAGCAGCCCTACCGCTAGACCACCTTGCCGCCCCTGAAATACCACAAAACACCACTAATCCAGCACATTCAGAACCGGTGGTGCTAAATGACCACATTTTCCAAGAAATTGAACATTATTCGTATAATATCTCAATGCTTTTTAATTCACTTTATTTAGATGTGACCATTTATTATAATAAATATTCCCGTGAACCTATCTATGAACAAACACGAGCCAGTGATCTGTCACCTTCACAGGCAGGTCGTTCAGTCTATTCTCCAGTCCCTTGCCTTCAGCATCCATGCATATCCTGGAGGGAGTGTTTAGTTCACCTTCATTGGGTCTCTGTCTTCTCTGTCCAGCAGACTATGATAATCTCTGCCTGTAAATACCCTTACCTTATGGGTCAAAACTAGACTGGTTACTTAGCTGTGTGATCACAGATAGACACAAATAGCTGGAGTAACTCAGCGGGTCAGAGAGCATCTTTAGAGAAAAGGAATAGGTGATGTTTCTGGTCGAGATCCTTCTTCAGACATAAACTTCATGGTCACAGATATGTATATCTGTTTCTGTACACTCTCAATTCATTGTAAACCAAAAGAGGTGATTTTTTTTTAAAGGTGTGTGTTGTGCAGCTTCAGAATCTGAGTCGGATCACGTTGTGCTGCTTGCTATATTATTTTCTCCCAGGCTCCCAATACTAGGTCTTCATGTCCTAAAGCATACGCCATATCAAAACTACTTGCATTTTATTTTATTCAAGCAATTTGCTTCAGAAATAGTCCAGTGAAAGTCCTTGGAGTGTCTGACTATGTTTAAAAGCATTATTAAAATGCAAGCTACTGTTGGTCTTATTTCATTGTTCAGCAATAGGACGGAGCCATGAACAGGCAGATGTAATGAAATACTATCCTTGAGCAATTAGAGAGAAAATAATGAATGAACACATGGGGTTGGACATTTTTTGAATCATTGCACCTTAAGGTTCAACATTTACAGATGGCGGCACGGTGGCTCAGCGGTAGAATTGTTGCCTTACAGCGACAGAAACCCTGGTTTGATTCTGACTACGGGTGCTGTCTGTACGGAGTTTGTACGTTCTCTCCGTGACCGCCTGAGTTTTCTCCAGGTGCTCCAGTTTCCTCCCAAGCTCCAAAGACATACAGGTTTGTAGGTTAATTGGCTTTGGTTTAAAAAAAAAAGTAAATTGTTCCCAGCGTGCAGGATAATGTTAGTGTTTGGGGTGATCGCTGGTCAGCACAGACTTGAATGGCCTGTTTCCGCACTGTTTCTCTAAACTAAACTAAGAAGGGATTCAAACTGGAATGGAATATAGACCAGCAAAGAGGTAGTGCACATTTTACAGTCGTATCTGTTATGCATGCTTCCTATAAGCGTGGCGATCACATATCTGGATGAGTTGGCGAGATATGAAAGAAAGTTGTTTGATGAGTAGAACAAAAAGATTATCAAAGCATCTATTAGTGACAGCAATGCTTACCTTTGTGTTACAATGGGTGTGAGAAAGGCTGGAAAACAGATTCCAGAGGAACTGAGGAAAGATTATTCAGCCTTAAAAGCAGCAGAGGATCAAAGGGGAACTGACTGAAGTACAGAAAATATTAAATGGAATAGATAATGCAAAATGTAGAAATATAACTGAACATCGGGAGAGTAAGATTAAATGACTAATGAGAAATATGCAGTGTGCCTTTCTAGAGGTTGTGGAGTCAAGTGTCATTACAGAACTTTAAGAACAATATCAAGATGAGCATTTCCATACAATTCTAAGCAGGTGCTGCAAACTCAAACATGCTTAAGGAGATAAACTATAACTGTATACTTTCTTTCAGCACAAAGTTAAAGATCCACGACAACTTGCATATATATATGGCAGACTTCTGTTGACCATGGCTTGGATAGAGTGGATGTTGAGAAGATGTTTCCACTAGTGGGAGAGTCTAGGACTCGAGGTAAAACCCTCAGAATTAAAGGACGTTCCTTTAGGAAGGAGATCAGGAGGAATTTCTTTAGTCAGAGGGTGGTGAATCTGTGGAACTATTTGCCGCAAAAGGCTGTGGAAGCTAAGTCAATTGATATTATTAAGGCAGAGATAGATAGATTCTTGATTAGTATTGATGTCAGGGGTTGTGGGGAGAAGGCAGGAGAATGGGGTTGGGAGGAAGATATGGATCAGCTATGATTGAATGGCAGAGTAGACTTGATGGGCCAAATCGCCTAATTCTGCTCCTATCACTTATGGCCTTATGACCTTATGGCAGACCATGCCCAACATAACATTCATTCTTCAACTAAGTGCAGAGATGATTTACGAGGATGTTGCATAACTCAAGTCCCTGGGTTTCTTGGGAGAAGTTGGACTTTATTCCTTGGAGTGCATGAGACTGAGAGGTGATCTTATAGAGAGGTGTGTAAAATCAAGAGGGGAATAAATAGCATTGAATGCACAATCTTATGGCCAGAGTAACGGAACCAAGAACCAGATGACATAGATTTAAGGCGAGAGGGGCAAGATTTAATAGGAACCTGAGGGGCAACTTTTTCACTCAGAGGGTAGTGGATATATGGAATGAACTGCCAGAGGAGATAGCCGATGCAGGTGCTATAATTATTGAATTTTCAAAGGATGCAGCAAGGAATCAGGCTATTCAGCTCTCTGAGTGTGCTGTCCGTTAAGCACCCAGTTTCCTGTGATTTTTAGAACTTCAACAATCCCCAGTCCCCTTTCTCACCCTCTTCCCATGTGCGTCACTTGGGCTCGCACCTATTTTTCCCGTCCCCTTCCCCCTTTACCCTGCAATCATTCCTCTGGCTTCACAATTCACAACTCTTCAAACCTTTTGCCGCATACCTTCTGTCTTTTCATCTTTGGCCTTTGGCCTAAAATCTATCAAAACCCTCCCCCTCACCTGTGTTCACCTATTTCCTATTACGCTTTATTCTCCCCATCCTAGCTTTCTACCCTCCCGTCACTCCTTCCATGGTCTGAAGAATGGTCCCGAGCAAAAATGTCACCTATCCATGTTCTCCAGGTATCCTATCTGACCTGTTGAGTTACTCCAACACTTTGTATCTTTTTTACACTGATCCCATTTTATCTTATTTTCAAACCTTTCCTGTTTTTTTTCTTTCTACAAATGTCCTACAGTTCATATTTGGGCAGTTTACAATGATCAATTAATCTAATTATCCATGGGTCTTTGGGATGTGAGTGGAAATTGGAATATCAGGGCAATATCTATGTGGTCACAAGGAGAACCTGCAAACTCCAAACTGATAGGAGGTCAAAATTGAACCCGGATCACTGTAAAGCAACAACTCTACTAGTGGTTTGGGATCTCCAAAAGATGTCCTAAGGATGTCCTAGGTCCTACTGTGCTGCTTTGGGATGTCCTAAGGTTGTGAAAGACACAATCTAAATACTAACCTTTTTTTGAGGCATTACAACAATATAGGCAATGTGATAGCCAATGTTAAGAATGAATCCTTTAACAGGAAGTGTAATTATTTTGGAGTAGATAAGTATACCTTACAACCCTGGAGATGAATTGTTTTGGGATGTGACTGTCAGGACATGCATCAGTTTGTCATACCTAATAAGATCACAAAGAGGCAATCGAGTTTTTAAAAAAAAAGAAGATTCATTAGTTACTGTGTTAATCTAACTGCTAGGCATGTTAATCTCAGAGAAACATGAGCAAGAGAGAAGGTGGAAAAACTGGGATATTTCCAGTGTTCAGAGAAGTGAATTTAAATTCACTCCTGCTTTTCTGCTGATGAAAAAAATATTTTGATCATCATTTTGTATGTTTGTCAAAGCACTAAAGAATTCTTACATCATCATCATCATCAGTGGTCACTCGAAACGAGTATGACTGTCCTTTCCTCGCCATAGGGTCGTCCACTTGTGGGTCTGCAGATGTCTATAGAGTCCAATCCGCGATCCACACACCTTGGTGCAACGTGGGCAGTGGAGACTGGTGGTGGTTGGTAGTCGTCGAGCCCCCTCTCTCTCTTTTTACGGTGCTGTCCTTTGTCTCTGCGACATGGCGTAGATCCATTTCGTGAACTGCAGCTCCTTTCTGCACGGATTTCCTCCAGGAGCGCCTGTCCAGTGCAATGTGCTCCCAGTTGCTTGATCTGACGTGGAATTTCTTCAGACTGTTCTTGATGTTGTCCTTGAAATGTTGTCCTTGAAGCGTTTCAATAATCACCATCATTGTAATGCGTCCTTAAACATGTTCTACTCAATCTGAGGCATCTCATATTGCTCATATTCAATCTGAGGCATCTTGATGAGCTATTGAAATCTGTTAATGAGATGCCCTAGGTTGTTGCAAATGTAACTGTACTTGCTCTGGAAAGTGATTTTCTTCTCTATTGATGTTTCCTTAAATCAAGGATTGCATAATTCACACCAAACAACATTTTAACAGAAGCAACCAAGGATATCTCTCCAGCCATATATTCATTGCGATAAAATGCACAAAAACAAAGAAGGACTATGTGGAAACATGTTATTGCATGACAAAAAGCTGTATCATCTTTCTTGATGAAACTATGCATCATGATAAGTGGAACTACATTTCATGCATCTTTTTAGATATTTTTAGCGATACAGCACGGAAACAGGCTAATACACCCCCACTATCCTATATATCAGGGATAATTTACATTAGCCAATTAACTTCGCCACCCCCCCACAGTGATGACCCCTTCTCCCGTCTCCAACAGACCCCCTCCTCTTGGACCACCCCTCATGGACATCGACCGGCTTTGGACCTTTTTATTTTAAACTGCTGGCGGGACATCAACCGCCTCAACATCTCCACTCCCCTGTCTCACTCTAACCTCTCCCCCCCTGAACGTACAGCCTGCCACTCACTCTGCAACAACCCAGATTGGGTGATCAAACCTACCGACAAGGGAGGGGCCGTGGTAGTCTGGTGTGCTGATCTCTACAAGGCTGAGGCCACGCGCCAACTCTCAGACACCTCCTCCTACTTATCCTTGGACCATGACCCCACAGACGACCCCACAGATGAGCACTATCTCTAGCATCATCACTGACTACATCCACTCCGGCTCCCTGCCCCACCCCCCCCCCCAGAGCCTCCAACCTCATCGTTCCCCAGCCCCGCACGTCCCGATTTTACCTTCTCCCCAAAATCCACAAACCTGACTGTCCTGGCAGACCCATTGTTTCTGCCTGTTCATGTCCTACCGAACTTATTTCCACATACCTCGACTCCATCCTCTCCCCCCTGGTTAAATCCCTCCCTACCTATGTTCAAGACACCTCACATGCTCTTCATCTACTCCAGGACTTCTGGTTCTAGGCCCCCATTCCCTCATCTTCACCATGGATGTCCAGTCACTCTACACCTCCATCCCCCACCTGGATGGTCTCAAAGCCCTCTGTTTCTTCCTCGACCGCTGAACCAACCAATCCCCGTCTACTGATACTCCCCTCTGCCTAGCGGAGCTGGTCCTTACCCTTAATAACTTTTCATTTGACTACTCCCATTTCCTCCAAATACAAGGCATAGCTATGGGTATGCGCATGGGCCCCAGCTATGCCTGCCTCTTTGTAGGATACGTCGAACAATCCTTGTTCGAGATGTACCGTGGCCCTATCCCCGAACTCTACCTCCGCTACATCGACGACTGCATTGGTGCTACCTTCTGCATCCACACACAACTCCCCGACTTCATCCATTTCATCACTAACCTCCATCCGGCACTCAAATACACCTGGACCATTTCTGACATTTCCCTACCATTTCTTGACCTCACCATCTCCATCGCAGGTGATAGACTACTGACCGACATCCACTATAAACCCACTGACTCCCATGGCTATCGGGACGACACTTCCTCCCACCCCCACCCTCACATCAGTCTGAAGAAGGGTTTCGCCCCGAAACGTTGCCTATTTCCTTCGCTCCATAGATGCTTCCTCACCTGCTGAGTTTCTCCAGCATATTTGTTAACCTACAAACCTGTATGTCTTTAGACTGTGGGAGGAAAGCAGAACACCTAGAGAAACTCTGAACAGAGAGCACCCCTGGTCAGGATTGAAGCCGGTCTCTGGTACTCGAAAGCAGCAGCTCTACCACTGTGCCGCCTTATACGCCACGGTACCGCCCTATTGCCACAAGAATTGATTGGCAAATAAAACTATTTCATATCAAAATGAAATAACTCGAGATGTATGATTATGTTAATATTGGGTTTCAGCTTTAAAGCTGTTTTGCAAGAATATCTGAAAGCATTCTGAGCTAAAGCATTGGAAAATTAGAACTCAAATATAGGCAAATATTTATTTAATTAATTTTGTTGTGATTTGGGTCAGCATTTATCATCTCATTATTTACCATTGGGAAGGTTGTGGTGAGTGAACTTTCTTCAACCATTACAAAGAAGGTACTCTCAATGCTGCTGGGTAGGAAGCTTTGGTATTTAATCTAATGAAGAGTTAGCAAGATACCTTTGTTAAGATGCTGTTTAAACTGAGGGGGGAGGGAGGGGACTGCAGGTGGGAGTAGCATCGTGTGCCTATTGTATTTGTCCCTACATTGGGGGATTTTTAAAATTTGAATATTAAACTTTATTCAGAATAAAATAAATATACAAAATGCAAACTGTGCAAAAATTCTTCACATACGTTCTATACTTTCAATAGTTTCATACTCAGTACTGTTCACTGCTACTTTCTCAAGGGCAATTAATGAAATGATGAATGCTGGCCCTGATTTAAAATAAATACACATTAAAGAAATATTTGTCTGTATATGAGTCCTAATTCTCCCAATGCTTTCTCTGCTCAGAAGGCTTTAAAATGTTCTTCCAACATATATTTTTAAAGCTAAAGCCCCAATATTAACACAATGATATATCTCGAGATATTTAATTTTGATGTGAAATGGTTTCCTTTCTTTAAACAAAAGCCTTGACACTCATGTGGACACGTTGCCAGGAAAATTGGAGCTGCAGCAACATTTATGGAGGTAGACTCTTCCAGCACAAAATAACCCACTTCACTGGTATGCCGTTGGCCACGCTAACAGTTCATGGCCTTTCCGTGTCTTGTGTACCATGGCAGAGGTTGCTCATCATGCCTAGACCAACAGGGCATCCCACACCACTACCAAGGGCAAGAACAGCAGCTGCATTAGAACCCCATCATGTTCAGTTCATTCTGTTAGTCAAACACTATTCTAACTTGGAAATGGATCATTTGATTGTAGGACAATTTTGTGTGTTTTTTTTTTTAATATACTTATTCCTTATTCATCGTTGGGTCTAAATCTTGAAAATCTTCCCTATACCTTCACCAGCAGAATGTAATGAATGGAGAAAGTGCCTCGCCAACTTCTTTTCAAAGGAAACTAGGAAAGAGCAATAAATCTCTAGCTTGCATTCCAAAGAAAGATTTTATTTTAAATGATGGTGATAGATTTTTGTCACATTTCATTATTGCGACCACTTTGTCAGTAAGTGGCGGGCTCTTTCTTTCTAACTAATGTTGTCGTGTTGAAGAAACTTTGCCTTTGTTGAAAAACTGAAACAGTTCTCTGTTCATCCAATTTGCCAACATTATGAATTTTCCTTCAACAGAAGATTTTCCAAAAACTCATTCTCCTTTGAAATCGAGAAATGGCTGTGCACTTCACTTCTCCATATTGGTTTGCCTATCACCCATTTCATCCCAATTAGGAGACAAATCATCAGGGTGTCAGGGGTTAAGGGGAGAAGGCAGGAGAATGGGGTTGAAAGGGAAAGATAGATCAGCTATGATTAAATGGCGGAGTAAACTTGATAGGTCAAATGGCCTAATTCTACTATAACTTATTTAAAAAATAAAATGGGGGAATTCCAGGCTTGGTCCCCATGATGGTCTTTGATAATTACCCTGGTGATGGTCTCTCATGGACCACATCATCGATTGGGTCTACTTGTTAAAATTTAGATCTGGCATCAAAGAGGAACACGAGGGAGGTAACACATTGAAGTTGTGCCTCATATGATCAGAATCTTAGAATCAAAGAGAATCGCAAGTGGAGCAAGTGGTGTGCTGTGAGATTCTGTGCAATTGTATTTCCTGGAACATCATTTAAAATAACTTTATGGGGAATGACATTGTTCATGGAGCAGCGAGGCTTCTGATCAACGGTGACTAACCATAAAATATTACAGCTTTCACGCTTTGATGTGTCTCTTTGTGATTTATTTATATGAATATGAATGGGTAGACATACACTCCAGAATCCCTTCCTCCAAAGCAACAGCATACCGTGGACTGGGGATTCATTTCAATCATTTCTGTGACATTCATTTTATTTACTAATACATTTAGAAAGCAAAAAATAATTTCTTAAAGCTCTGAAGCTGCTTGGATCTTCTCTGCCCCAACACCTTCTAGCTAAAGGAAGAATTCAATAAAGGAGGCTCTTGCATTTTTTATATTATTTTGAATTCTAGGTTTAATTTCAGCCTTGAAAGCAATAAAGGATGCTCTACAAGCTTCGGATGCCATTTGGTTGTGATGGTGTCACTTTTATCTGAACTCAGCCATTTTTGCAGAGGTTTCAATAAAATCTGTGTGATTTTTCCCTTTGTAACTCCAGTGGGAGATTGGAAAGATTCCTGGAGAGACAAACAGCCATCACATTCTTTCAGGATGGTTTCCACAGTATTGAAGCCAGTTTGGGCAGTATCCACCACCTCCACTCAAGAGTCCTTTTTAAGTTTTCATTGTTACTGATCGTTAACCTCTTCCAGTGCATTGGCTGTTCCACCTGAACATTTCCTCAGCAACCCTTTCCACTATCTTCTCTCTGACCACCACCATCTCCCAATATTTTCTCCAAGGCATCTGCAGTCACACTGATTATCCCAACCTCCCCTCCCTCCCCACTCCCAATCCCGATCATCTCTCACATGGCCCCACTATGATCATCACTATGGCATGGTGGCGCAGTGGTAAAGTTGCTGCCATTCAGCACTTGCGGCACCGGAGACCCGGATTCGATCCCGACTATGGGTGCTGTCTTTACGGAGTTTGTACATTCTCCCCATGACCTACGTGGATTTTCTCCGAGATCTTCGGTTTCCTCCCACACTCCAAAGACGTATAGGTATGTAGGTTAATTGGCTTGGTATAAGTGTAAATTGTCCCTAGTGTGTGTAGGGTAGCGTTAATGTGCGGGGATCGCTGGTCGGCACGGACTCGGTGGGCCAAAGGGCCTGTTTCTGCGCTGTATCTCTAAACTAAAACTAAACTATAATCAGTGCCACCCTTCCACAAATCCTCCAACTCCTATCCCCCCTCTGTAGCTCCCAGCGTAACAATCTTCACTCCTGAACAAAAACGTCTTCTCGGGGAGGCTTCTAAATCCCAGAAATCCCCTGCGGTAGAATTGATGCCTTACATCATCAGAATTGCTGCCTTACATCATCAGAAACACCAGCTTGGTTCGGCAACCTGAGCATCCAGGAGCGGAAAAGGCTGCAAAAATTTGTAACACTTCCCAGTCCATTTTCGGCTCTGACCTCCTCACCATCGAGGGGATCTATCGCAGTCGTTGCCTCAAAAAGGCTGCCAGCATCATCAAGGACCCACACCATCCTGGCCACACACTCATCTCACCGCTGCCATCAGGTAGAAGGTACAGGAGCCTGAAATCTGCAGCATCCAGGTTCAGGAACAGCTTCTTCCCCACAGCCATCAGACTATTAAACACAACTTCAAACAAACTCTGAACTATAACAGATTATTGCACTTTATCTGTTTATTTATGTGTGTATGTATATTTTCTATGGTATATGAACACACTGATCTGATCTGTATTTATGCCTACAATATTCTGTTGTGCTGCAACAAGCAAGAATTTCATTGTCCTATCTGGGACACATGACAATAAACTCTCTTGACTTGACTTGACACAATCCTGACTAAGGGTGCTTTATGTACCGAGGTTGTACGTTCTCCCTGCAACAGCATGGGTTTTCTCCAGGTCCTCCAGTTTCATCCCATATTGCAAAGAAGTGCAGGCTTAGAGGTTAATTGACTTCTGTAAATTGTCCCTCATGTGTAGGATAGAACTAGTGTACAGGTGATCATTGGTTGCCTCAGACTCGGTGGGCTGAAGGGAACTGTTTCCACACTGCATCTCTAAAGTACACTAAACTAAACTTAACAGTGGCTGTGGATGAATTTCTACCCTTAAGCACTGAGTATTAAGTCATAGAGTCATAGAGTTAGCATGGAAGACCCTTCAGCCCTACTTGCCCATACTGACTGAGATGCCCCATCTACATTTGTGGTAGCTGCCTGTGTTTGCTCATATCCCTCAAAACCTTTCCTATCTATGTACTGTCTAGATAAAGTATTGTTCATGAACTTATACATCTGTTTATCACTGATCTGCATGGTCCTTATGAATAGTGTCCAACACCATTCAGCCCACAAATGTGTGTGCATAACACTGGAGATGTTTTGTGCTCTAAGACATTTGTAGCGCAAAGAGAGCAGATACTGCAAAGACCAAATTCACCCCCAAAGAGTTAATTCCACCAACAAATTTGCACATCAAAATGGTTGCTCAAAATTTAATTATGTCCATGCTAATATTGCACGGTACAATTTCACCCCAATTGCATTTTTATTTAGAATTGAGCAATTTCCAATGTCTTTAGTATAGTAAACGGGGTTTTCATGTTGTCGACCTCCCCGTGGTGAGCTCTGTCAACTGACCTCAGTCAGGTGAACGACAACAAACAGAGACAGCAGCAGCGCCGCAGCTTGGCGCCATTTTAGGGCGGGCACCTACGGATGACGAACCGGATGGCATCACCCTGCTGCAGACTTCTGCTGCCTCAAGCACAAGAAGATAAAGTATAGTAAACTACACTATGGAAATGGAGACGTGGCAAATTAGTAAATCAGTGACTCCGTGTTTGATTATTAATCCTGATTGCTCATAGCCACATATTTAATTGGAAATCAGAGCTGTTAATCTTGTGCAAGTTCTTCAATCGATTTGAACTTGCTTTTGTGATTCCAACACTTGAAACTTCTGAGAACTTATTTGCATCCAATGATGAATTAGGCCTGGATACCATTGCACAATGCAGGTTGTAGTAGTTTTAACATAGATCTCCTATAGACTTTAACAATGAATGGGGATTGGAGTTGTGGGGCAACATGCAAATCTGTCAGTGTTAATGGTCAGGAGAGTGGGAAGGGACCAGAGATGCTTCCTGCAGTCAGGAATTGATGGAGATTGTTCATTTTTTAAGGGATGTGGGCTTCACATGCCGAGCCAACATTTAATTGTCCATCCTTAAATGCCCCAAAGAAGGTGACATTGTGCTGCCTTCTTTAACCGCTCCAGTCCTTGCGGACTGGGCATCTCAATATCGATGTTAACGAGGGAATTCCAGGATTTTGATTCAGCACAGTGAAGGAAGGGTGATATATTTCCAAGTCAAGATGGTGCGTGGTTTGGATGGCAATGTCCCCCGTGCGGTGTTCCTATGCTTTTGATGTCCTTGTAGAAACAAAAAAACTGCAGATGCTGGTTTATACCACAGATAGAAACAGAGTGCTGGAGTAACTCAGCGGGTCAGGCAGCATCTCTGGAGAAAAAGGTGATGTTTCTACTCGGGACCCTTCTTCACAACTTTCACTTCTTCACTTTTTGTTTAATTTTGTAATTATTTTCTGAAACAGAAAGAAGCCATTCAGCCACTTGCTCCTACTCCATATCCCTTGATTCCCTGTCCAAAGATTCAAATGCTGTTTAAAATGTCACGTAGGACAGATGATTTGGGAGAATTCAAAATCATCCTCTTAATAAAATATTTATATCATTTAGCTTTTATATAGAACATAGAGCAGTACAGCACTGGAGCACAATGTCCGTACTGAACATCGGCCTGCACATGATCTTTGTCCCTCCACATTCTCCCTTGTCTCTGTCCAAATATTGCTCCTCAATGTCACCATCATATCTGTTTCCACCACCTCCCCTGGCAGTGTGTTTCAGGTCCCAGTCACTCTCTACTTGGCAAATCTTCTTTAAAATTTCCTCCTCTCACTTAAAATCGATGTCCTTCCACAAGTATTTAAGTTTAAGCCTGTCTAAGCAGTGACTCTCTCCACACTCTGATCATTACCACCAATGAAGAGCACCAGTAATCAGGAAGGGAGATCCCGATGATGCTTAAAAGTCCCTCACATTCTGTTTACAGTTCACCTGGACTAATTACAACACATGGTGAAATGAATCCTTGTTCCAATTACTTAAATTACTCCAATTACTTTAATAGCTTGCTACAAGCTTTTGTTTTTCCTGCTGAGTTTCACCTCACTTGGAGAGTTCAGACCTCTCTATAAAATACATCTTCTCATGGGGATCTCCAATTTGCAGGTGTAAGGTGATGTACCAATCTTTCTCATATTTAGTTTAGTTTAATTTAGAGATACAGCACAGAAACAGGCCCTTTGGCCCACCGAGTCCACACCGACCAGCGATCCCCACACACAAACACTATCCACACTAAGGACAATTTACAATTATACCAAGCCAATTAACCTACAAACCTGTACATCTTTGGTGTGTGAGAGGAAACCGTAGATCTCGGAGAAAACGCATGCATGTCACGGGTAGAACGTACAAACTCAGTACAGACAAGCGGCTGTAGTCAGGATCGAACCCAGGTCTCTGATCCTGTAAGGGAGCAACTCTACCACTGCGCCACCATGCCGCCACATAGCTCACTATGAAAATAAATCTATTTCAGCTTTGGTTTATTGGGTGGGGAAATCGGAAAAGTACAGTGGTGTGGTTGGTGGAGCTACATGCCATCTGCTGGAGGAAATCAATGGTTGAGCAGCATCTGTGGATGGAAAGGAATGGGTGAATTTGGGGGGAAATTATGTCTTGAAGTTATTTTGTCTTTAGTGAGACGGTGATGAATCTGTGGAATTCATTGGTACAGAGGGCAGGAGAGGCCAAGGCAATGGATATTTTGGAGATGGTGATTGACAATTTCTTGATTAGTACGGGCATCAGAGGTTATGGGGAGAAGGCAGGAGAATGGGGTTGACAGGAAAAGATAGATCAGCCACGATTGAAAGGCGGAGTAGACTTGATGGGCTGAATGGCCTAATTCTATTCCTATAATTTATGAACTTATGTTTTGGTTGAAACCTTGTATTGAGACATAATGGTTGGTAGGGATGTTTTTCTCAGTTCCAGTGAAGCAACTTCAGACATGACCTTGGGCGCTACCTGTGTGGAGTTGGCACGTTCCTCCTTGGACTTAATGAGGGTCCTCCTGGTGCTCTGATTTCCTCCCAGATCCCAAAGACATGCAGGTGGCCACTGTAAATCACCTCTAGTGTGTTGATGAGTGGTAGGATCTAGGGCAGATAATGGAAATTTGGGGAGAAATAACATGGCAAACCTGTGGAATCATTAATAATAGATACTGGGTAGTTGTCATGGACTTGATGGGTTGAGGGATTTATTTCCAAATAGTAACATTTCATGAGATAATTGATGTAAATAATTTTTTGCAGTGGATTTTCAATCCGTTAGGCAATACTGATGTCTAGAATTTGTGTTGCACCTATGTTTTGTGCATTAAAATATTGCTGCCGTAAGTGTTAAGACCAAAGCCTGTCAGTGTGAAAGTATGTTTTGGGGTGCAGAAACAAGCACAAAAGAGAACACACAGTGCTGTTGCAATCTTGTTCAATTTGGCAACATTTCCAACCTTCTTCTATATGGTGATCACAGAAATGTTACCAGCACTTAAAGAGACAATCCCCATTCCAGGACTTTGGAAATGGCCCAAACATGACGGCGGCTGCATGTGTAAATATGCAAAAAGAATTTCACTGTGCAGATGGACATGTGACAAATAATGCACACACACTGGTTGCTCTGGACAAGACAAAGTATGCAAAGGTTTGGAGAGAGGTCCCGGTTCAGCTAAGGGTCTGCTGCAGGTGGAAGACCCTCTCTGCTGGAGGGATGCAAGACTAGCTGAGCCTCTCATCAGAACAGCCTGGCAGGAGGGAACTACAGTTGTGTCCTTTAGTGGGATTCCCAATCTAATGAATCAATGCTGCAATAAATTGTAACGATACGATACGATAGAACTTTATTTATCCCGGGAGGGAAATTCATCTGCCAACAGTCATAAAACAAAAAGATCCATGAAACATGAAATTAAAGTGGTAAAGGTGCTCCTCAGGCTGACCTGTGACATGGAGGCGGTGAGCTGCATTGTCCAGGATGCTCCACAGTTTGAGGAGCATCCTCCCCTCTGACCACCTCCCATGAATCCAACCCCGCCCTCAGGGACGGAGCCAGCGTTCCTGATGAGCTTGTTAATCCTATTGGTGTCCACGGCCTTTGCTCTGCTGCCCCAGAACACGACAGTGAAGAAGATGGCACTGGCTACCACCGATTGGTAGTGCACCATCGCACACCATGTTACAGTGATGAGCACATCACCTTATAACTTCTGACTGGACAGAGAGGTTTGTTTTATGCAGGCGACAGAGTTCTCTAACCCTACGCAAGGTGCAACTCAAGGTGAAATAGAAATTATATACAGTAGTTAGTTATTAGAGGAACTGAAAATGTTTACTTAATTGGAGTGGGGATTTATTGTGGGAATGGAAACCTTTCCTGTTGATCTGTGTAGGAAGGAACTGCAGATGCTGGCTCAAACTGAAGATAGACACAAAAAGCCAGAGTAACTCAGCGGAACAGGCAGCATCTCTGGAGAGAAGGAATGGGTCAGCAGGTCAGGCTGCATTTGAAGAAGGGTCTCGCAAGAGTCGAGACCCTTCTTCAAACCTTCTGGAGATCTCTGAGGGGCACGAGAACAATGGATGGCTGGTTACACTTGTGGAAATCCAAGAAGCCTGGCAAATGTGTGCTCTTTACTCCAAATCAAAGTAGATGAAATATTTTTGATTGCACAGACATTGAGTGATCTGTCTGGTGCTGTGGGAAGAAATAGTTTGGAAACGATTGAAAAGTCTAATGAATTTAGTGATAATGAGTGATGTGACCCTGAAAAAGTTCACTTAAAAGATAGACAAAGTACAAATTCTTAAGACCATACAAAGCTTTAATTTAACGTCTGACGGGTGTGAACTGAGAGACCCAGAGGCAACAGGTTCTCACGTCTGAATCTCCAGCAGCACACACAAAGAAATACCAGAACATCGAAGCTGATATACGTACCGATATAAAACCAATTGCATGATGTAATGCCACAAAAACCATCATCCACCTCCAAATATGGAGTTGATTTTCACTCTTTGCCAAAAGCCAGTTACCCCAATGGCATCCTCTGGGCCCCTTCTTATCTGATTAACCTCTTCAACTTACATAAAAAACTTGTAAGAGAGCTGCGAACTATTCAACTTAAAGGGAAAAAAACCTGGCATGATAGGAGTTGTCCAAATCCCATCATGCATTACAATTGGCCTTTTACAACAGGAAAGTTTAAATATGACAACAATCAATTAATAACTAACTCTTTCATTCCTCCCTTTTATCATGTAATGATAACACTACAGCCCTTGGTTAGTACATAGTAAAGGCTTCAGACATTTCAGTACATAGATTAAGATAATGATCAGCAGTACAATAGATCCATAATGTATTACCATTCCCCATATTCCTCCAAACATACTAAATGGCCACCATTCTACACCTTTATTAAAGTTATGCATTTCCTCCCCTACCTCTGTAATCTTCTTTATTTCTGCAGTAATATGTGCTGCTAAATCTGTAATGTTAGAAGATTCATCAGGGATGTAAGTACAGCATTCATGCCCCATAATAGCACATGTACCCCCTTTCTCTGCCAGAATCTCAGTAAGGTTAAGTGGTATTGTTATGAGGGGTATTCCTTCTCCACCATTATATGGGATGAGCGTACACAACCAGCATACATTTATTATTACGAAGGGCAAATTCAAAACTCATAAACAAAAACAGATTATTTCACCAAGTCCAGTCCATATGGGCCAACCCCAGAATATAAAAGAGGGTCAATAGCCCCATTGTCCTTTTTTGGTTCTCCGAACTGTTTAAAGTCAATCAGATGAATCCAACGCGGTGATCTTCAATCTTCTTGGCGGTTGATGTTGTTGATACCACTTGGTACAGTTCTGTTCAACACAGTTTTAATTCCTTCCGTCCCAATGCCTTATCAGTATGTAGTCTGACAGTATGAACTCGTCCCTGTGTTCAACTGGTAGTGGTATCTGCACTTCTTGTACCTTAGAATGCAGACCTGGCAAGGCATCGGTTAATTGCTGTGTATAATAATTAGTTAATCACTGAGGGCCTGTAGGTGAAACTTCCACACGTGAGTCGCACCACCAGTGGGTACGTAGCCTGTGGTCACCCTCAGTCCATAGCATCCTTCCCACAACTCGCAGTCACCCAGCCCTGCGTCACCTGCAAATCTGCCAATGCCACCATCACATTGCATTACATCGGCATTCTCAGTTTCTCGCAGATCTGATGGCTATCAATGTCCCAAGATAGGCGAGAAATAGCGACATGTCCATCGCAATCTATCCTAGAAAGGGATTTCTTAAAAGAAAGAAGTTAACATTTTATCTTTTTGGCACCATACTGACAATCTTACAGTGGTGAAAGTGAACCCACGCATGTCTCCCCTCCACCTTTTCTGCGGTAGGGGTTGTTAGAAGGACCTGGTAATGCCCTTCCCACCAAATGTCCCGAATCTTCCTCATCCAATTCCTGATTATTACACAAGTACCAGGTTCAATTTTAGACATAGTGGTTCTATTGTACATCCTTCAATGCCCTGGTTAACGATAAAATATAATTAGTCATTTCCATTGTCATGTGATGAAAGTGAACAGCCTTTGGAGCATTCTGGTTCCATGTTGCCCCCAGTGGATGGTCATATAAAATCTCTGCTGAATTCCTTTTATTGTCATTCAAACAATTCAAACAAACAAAAGTTTGAACAGATTTTCGTTCCCTGTAGTCATAACAGCAAAAACAAAACACACAGTTCCACACAACATCCAGCACAGTGAATCTCCAAACACCTCCTTACTGTGATGGAACGCAAAAGTCCTATTTCCCTCTCTCCCTTCTTATCTGTTCCACTGGAGAAAGCCTGTCCCAAGAGAAATACAAGCAACATGATCTTGTGAAGTATCTCAGCAAGCAATGTAATATCAATTAGCTCAAACATGCCTTGTGTTTCATTTTGGCCAAAAATGTCACACAAAACAATTCAATTGTCACAACACAAAATTTTGCACATCAAAATAAAGTCCACAATAGACCTACACAAAACTCAGTATTTAGAACCACAGAAGTTAACAATGTAAAAAAAGTATTTGATTTAAATACTCCAAATCTGAAGAATCTGAGTGTGCCCCTTTAATTGAAAGCACTGAACCGCATCGGAATTCTCAGTGGAATCCTTATCAGTAGAGAAAAAAACACTGTAAAAACAGTCAAACTGCTGCTTCGAGGTGATCAATGTTAAAGCCCCCAGACATTGCCATGTGTTAAAGGGACACACACAACTATTGTTTGAAACACAAAGCTCTTTAAACATTTATAACAAATAACACATTTGCACATTTTTCTCTTAAGTCATGATCCAAAAACACACTCCACATAGCTTCAAAGTGTAACACAGGTATCAAAGACTTCAAACCTGATTAGTTTTTTTTTATCATAGCAACAAGAATTTAAAAAAAACCTATTTACACCAAGGGACCCCATGCATTTCAGTCTCTTAAAGGAACCCATACACATACACAAAAGAATGTACAAAAGCCATTTACAAAAGCAGTTCATACTATATTTACTTCAAAGACGTCTCTTTGTAATCTACTTTCCCTTTTTCTGACAAAACCCTATTTTTTTTTTTTCCCACCAAAAACTTGGTTTCAAAAAATTTACAAGAAAGATTTTACAAGCTGCTGTTTTTTTATTAGCTCTGGGAGGACTGAGGTCACAATTGTGGTTATAAAGTCTTTTAATTGTGAAAGCCTTCTTGTTGAAACAAGAAAATTAAGTTGGAAATAAAACCCGTTACAGCATTTTCCTTCCACCATAAATCTTCACAATGATAGGCAGCAGGGTAGGATGGTCCAATTCCCTGTCAGTCAGGATCCTGGACTCTGTGATTGGACATGATCCAGATCGTGATTAGTCAGATTTCCCATCACTCAAAGTCTGGCCACACCCACTGAAGTGGCGACCAATCAGACTCCTATTTTTTCAAAGTCTGACCACACCCAATAAGATATCAAATTCCACAGACAAAGACCCACATTCTCATCCGAGGCTTAGCAATGCAAGGTTGCCTGCCATTCTGTTGCGCTGTGCCAAAGGCTATTCAAATCTTGAAGGCAGGTTTGTTTTAACTCTCAATGTTGAATTTAATACTGTTTCTCTTCTCCTGCCTCAGTCCTTACTCCCTTCCTTTTCTTCGTCTGCTTTAGTCAGGAAATGTTTAATTCTGTCCGAATTTCCCCGCCAATTTCCCCTATTTTGCTTTGTCAGAAAAAGGGATCCCATCACCTTTTCTCATTTCCTGACCATGTGGTCAGCTTGTAACTTAATATTCTAAATTTCTTATTATACTTAAAATTCAAATAACACATTTGTTGAACGGGGGTTCCCCCATCACTGTTATCCAGAGCATTCCCCATAGATAGATAGAGAGAAAGAGAAAGAGAAAGAGAAAGCAGACTTCTTAATTCCGAATCGCTCCAAATATATCAACCAGGCCGACTCGCGACTCGAGACCCCAGTTTCTCAATTTGGCTGACTTTTTTTTTTTTTACCTCTTTGATATACGACCCAAGTGTCTCAACGAAGCCGACTCACTAACCGAGACCCCCGTTTCTCAACCTGGCAGACCTAAAATAAGCCCCATGTGTCTCAACGAAGCAGACCCGCTAACCGAGACCCCCCGTTTCTCAACCTGGCAGACTTCTTAATCTTTAATATACAACGCCACTTATTTCTCAATCCGACAACTCCCCGGATGTTTCAATAAGCCAGACGCACACCTCACCTCCCGTATCTCAACCCGACAAAACACGGATGTCTCAACGAGGCCGAACACCTCACCTCCCGTATCTCAACCCGACAAAACACGGATGTCTCAACGAGGCCGATAAGCCCTTAGTAGAGAGAAAAGAAAAAAACAAAGAGAGATAGACAGAGAGAGAGAAAGAGAAACCACTCACGTCCTTCTTAACAAGATACACAAGCCCTTCTTAAAAATACAAGCACAAGTCTGTCTTAAAAATACATACACAAAATTCATACGTAAAAATACATACACAATTCACAATTGGTCTTACCTTTGTCTATCTCTAAGAACCTCGGCAGGGAACCAACACAACGTCTGATGAAGAATCACCTATGTTCCCGGGAATGTCGAGGGGTCGGTTGCAACGGACCGATTAGAGCTCAGTTTTCTCCCTTGCCAAACCCGGTAACATGTGCAACCTCGAGGTCATTCAGCTGTTGATGGTGTCCCAGCGAGACCTGCGCGACTACGCCAATGAAAAAGTTCACTTAAAAGATAGACAAAGTACAAATTCTTAAGACCATACAAAGCTTTAATTTAACGTCTGACGGGTGTGAACTGAGAGACCCAGAGGCAACAGGTTCTCACGTCTGAATCTCCAGCAGCACACACAAAGAAATACCAGAACATCGAAGCTTATATACGTACCGATATAAAACCAATTGCATGATGTAATGCCACAAAAACCATCATCCACCTCCAAATATGGAGTTGTTTTTCACTCTTTGCCAAAAGCCAGTTACCCCAATGGCATCCTCTGGGCCCCTTCTTATCTGATTAACCTCTTCAACTTACATAAAAAAACTTGTAAGAGAGCTGCGAACTATTCAACTTAAAGGGAAAAAAAACTGGCATGATAGGAGTTGTCCAAATCCCATCATGCATTACAATTGGCCTTTTACAACAGGAAAGTTTAAATATGACAACAATCAATTAATAACTAACTCTTTCAACCCAGGCGAGTTTGAATTTAGCGCACAAAAAATGGATGGGACACAATCTATTTTCAGCGTCTATTGCTTTTGAATGTTCTGCTGTGTGATTTTAATGAATTTAATATATTCCAGGATGCCTCACATAGTGTTAACTCAGCTGAACAAGCTTCTTGCTGCCCCTTTTGTTTTGTAATCTCTGCAACAGAATTGAGAATTTCCTCTGTGCTTCTTCCACTGTCTTGCTGTAAAAATTGGTAACCCTTTGCCGGAAAACAGTAGAAACTGCCCCAAAATAAGGGTCAGACCTGAAATGCTATCTCTGCTTCTCTTCCCACAGATGCGGCCTGACCTGCTGAGTACATAGAATATAGTACAGTACAGCATGCGAATGGGCCCTTCATCCCATGATGTTTGCATCAAACATGATGCCAAGTTAAACTGATCTCATCTGCCTGTACATGATCCATATTCCTCTATTTCTTGCACTTCCATGTACCTAACTATAAGCCTGTTAAGCGGCACTATCATATGTGCTTCCTCCACCTTATATTACAACTTTTTTTTTATTTTGGATTTCCATTTCCTCAAATATTATCAGTAAGTTTCTTATCGAAAGGAACTGCAGATGCTGGTTTAAAACAAAGATAGATGACTTCCGGTGGCGCTATGGAGTAGGAGAGACTCGCGCCGACTAGCTCCAGGAAAAAACAGCTGAAAATGGGGGAAAAAGACGGGACCTACCTGCAGAAAACGGCACCGACTGTTTGTATCAAGTTCGTGACGTCATCAGGCGCGCGACACCGGCAGCATGTCGACTCAACATACTCCCCCTCTCAAGTCGAGAAAAACCGGCAAGGCTAACGAGGTAGGCCCAACTGAAGCCTCGGCCTCAGTTTTAACAGCATCCCAAGAAGATATCTCAAAGAAGAAAAAGACAGATGTGGAAGAATTAAGAATCTTCCTTACACAGGAAATTCTTTTTTTTTTTTTGATTAATATTTTTATTAGAAGCAAACATATTATAAAGTATAGTAACATATTATAATAGAATAATATAACTTGTCATATACATCAATGATACATTATTAAAATTGTCAATTGTCAATTAATTCTGCTTCTGATGTTTTTTTTTAATATAGATAGAAAAAGAGAGGTAGAAAGAAAAAAGCATTATAAATATCGAGAGAAAAAAAAAGAGGTGGAATGAGTTATTTATTATACGTCATTGGAGATAAGTTCATAGGTTATGATAATTTTACATCTAATCCTGAGTTCAAGCTTCAGTTGGGTTTTCGTGCTGGGCCCATCTATCCCTTCAAATAGTTAATAAATGGAGAAAGAATTAAAAAATCTTAAACAGAACTTCAGGGAAGAGCTGAAATCTTTTAAAGATGAAATTAAAGAACAAATTAAAGAAGAGTTTACAGCTTCTATACATGAAGTTCTGGAGGATTGGAAGTTAGACATGGAAGAACATTTGAAACAAAGTATTGAAGAAGTAAATGATAAACTGAATTCGATGGAATCTAGTTTTGATTCTAAGTTGCAGCCTATCCTCCAGACATTAAATCAACACCACGAGGCAGTAAAGGAATTAGAGGAAATTGCTGAGACGAGCACCGAAACTACAAAAAAATCTTATTGCTGAGAACAAACGCCTATCAAAGTTATTACATCAAATAACCGAAAAATGTACTGACTTGGAGGGACGACAGAGATGCCAGAATTTAAGAATCGTGGGCGTCCAGGAAGGCAGAGAGGGGAATCGTGACCCCCGTGAATTTGCTGCAGATCTACTGAAAAAAATCTTGAAATTGGATCAAGCACCACTACTTGCCCGAGCGCACAGAGTTTCGAGACGTCGCCCAAGGTAGGGCGCCCCCCCAAGACAACTGATAGTGAAGGTGCAATATGACCATGTTTTGGATGATATGATGAAGAAAATTTTTCAAAGCAGAAACCTCGTATTTGAAGGAGACAAGATCAGTATATTTAGAGATTATCCTGTGGAAGTCGCCAAGAAGAGAGCGCTGTTTACAGAAACAAGAAAAATACTTAAGAATATAAAAAAATTGAGATATGGACTGTTATATCCCGCAACATTAAGAGTAACCTATGAGCAGAAGGAACATTTCTTCATCAAGCACACAGAGGCACTTGAATTCGCCCAGAGCATCGTGAATAAGACCGAAGATTGAATAATACCCTACACCCAACATTCACCTGAAGATATCGGATATTGTTACCCTGCAGAGAAGAAATGGAACTTTAAACTATTATACTTAAGAACTGTCCAAAATCTACAATAAGAATTGGGCAATTATCTTGCTACTGATAAATAATATTTACATTTTAGTACTAATTTCTAACAACTATTACTAATCATGAATACTAATTAATACTAATTATTGTTAACTGGATCAACTCAGAATTAACTAAAAGTATGAAATATAAATAAAGTGTGATTCACGTAATTTATTAATAAAAATTTAGGAAGTTTTTTCTTTGATACTTTAGACTTTGATTACTCTTTGACAATGTTTTTTTTAAAATAAATTTTGTTTTGCTATAAGAGACTAACATTTCAATTGGAGACTAATAATTATTTCAATAATGGAATATAACTAATGTTTCCCTCCCGCCCATAAATTGTTTTCATTGTAATTGAAACTTTTCTTTTAAGGAAAGTACGGAGCTAGTAATATTTTTTTTACCAAAAGCCACGGAAGTCCTTAGATGCTTAGCCACACTAGGGTGGCTATCACTAACCATAGTTGTAGTTTTCTTCTTTTTCTACTCTTTACACGTTACTAATGCAACTTTTTTTTAACCTTTTCTATCTTATGTTATATTATATTTTGTATTTGGAATGGAATTATATATTTTATTTAGGGAGATATGTCCGGATGGAAAACCGACAAGACCTAAAATTCATCTACTTGATGTTCGGGTATCAGGTAGGGGTTAATGTGCTGAGCCATCTGCTCTAACATAGACCACTTTAATCACAAGATGCAAGACGTTAATGGGAAAATTGGGGGTGAAGGAATTAAATTCTGTAGCTGGAATGTTAAGGGAATTAATGAACCAATCAAGAGAGGTAAAGTATTAGCTCATTTAAAATCACTTACAGCAGATATAATATTTCTCCAGGAAACACATCTTAGAAAGGAAGCACAACATAGATTGAAAGCAAAATGGATTGCTAAAGCGTATCATTCTTCATTTTCACATAAATCTAGAGGGGTTGCAATATTAATTTGTAAAGGTATACCCTTTAAACATATATCAACGATAGAAGATATCGAAGGCAGATATATTGTATTAGTAGGGGAGTTATACTCAAAAAAAGTGACTCTCCTTAATGCATATGGACCAAATTTTGATAGCCCCCTGTTTTTTAAGAGAATACTTAACATTATTCCGGAATGCACACATCATAACTTAATTATCGGTGGAGACTTAAATTGTACACTGGATGCTTACTTGGATAGATCATCAACTCAAAGGAAATTAAAATCTCAGTCAAGTGAATTTCTAAACTCATATATTAATACTACCAACATTAAGGATGTTTGGAGAATTGAAAACCCATCTGGTCGAGAATATTCATTTTACTCACCAATGCATAAAGCTTACTCAAGGATAGACTATTTCTTAGTAGTCTCTAAACTTATCCCATTTACCTATCATTCGCAATATCATAATATTATAATATCGGACCATGCTCCACTAACATTTACGATTATACTAAACGGAATGACCGAGACACAGTCACAATGGAGACTTAACCCCCAAATCTTAAAAGAAAAGCTATGTAATGAATATCTCATAAAACAGATTAATATGTTTTTTTAGGCTAATGATAGCCCTGGAATCTCTGCCTCCCTTCTTTGGGAAACATTTAAAGTATTTGTGCGAGGAGCATTAATCTCTTCCCAATCATTTCTTAACAAAGAGAATAGGGCCAAACAACAGACATTGGAAATGGAAATAAGGCAATTAGACATAGAAAATGCAATAGCACCATCTATGGTAAAACACAATAAAATTGCAGTACTGAAATATAAGTTAAACAAGATATACACAGACCAAGTTTTAAAACTATATCAACATACAAAACAATTAAACTTTGAATTTGGTGATAAACTACAAAAACTATTAGCACGTCAACTTCGTAAACTGGACGGGGATAAAACAATTTACAAAATTAGATCAGACAAGGGAGAAACATTAACACTGTCTAAAGATATTAATGATAGATTTTTACAAAACTATCAAAAACTGTACTCATCTAAAACGACAGAACAATCAACAGGAATGGAAACATTTCTACAGAAATGTAATCTTATGGGTTTAGATCAGAAAGAGAGAGAATCACTAGATGCTGAAATTACGGTAAAAGACATCGAAGAGTCAATTAGATCTTTAAAAAACGGAAAAGCCGCAGGTCCTGATGGTCTATGCTCTGAATTTTATTTAAAAATTTACGATCTGATTTCTCCACGCCTACAGACACTATACAAATACGCTTACACTCAACAGAAACTCCCAGAAACTCTAAATGAATCTACATTCATACGTATACCAAAAACGGATAAGGATCCTGAAGACCCAGGTTCATATAGAGCAATAGCTCTCTTAAATACTGATCAGAAAATATTAACCAAAATCCTTTCTCATAGATTGAGCTTAGTGATTAACAAATTAATACACCCCGACCAAACAGGTTTTATTCCAAAACGTTACTCATTTTATAATTTGAGAAGACTATTCAATATTATATATACAAATAGAATTCCTAATGCAGATCTAGCAATTATTTCGTTAGTTGCTGAAAAAGCATTTGACCAGGTAGAATGGTCATATTTATTTTCGGTAATGCAAAAATTTCAACTGGGAGAGAAGTACTGTACATGGGTTAAATTGTTATATTCTAACCCAACAGCTAGAATATTAACAAACCAAATGTTATCAGCTAAATTTAATCTTTGTAGAGGTTGTAGACAAGAATGTTCACTATCCCCACTATTATTTGCTCTTGCAATTGAACCATTAGCAGAAAGCGTTAGAGCCCAGGAATACATGGGTACAACACTAGAGATACAAGGAATAAAATTTCTTTATATGCAGATGATGTACTAATATATATTACAAAGTTAGAAACTAGTATTCCAAATCTATTAAATCTAATAACTCAATTTGATCAGTTCTCAGGATATAGAATTAACTGGAATAAAAGTGAAATCATGCCAATAACAAAATTCAATTCAAACACATTGCAACAATCCCCTTTTAAAATAGTTAAAGATAAACTTAAATATTTAGGAATCTACGTAACTAAGACATATACCTCTTTATTTTAACTTTTCCACCCTTACTTAAAAAATTACACAAGAATATTCAGTACTGGAAAACACTTCCCATTTCAATGCTTGGTAGAATTAATGCTATAAAAATGATCTTCTTACCGCAACTACTGTACCTATTTCAATTAATTCCGATATATATCCCAAAAAACTTTTTCAAAAAAGTCGATTCCATTGTTACAAGCTTTATTTGGGATTATAAGAATCATAGAATAAGTAAAAAACATTTATGTAAGTCAAAGAGCGACGGAGGTTTGGCCTTGCCAAATTTCTTATTTTATTTTTGGGCAGTCCATATTAAAAACATGAATTTCTGGCTGGAAGAAATGGATCAATATCCAAATTGGTTAAGGATGGAAAAGGAAGACTGTTTACCTTTTGAAATTGGTTCGATTATATTTGCTCCCACAAAATTGCATTAAAAAAACTATAAGGAAAACCCTATAATACATAGTGGAATACGAATTTGGAAACAATTAAAAAAAGCTTTAAAACTGAATAATATACCACTATGTCTTCCCGTTGTAAATAATCCTTTATTCAAGCCATCCATATTGGATAAAGGTTTCACACGATGGAAAAATTATGGAATTAAAAAGATTGGACATCTTTATAGGAAAGGCATTTTTCTTTCATTTCAAGAGTTACAACAGAATCATGGACTGCACTCAAATAATTTCTTCAGATATCTACAAATTAGAGATTATGTTAAATCTAATACACATGTTTATAGGACTAGGGAACCAGAAATTCTTGATGAATGTTTGAATAAGCATCCTAACACTGAAAAATTAATAGCTTATATTTATAACACCCTCTTAAACAACGAGGTACCACCGATGGAACTATATAGACACACGTGGGAAAATGAGTTAGGTCATCCTATAACGAAAGATATTTGGGACGAGCGTTTACAACATATACATCAATGTTCGTTAAATGCTAGACATGCTTTAATACAATTTAAAGTCTTACACAGATTACATGACTCCAAAATAAAACTAAATAGAATCTTCCCACATATTTCTCCTATCTGTGATAAATGTTTGCATCTAGAGGCCAATTTAACACATACTTTTGCAAATTGTACAAAAATTAAAAATTTCTGGACTGATATTTTTGAAATAATTTCTGAAGTTGTTAATACTAAATTGGATCCACTCAAATTTAATGAGACTTGGGATATCAGAACAAAGTTTAACACTCACAACAAGCCAAAGAAACTTCTTCGACTACAGTATAATAACTGGGAAAAAATTAATATTAAAATTTTGGAAAGGCCCTATAACCCCCACAATTAAAATGTGGATTGTGGAAATGTCGGAGACCCTACATCTAGAAAGAATTAGACTTGTCTTAATGGATAAACATGAACTTTTTGTTAAAATATGGGCTCCATTCATTAACTATCTGAAGGGATAGATTGGCCCAGCAAGAAAACCCAACTGAAGCTTGAACTCAGGATTAGATGTAAAATTATACTTCATAACCTACGAACTTATCTCCAATGACGTATTATAAGTAACTCATTCCACCTCTTTTTTTTAAATATTTGTAATTCTTTTTTCTTTATATCTCTCTTTTTCTATCTATATAAAAAAAACACTAGAAGCAGAATTAATCGACAATTGACAATTTTAATAATGTATGATTGATGTATATGAAAATTTTTTTTTTTTACTATAATATGTTACTATACTTTATAATATGTTTGCTTCTAATAAAAATATTAAAACAAATAAAAATAAAACAAAGATAGACACAAAACACTGGAGCAACAGGCAGCATCTCTGGATAGAAGAAATGGGTGACGTTTCGTGTCGAGACTCTTCTTTGGACAGTTTCTGCTATTATCACTGTGCCTCTTAGTCATGTTGCTGGAAAGTGGCCACAAGGCCTGTACTGATTACTGCAGCGCTGAAATGAAGGTGCATTGCACTGACTGATGTGCTATGTTTGTGATAAAGTAAACTGAAATTTTGGCTGGGCCCCACGAAACCCCATTTACAAAGAGGCTATGGTCTCCACAGTATTTTGTACAATATTTATCCCTTGAGTACTGCAGTTCATTACCTCACCCTTGTTTCTGAGACCTTGCTGTATATAATTGCAACTGAAAGCAGAAGTACATAAATTGGTTCTGAAATAGGGTCACCGAAAGCATTTTATGGAAAACAAGTTTTTCTTTCAATATAGGATTCTGTCTGAACATTAGAAAGTTGTCATCATTGTTTGTAATTAACCTGGTCACTGCCAAGTTTTTTTTTACACATTTGGCCATGACCCGAGTATATTCAGGTGTGGCACTGAAAAGATTCATTTTTTTGTTTGGTCTACTTTATAAATACAAAGATAAATGCAGCAGATCTTTCAGCCCACCAAATCCGCGCCGACCAGCGATCCCTGTACACACTATCCTACACACTCGGGACAATTTACTATTTATTTTAAAATCAAAGCCAAATTAGCCTTTCAAACCTATACGTCTTTGGAGTGTGGGAGCCAACTGGAGTACCCGGAGAAAACACACGCGGTCTTGGGGAGAATGTACAAACTACATACAGACAGCACCCGTTGTCAGGATCGAAGGCAGATCTCCGGCGTTATAAGGCAGCAACTCTACCGCTGCACCACCGTGACACCCTTTTAAATCTTTTATTTTTTTCAAAATATTGAAATGAGACTTTCTCTTGGCCATTTAATGTCAATGTAAATCTATTAATATTTTATTACCCAATGCTTCTGCAAAAACAATAAATAGTGAGTCCGATTATTGCATTGAGCATTCACCGAACCATAGAGGGAGTGCAGAGAAGGTTCACCAGACTGATTCCTGGGATGTCAGGACTTTCATATGAAGAAAGACTGGATAGACTTGGCTTATACTCGCTAGAATTTAGGAGATTGAGAGGGGATCTTATAGAAACGTACAAAATTCTTATGGGGTTGGACAGGCTAGATGCAGGAAGATTGTTCCCGATGTTGGGGAAGTCCAGGACAAGGGGTCACAGCTTAAGGATAAGGGGGAAATCCTTTAAGACCGAGATGAGGAAAAACTTTTTCACACAGAGAGTGGTGAATCTCTGGAACTCTCTGCCACAGAGGGTAGTTGAGGCCAGTTCATTGGCTATATTTAAGAGGGAGTTAGATGTGGCCCTTGTGGCTAAGGGGATCAGGGGGTATGGAGAGAAGGCCGGTACGGGATACTGAGTTGGATGATCAGCCATGATCATATTGAATGGCGGTGCAGGCTTGAAGGGCCGAATGGCCTACTCCTGCACCTATTTTCTATGTATCTATGTATATCATACACTGCAATTTCTCCATTCACATTTCCTAATGACAATCCAGCTCCTTCACAACTTGATAGCTCTTCACCCAAATCCTCGATTATTTATCATCATTCTTTTAACAATATACAAAATACATGTTGATTAAACAATGAGGATTTTTGCATTAAGACAGCTCTTTGGCTTGTTGTTGAAGAGAATCATGGTGCTGGGATTGTTTCTGTGAACAGACTGCAATAATTAACTGTGGATCGATCATATTTTGCATGTTCGTTCAGATCATAGTTCTTTGCAATCAAGAACACCATTGAAATAAAAATAAGTGGTTATTTATTTTGCACATTGAAGGCAATTATGTACAGTCTAGTGCTCTTGTGCTCTTAATTGCAATCACTCACGACCAGAAAGAATTTACAATTAAGCAGAAACTGATTATTAGGAAAGTAATTGAAAGTGCAATGTATGAGGCAGCTTTCATTACAGTGGGTCCCTAGACTCTGACTTGTAAGAGAATATTTCACCATAACTTTTGTTGTTTATTAATTCAGTCAGAGGAAGTGGACGTCAATTGTAAGGCCAGCATTTATTGCCTTCACCAAGTTGTTCTTCAGAAGGTGATGGTGAGCTGTTTAATTTTTTAGGAACAGCTGCTATGTTTTGGCAAAGATATTCCTGTGGTGCTGATAGGTGAGTGGTTCGATGACCAGCGTCAAGAGTGATGGATTCCCATATCAGGATGATGTGTTGCTTAAAGGAAATCCATCCTGCAGTTGGAAGCACTCTCATCTGACTGCTGCCCTTGTCTGTCCTGTTGGCAGAAGTTGCAGGTTTGGGAGGTGCAGGTGAAGAAGCCTTGGTGAGTTGACTTTGTAGACGATGCATACAGGAGACACGATCTGACTGTGGTGGAGAGAGTGGTGTATAAGTAGAAGATGGGGTGACAATCAAGCAGCAAACACTTAAAGCAGGAGATGCAACACCTGTTCCTATACCTCCTCCCTTGACTCTGTCCAGGGACGCCAACAGTCCATTCAGGCTAAGGCACAGGTTCACTTGCACCTCCTCCAACCTCATCCACTGTATCTGTGGTTCAAGATGTATACATCGGCGAGACCAAACGTAGACTGGGCAATGGTTTCGCTGAACACCTTGTCTCAGTCTGCCTGGACCTACCTGATCTCTAAGTGCTAAACACTTTAATTCTCCTTCCCATTCCCACATTGATCTTTCTGTCCTATGCCTCCATTGTCAGAGTGAGGCCAAACGCAAATTGGAGGAACAGCATCTCATATTTTGTTTGGGCAACTTACAACCCAGTGGTATGAATATTGATTTCTTTAACTTCAAATAACCCTTGCATCCCCCCTCTCTCCATCCCTCCCCCATCCAAGTAATACCAGCTTCAAAGTCATCTTGTTGAGTCTCATTGTCCATACACATTTTCACCTAAGCCACATCTAACAATAGCCTGTTTCCTTTATCTTTGTTACTTTTTTTGCATATCTTTCATTCATTTCTTCTATATTCCCCTACATCATAGTCCATATCTCTCATTTCCCTTTCTGCAGGTCTGAAGAAGGGTCTCAACCCGAAACATCACCTATTCCTTTTCTCCAGAGATCCTGTCTGACCCACTGAGTTACTCCAGGTTTTTGTGTCTATCTGCAGTGTGCTTTGAATGTTGTTAAAACTGTACAGGGGTGGCAGAGTGGTGCAGCAGTTGAGCAGCTGCCTTACAGCACCAGACACCTGGGTTCAATCCTGACTATGCCTGCTATCTGCATGGTATTTGTACCTTCTCTCTGTGACTGCATGGATTTTCTCCATGTGCTCCGGTTTCCTCCAACACTCCAAAGATGTATGGGTTTGTAGGTTAATTGGCTTCGGTAAAATTGTAAATTGTGCCGAGTGTATACAGTAGGTTAATGTTAGTGTACAGGGTGATTGCTGGTCGCTGCTGTACAGGGTGATCGACTCGGTGGGCTAAAGAGACTTTTTCTGTACTTTTCCCCTAAAGTCCAAAGACTAAAGTGTACTCCTTCAAGCAGTGCGGGAACTTCAACAAACTACTAACATACCTGAATTTAAACATTGAATTTTCCAAATTTAGACAACTAATCCCCTTCCTTTCCAACCCACTTTCTTTCTTGTGCCAAATCTGGGTGTACACTAATTTAGCCCACTATTTCTCCCCCCCCCCCCTTTCCCCTTCCCCCTTCCCTCACCCTTCTGACCTGTATCCCCGCCACTGGCTTCACATTTCACTCCTCTTCTCTCCTTATCTTACACCCTTTTGTCTCTTTTTCATCTCCAGCCTTTGTCCACCCATCTGCGAATACTCCCCCTCCCTCGCCTGTATCCACCCATCACTTGCCAGGCTTTGTCTTGCCTCCACCTCTTTTTTCCAGATTTCTCACCCCACCTATTACAATCGGACTGAAGAAGAGTCCAGACTCAAATCGTCACCTATTCACATCCTCCAGAGATTTTGCCTCTCACTGAGTTACTCCAACACTTTGCGCTTCTTTTTTTTCATAAATCAGCATCTGCAGTTCCTTGTGTCTCCTGACATACCTTGGAGATTTGCTTATTTTAGTTTACTGAATCAATAAATGGAGGCAGCGTATGTTCAAAATCACATTTATTTTTTTCGACAGACCACTTATTCCAATTCCTCTTCATATTCGTTGACAATTTAATGCTTTAAATAGCTTTCAAAATTGAGTGGAGAATCACAAGTCAATAATTGGCATTGAACATTCAAAGCGACAACATTAAGCGGCAATTAAAGTATCGATTACCAATCGTTATACTTATTTATTTTGAGGGAATGTCAGTGTGCAACTAAACCTATAATACAGAACCCATGGTTGTAAAAAGGAGGGTTTTAAACTTGGGTTTTAAGATGGACAGTGATTTTAAATTAGATCGTCAAATAGGCGCGGTAGTTAAGTCCAGCTTCTTTCATTTAAGGCAGCTGGCAAAGGTGAAGCCCATTCTTGAACGACAGCCTTCATCACATCTCGGCTGGATTACTGTAACGCACTTTATTTTGGAGTTAGCCAATCATCCCTTGCACGTCTCCAGTTGGTTCAGAATGCTGCTGCTCGCCTTTTAACTGGAACACGTAAGAGGGAGCACATAACGCCTATTCTGGCCTCCCTCCACTGGCTGCCTGTGTACTTTAGAGTTCATTTTAAGATTCTTTTATTTGTTTTTAAATTTTTAAATGGTCTCGCCCCGCCTTACCTCTCGGAGCTGCTTCATCCCTACGGTCCTGCTTGGTGCCTCAGGTCAGCTGATCAACTGCTCCTGGAGGTACCGAGGTCTAAGCGGAAGCTCAGAGGGGATAGAGCCTTCTCTGTTGCTGCTCCGACATTATGGAACACTCTACCTTTGCACATTAGACAGGCCCCTTCACTGTCCATTTTCAAAACTAGTCTCAAAATCCTTTTCTATTCCTTGGCTTTTGACCCTGCATGAGACTTTGCTCCTGTTTTAGTGTTTCTATTGTTTTTTTTTATTGTTTTTACTGTCTTTAATGTTTTACTGTCTTTAATACAGCACTTTGTTGCAACAGTGGTTGTTTTTAAAGTGCTCTATAAATAAAGTTCAGTTCAGTTCAGTTCAGTTCAGGGTAGTAAACGGAGCCAAGGAGGAGGCTGTTCAGCCCATCGACCTACTGCTAGCACATTGGTGGAAATGTTTAATGATCCCACTACTTTGCCTCTACGCTGCAAAGGGTGCAGAGAAGATTTATGAGGCTGTTATCAGAACGCGAGGTCCTGAATTATTTGCAGAGGCTAGCACTTTATTCCTTGGAGTGCAAGAGGTTGACGGGCGATCTAATAGAGGCATATACTATCTTGAGGGGAATAGATAGGGCGAATGGACAGAGACTTTAGCCCAGGGTAGGGAAATCGAGAACCAGAGGACAAAGGTTTAACGTGAGTGCGGAAAGATTTAATAGGATTGACACTTAATGCTGGAGTAACTCAGCGGGTCAGGCAACATTTCTAAAGAAAATGGTAAGGTAACATTTAGGTCGGGAACCCTCAAGGCCCTTCTTCAGACATTATTTGGGGTGGGGGCGAGGGGACTGATTCCTTGTGGATTCACGCACTGCAAGATTTTGAATGCTTCTTAAATCAGCTGTTCTGTTTACTGCCACAACCTTGCACAAAGCCTTCTCTTTAACCAACTCCTCGAGATCGAGGATAGACACAAAATGCTGGAGTAACTCAGCGGGACAGACAGCATCTCTGGAGAGAAGGAATGGCTGATGTTTTGGGTCGAGATCCTTTTTCAGAGAAGGGAGATAGATAGATAGATAAGGAAGTGTAAAGGTGTGAAAACAGGGCAAACAGAATGCAGATCAAGGAAAATGTAGAATAGATCATTGTGAGCTGGGAGAAGCTAACAACAAAGCAAACAGAGATAAAATAAAATGTAAACTGACACAGTAAGACTGGTCGGAGAACTGGGAAGGGGAAGGGATGGAGAGAGGGAAAGCAAGGGTTTCTTGATGACTTTGTTCTCTCTGGAATGGCTGATGAGACTGCCTTAGGAATCCACTATCAGGGAAGGTGCAAGAACAATTAGTGAGCTGGTGCACTCCTTCCACCATACATCATTCACCATTCACCATGTGTTCTGAATGGATAGTGGTTTATCAATGCCATCCCCAAATACTCCCTCAAAAACTGTGTGTATTAAATGCAAAAGGAAGCTATACTTTCCTGCTACTCTCACTAAATCCTCAACCTCACATACAAGAGTCAAGAGTGTTTTGTAGTCATTTGTCTCGAAACAGGGCAATGAAATTCTCACTTGCGGACGCACGCAGATATGTAAACCTAGACCACAAGGTATAGGAGCCTGCAGCATGGAGGCTTTGGGCTGGAGTTGAGCCGAGAACTCAGTCTGAAGAAGGGTCCCGACCTGAAACATCACCCATCCTATTTCTCCAGTTTTGCTGCCTGACCCACTGAGTTACTCCAGCACTTTGTGCTTTTCTTCGGTATATACCAGCATCTGCAGTTCTTTTCTCCACAGATATGTGAACATGGTACTCTATAAACACCAAAGCACCTTAATAAACAACAAAAAAGTAATATTCTGTGAGTATATATACATATATATATATATATATATATATATACTAGACTAAGTGGGATGCATTGGGCCCCATGTTCACATGGGAGGGCTGGTCTCCCAATGCAATATTCCACCTCTCCACCAATTCCAATATTGTTGGCCAGTGGGGGCGGGGGGCTTTCTGGAGCGCTGGTATGGATGTTGTGGGCTGAAGGGAATGCTCTACAGAGGGCTAGTATGGACATTGTGGGCAAAATGGATTCTTGGGGTGGCAGCTCAGTCCCTCATAACACTAATAACACTTTTATTTTTCATTGATAGGAAGAATCCTCTGCACCTGATGAACGGAGGGGGGCTGAGTAAGATGGCCAAAAATCACAGCCGTAAGTGATAGCGTTTTTATCTAAAATCAATATACAGTGCAAACAGGAAGTTGTCACGTTTAGATTTCCAACCTTTTGCAGTGCTTTTACTTCAAACCAAAACCCAATCAACCATTTACAGTGCTTTTACTTCAACCCAAACCCCCTCCAACCATTTTCAGAGCTATTACTTCAACCCAAAGCCCCACCAACCATTTGCAGTGCTTTTAATTCAACCCAATCCCATACCAACCATTTGCAGTGCTTTTACTTCAACCCAACCCCCACCAGCCATTTACAATGCTTTTACTTCAACCCAACCCCCACCAGCCATTTACAGTGCTTTTACTTTAAACCAACCACATTTTCATTTTTAAACCACATTAAGGGCACTCAAGGTCAGTAAAACCACATTCACAATTTAGTAGACATGTGTTCAGTGTTATTCACAGCTCAGACTGAGAGACATGACCCTCTCACTTCCCCCCATCTTGCAGAGACTGACTGAGGCACAACACTTCCGGGTTTTATAGTCCCTCCCACCAGCTGGGGCAGCAGAGAGAATCTCAACCTTTTTAAAACATTAACAACTCTTTTATTTTTCATCGATGGGAAAAATCCTCTTGTCCTACGCAGCGGAGGGGGACTCTGTATATGATGGCCAAAAATCACAGCCGTATGTGGCAGCGTTTTTTTCTAATATCATGAAACAGAAAAACAGGAAGAGGTCAAGATCAGACTTTTAGTAATATAGATATAATGGATAGTGAGGTTATCAATACTATCACTGGATTAATGATTAATAGAACAATAATTCCCCCATGAACAATAATTAATAATAATGCAAGGACAAAAATAATGACACCAAATCTATGTCGTTCAGAGCTTATTTGGAGGTTGTAGTATTTCATAGCCTGATGGTTGTGGGGAAGAAGCTGCTTCAGAACCTGTTCATTACAGTTTTCAGGCTCCTACACCGTCTTCCTGATGGCAGGAGTGAAAGAAGAGTGTGGTCAGTGTGGTGTGGGTCTCTGATGATGCGGGCTGCCTTTTTGAGAGCGACTCTTGTAGATTCCTTTGAAGGTGGGGAGGTCAGTAAACACGATGGACTGCAATCCATTGTAAAAAGTATAAACCGTGATTACAATCTGTACCATGCCTCTCATTAACAGAACCACGTCATTGCCCTATACAGTATAACTGGCAAACCTCAATATTCAATAAAAGAACGGCTTATGCCTTGCGGCAGAGTAATCTGACCAGAGGGGATAATTAGATTGTGATTTGCAATTTGATGGTATTGCCGTTCAAAACTTTATGACCTGGCTTGGATTTAGAGTCCCCTTGTGATTGTATCGTGGGAGGTAATCCAGGAGGGACAGGGCAAATGTATAAATGACCTGAAGAAATATATGATATTTAAGTATTTAAACCGCGACAACAATTATTTGAGGGCCCAACGAGTTAAAGACAGCTGGTGATTAAAATGATCATAAATTATCAGAGAGGTCAACACCAGCAAGGATACATAAACCGCCTCTGTATCATAGAGTAACATGATATGGAAACAGGCTCCTCAGCCCACCATGTCTGTGCCAAAGATGACACAATATGACAAATGTACCAAAAAATATTACATTTTTCTACCTGCATTCCCATCAACATCCCTCAGGATGGCTCGAATGTAATCACGTATTGTCTTTCCGCTGACTGGTTAGCATGTCACTCTACCTCGGTGCACATGGCAATAAACTAGACTCAAACTAAACTCAAAATTCCATCTCTCTCCAGCACATTGGGGTAAGTTTAAGTGACCAATGAACCCATCGGCCTGCACATATTTGGGATGTGGGAGGAAATGGGAGCACCCTGAGGAAACCCAAAGAGAGAACATGCAAACTCCACACAGAGAGCACCAGAGCATTAGCACTGAACCTGGATGGCTCAAGCGATGAGGTAGCAACTCCACTGCTTGTACCATTTTGCTGTGCTAGCCTATTAAAGAGACACTTGGACATTAAAATACCAATCTTTACATTCTCTGAATGATAGGTTTACAGTCTTGATTCTAGTTATCACTGTTATCATGTCTAAAGTGCATATTTATATCACAGCTTGAATAGTAATAATGATCTCTCAAACTGAATCTCTTTAGCTCTAAGGTATAATTAGAGAATCTTGCTTCCACTCAAAAACACGTGCAAATCTTTAAAATTAGAAAGCTGTAAGGGAAATTGATTCTGAATATATTAGCACTGCTAAAATAAAAGATCTGAAGAATTTCACTTCAGAGCATCTTTCTAGCATTCAAATTTATCCCAGACAAGTGCATTAAAAATATCTTTAGTCTGAGGGTGTTAATGATGTTAATTTTTTCTATACTCGCAGCAAATAAAATGCTGCATCTTGCCACTTCTTATGATAAATGACAGAATTAAATCCCCTTTTAGAACAATCTATCCTCCTCTGAACTACACTTTAGTTTACAGTGCACTAAATCAAATGGTCAATAGGAGAGGGTATGAGGGCTAGGGGAGTAACTATCATTTGTTACTGATCTAAAATTATATTAATCTCAATTAACTCAATTAGGGGTGACACAGTGGCTCAGTGCTGGAGTTGCTGCCTCACAGCGCCCGGTTCGATCCAGACCATGGGTGCTTGTCTGTACGGAGTTTTACGTTCTCCCTGTGACCACATTGGTTTTCCCAGGGTGCTCCAGTTTCCTCCCACACTCCAAGGACGTGCAGGTTTGTCGGTTAATTGTAAATTGGTATAATTGTAAATTGCCCCTAGTGTGTGCATTGTAGTGTTAATGTACGGGGATCGCTGGTCGGCACGGACTCGGTGGGCCAAGGAGGTTTTATCCGCGCTGTATCTCTAAACTAAACTAAACTAATTTGTTCTTGTGCAGGAACTTGCTAGTTTACCAAGGAAAGACACAAAATACAGGAGTAACTCAACGGGTCAGGCAGCATCCCTGGAGTGCACGGATAGGTGATGTTTTGGGCTGTAGTTTTAGGTTGCAGGATAGTGCTGGTGTAGGGGGTGTTTGCTGATCGGCGCCGACTCGGTGGGCCAAAGGGCATGTTTCCACACTGTATCTCGATAGTCTAAAGCCTAAATACAGGCAGCAGTCAGACCTGACTAATCTCCTCAAAGATGCACTACAGAGAGAGATAGTATGGTTCTGGAGTGTATAGCTAAATTTGATGAAGTGATCATTTACGTACCAAGACTCTATTATTACAATCTCAAAAAATTTGCGTCATAATACATCATCACTCAAACTGAAACTGAAATAGCAACAGTGTAATGTGAACAGATAGTCACGTCTGTATCATAATGTCACCTATGTATTAATCTCAGCAAAGAAAATGTGAATCTTTCATCTCAGACCAGATCACATCAAATACTGAGAATTGTAACCATCATGTTCACATTGAACAACCAGCTGAAATTATCTGTTAACGTTGCCATATCTATTGTTTGAGCGTTTCATGAATGGGAAATGAGTAGATGTTCCCGGCAGATACCCTTGGTGGAGCATACCTGCCAGAAATTAATGCCTGTGATTTTACATGTGTGCTTAAAGAAATCAGTCACTGCAAATCACTTCCAGTCACATCATTGTACCAGTCATAACTCTGTCTAGCTGCAGCGGGTGACCTACTTCAGAAGCAACGCCATGTAATCCCTCAGGAAGACTGACCTGGGTTCAAATCAGAATTTCCAGGATGTCTTCATGGTTGCTTTGACAGTGGAGAGATTAACTCACTGTTGAGGTAAAAAGGTATTGAAAGGTCAGCAAGTCACAATGTCAGCTACATTATGTCAGGAATTAGTGTCGGTAGCACTTTCAGTGTTCATTAGTGTGTCTGTGTTGTGTCTGGAGAGTGTGGCATACTCTACCACATAGTGTCAAGATGGCTTAACCAATACAGGACAGAATGCAATCCCTGTTTGCTACATTGCACTTCTGCAGTCAGGAACTATTACTACAGCTCAAGACTGTAGTTGGTACAGCTTCATGCCAACTTTGTTGAGCTGTACGACTATAGCTTGGAGTCACAGTCAAAGAATCATACGGGTGGCATGGTGCTGCAATGGGTAGAGCTGTTGCCTTAAAGCGCCAGGTACCTTGTTCAATCCAGACCTTAGGTGCTGTTTGTGTGGTGTTTGCACATTCTTCCTGTGACCGATGGGTTTCATCTAGGTGCTCAGGTTTTCTCCCATGTCACAAAGAAGTATGGGTTTGTAGTTTTTAATTGACCTTTGCAAATTGCCCCTGGTGTGTACAGAGTAAATGTGAAAATGGAATAACATAGAACTATTGTGAACAGGTGATCAGTGGTTGGTGTGGACATGGTGGGCTAATGGGCCTAGCTCCATGCCGTATCTTTCAATCAATCAATCATACAGTATTGAAACAAGCCCTTTGGTCCACTGTGCTGAATATCAAGTACCCAGTAATATGAATCCTATGCTGATCCCATTTTTTATTCTTTAGTTTAGGGGAACAGGCCCTTCGGCCCACCGAGACTGCACCGACCGGTGATCCCCTCACATTAACACAATCTTACACATACTAGGGACAATTTACAGTCACACAAAGCCAATTAACCTACATACCTGTATGTCTTTGGAGTGTGGGAGGAAACTCGGAGAAAACCCACGCAGGTCAAGGTGGGAACATACAAACTTGGTACAGACAGCACCCATAGTCGGGATCGAACCCAGGTCACGGGTGGTGCAAGCGTTGTAAAGGGGCTGTCCCACTGCGGCAACCTAATCCGCGAGTTCAGAAGAGTTTGCCCTCGACTCATATTCACAGCATGGTCGACACGAGGCCCTGGGAGGTCTTTGTAACTCTCCTTCATGCTCGAGAGTAGTCCCCGCGTACTCGAGACCTCAGCTAGGTCGCGGCATATTTTTCAACACGCTGAAAAATGCCCGTGAGTAAATAAAGGTCGCCATGGAAAAAATCAATAATTTTTTACTCGTAGGTTTAGTCGAGGTAAGTCGTAATTGGTCGGCATGTTATTTGTAAATAATCGAGGGTAGACGAAAGTAAAGCTTGTTGAGAAAAAAAAGGTAAGTAAACTGACCGGTAATGTTAAATGCCCGTTAAATTTATTAAAAGATGTTTGCCTTTCTCCCCCCTTTCTCCCCCCTTTCTCCCCCCTTTCTCCCCCCTTTCTCCCCCCTTTCTCCCCCCTTTCTCCCCCCTTTCTCCCCCCTTTCTCCCCCCTTTCTCCCCCCTTTCTCCCCCCTTTCTCCCCCCTTTCTCTCCCCTTCTCTCCCCTCTCCCCCTCTCTCCCCTTCTCTCCCCCCCACCCCACCCCACCCCACCCACCCCCCCTCCGTGCTCTCTAAAGGACTTACCATTATGTGCCAGCCGTCTTTTACCTTCCTGTTCATCGCGGGTGTGAATTTCAGACAGTGCTCCCCCGCTTTCCCTGACCCCCGCCTTTGCGATGTGTGTGTGTGTGTGTGTGTGTGTGTGTGTGTGTGTGTGGTCGGTCGATTCAGCTCGCGGTTTCATCGCTGACAGTCGATCCAGCTCGAGGTTTTTCAGGCGAGTGCCCTCGAGCTTGAAGGTCGGAGACAGTCGCTGAGAAGTCGTGTTTGTGGGACTGGCCCTTAAGGCAGCAACTCTACCACTGTGCCACCGTGCCGCCCTGCATTCCCCACATTCTCCCCCAACGGCATCACTGCTGTGTCCTCTCTGACGCTAGCCAATTATAATAGCTGGCTTTATCTCAAATACCAATTTGACACATCTTGAGGGAATGACTTTTAAGGGGAGGTTGGACAAGTTAATGTGGCCATTCCTTCCTATGCTCCAAGGAATGGGAAGTCTTCTAGTCCTTGCAGCATAGAAGACTGAGGGGTATAAAATTCCAAGGGGCAAAGAAAGGATGAATGCACAGTATTTTTCCAAGCATTGGGAATGATGACCTATAGGGCATCAATTTTAAGGTGAGAGGTGAAAGATTCAATAGGAGACTGAGAGACTATTTTTTCATAAAGGGTGGCACAGCTCTAGAGTTGTAGTCTTACAGCACCAGAGACCCGGGTTTAATCCTGACTACGGCCGCTGTCTGTACAGAGTTTGAACGTTCTTCCCGTGACCGCGTGGGTTTTCTCCGAGATCCTCGGTTTCTTCTCACACTCCAAAGACATCAGGTTTGTAGGTTAATTGGCTTGGTATAAATGTTTTTTAAAAATTGTCCCTAGTGTGTGTAGGATAGTGTTAATGTGCGGGGATCACTGGTCATTGCAGACTCAATGGGCTGAAGTGCCTGTTTCCACGCTGTATCTCCAAACTAAACTAACAAAGCTGGTGGTACTATCCACAACAGACCATTGGTACGAATGGTTGAGAACTTCGAGCTCCAAAGAATTGACGCCCTCAACTATTTCTACTGCTGCACCATTGATGCAGATTGAGGCATGTCCTCCACCATGCTTTCTGAAATCGATAACTAGCTCCTTTGTCATGCTGACATAGAGGGAGTGGTTAATGTCCAGACATCATGTCGTTATGTCCTTATCTCATTCCTGTACTCCATTCCATCACTGTTCATGATTCGGCCCACCACAGCAGTGTTATCTGCAAACTTGTAGATGGAGTTAGAACTGAATTTGGCCATACAGTCATGTATGTATAATAGGGGACTGAGAATGCATCTTGCGGGGCAAGAGCATTGAGAATTATCATGGAGGGTGTGTTATTACCTACCTTCACTGATTGTGGTGTAATTGGGATACTGTGATTGGGATGCTTTCTTGAAAAGACAGATGTCTGTTTGCTGGCAAGCCTGGCCCATTGCATATGATGAGAAGGAGCACCAAGATTCCATCCCCTTTGCTTTTGCAGTAAGTGGATACAAAAGCAGGGATGTAATAATGCAGCTTTTTAAGGCACTGATCAGACTACATATGGAGTATAGTGAGCAGTTTTGGACCCCGTATCTGAGGAGGGAATTGCTGGCATTGAAGATGGTCCAAAGAAGTTTCATGAGAATGATCCTGGGGTGAATGGTTTAACGTACAATGAGTATTTGATGACTCTGGGCCTGCACTCACTAGAGTTTAGAAGGATGAGGGGGTAGCTCATTGAAACTTGCCGAATAGTGGAAGGTCTGGATAGAGTGAGTGAGGAGAGAATATTACCACGTGTGGGAGAGTTTAGGACCAGAGGGCATAGTCTCAGAATAAAAGGATGTACATTTAGAAAGGAGATGAGGAGGAATTTCTTTAGCCCATTCTTTAGCCCATGTTATAGTTTAAGGTGAAGAGGAAGAAATTTAATAGGAATCTGAGGGGTAACTTTTTCACACAAAGGGTGGTGGGTGTATGGAACAAGCTGCCAGAGGAGGTAGTTGAGGCTGGGACTATTCCCACATTGAAGAATCAGTTAGACAGGTACATGGATAGGACAGGTTGGGGGGATATGGATCAAATGCTGGCAGGTTGGACTAGTGTAGCTGGGACATGTTGGTTGGTGTGGGCAAGTTGGGCTGAAGGGCCTGTTTCCAATTGTATCACTTTATGCCTCTATGTCTATATGTCCCTCTAAACCTTCCTATCCATATATCTGCCAGAGTGTCTTTGAAATGTTGTTGTAATACCTCCCCAGGCAATTTGTTCCATTTCCCCATCATATTCTGAGTGAAAATGTTGCCCCTCATGTTCCGATTAAAATGTTCCCCTCGCCCCTTAAATATATGTTTGCTGGTTTGTGATTCCTCTACCCTGGTTAAAATATTCTGTGCATTCACCCTATCTATTCCCCTCATAGAGACCAAATAATTGTGGAATATTTAGACTCAAGCAGCAACCAAGTTGTTCTAACAGTAATTAGGTCCTACCCCCAAATAGTGATTGCTCATCATCTTGCAACCCTTATCTCTGCTTGATTCACTCTTACTATAATTGTGTGAGGAGTGGACTGGCTCAGCCAAATAACTGCCGAGCGGGTATCAGCGCCAGGCTAAAAGCTAACCCCTACAGACCTGCACTTCCTTCTATTCTGCTATCCAACGTTCGTTCGCTGGAAAATAAAATGGACTACCTTAGACTGGATTTAACTACACAAAGAAAGGTCAGAGACTGCAACGCCATCATCCTCACAGAGACATGGCTCAACAACTCCGTTTCGGACAACGCCATTCAGCTGGATGGACTAACGTCATTCCGGGCGGACAGGAGTCATGCTCTCAGCGGTAAATCTCGGGGGGTGGTGTATGCATTTTCATCAATAACAACTGGTGCACAAATGCCAAAACTGTGTCAAGCCACTGTTCTGAGGATATAGAATTTCTGACAATTAAATGCCGACCATTCTACATGCCAAGGGAATTCACAGCCATCAACATCACAGCTGTGTACATTCCACCCAGTGCAAACACAAAGGACGCACTGTCTACATTGTATCAGTCGATCAGCTCAATGCAGAACTCTAACCCGGACTCTGTCTACATAATCGCTGGCGATTTCAATCAGGCCAAACTGAAGACAGTACTACCACATTATTACAAACATGTGAACTTTGCAACCAGGGGAAATAACATACTCGACCAAGTCTACACCAACATCAGACAGGCATTCAGAGCTGCTCCCCATCCCCACCTGGGGAACTCAGACCACCTCTCTGTTATGCTAATTCCAGCCTACAGACCTCTATTGACCAGGAACAAGCCGTCTGTGAAGCAGATCAGAGCATGGCCAGAGGGAGCCACCTCAGCTCTCAAAGACTGTTTCGACTGCACAGATTGGACCGTTTTTAGGGAGGCTGCCACTACCAACCATCATGTCAACTTGACGGAATACACTGAATCTGTGACTGGATATATATTCAAATGCATGGAAGATGTGACCGTCATCAAAAACATCACCACGAGGGCCAACAACAAACCCTGGTTCACCAGGGCGGTACGTGAGCTCCTGAGAGCACGGAATGCTACTTTCAAGTCCGGGGACAAAGACGCCCTTAGTACTGCTAGGGCCAACTTGAACCGGGGCGTGAGAACAGCCAAGCGTGTCTATGGACAGAAAATTCAAGCACACTTCACAGACACTAAGGACCCCAAGCGCCTGTGGCAAGGCATCCAGTCTGTCACCGGCTACAGGCCAACACCTCCACCATGCGAGGACAACATAGACTTCCTCAACACACTTAACACCTTCTTCAACCGGTTTGAGGAAGACAACACCACCACACCAACAAAAGCCCCTCCCTGCCCAGACCATGAAACACTTCACCTGGACCCAGCTGATGTGCGGAGGACCCTACTCAAGGTGAACCCCAGTAAAGCTGCAGGTCCTGACAACATACCGGGGCGTGTGCTCAGAGACTGTGCTGACCAACTCACAGATGTTCTCACGGACATCTACAACACCTCTCTGAGCCAAGCCATCATACCAGCATGCTTCAAAGCCACCACCATCATACCGCTACCCAAGAAATCCCCAGCCTCAACACTGAACGACTACCGGCCCATAGCACTCACGTCCATCATGATGAAGTGCTTTGAAAGGTTGGTTAAGGCCCACATAACATCCAGTCTCCCCTCTACACTTGACCCATTCCAGTTTGCATACCGTCCCAACCGTTCCACTGATGATGCCATAACAACAGTACTCCACCTAAGCCTGGCTCATCTGGAAAACAATAACAGTTACGTGCGGTTGCTGTTCATCGATTTCAGCTCCGCCTTCAACACAGTCATCCCCCAACACCTGGTGAATAAACTCGGCGAAATAGGCATCAGCACCCCACTATGCAACTGGTTACTGGACTTCCTCACCGACAGACCACAGACAGTAAGAGTTGGCAAAACTCATCAGAGACCACCATCATGAACACCGGGGTCCCACAGGGATGTGTGCTGAGCCCTCTGTTGTTCACGCTGATGACACATGACTGTTGTGCCAAACATAACTCGAACCACATCATCAAGTTCGCAGATGACACAACAGTGGTGGGCCTCATCAGCCACGATGACGACTCAGCCTACAGAGAGGAGGTACAACAACTCATCAACTGGTGTGACATCAATAACCTTCAACTCAATGTCAACAAAACGAAAGAAATAACTGTGGACTTCAGGAAGAAACAGGCAGCACACACCTCACTCACCATAAATGGCAGTGCAGTGGAGTCTGTGAAAAGCACCAAGTTCCTGGGAGTACACATCACAGATGATCAGACATGGTCCACCAACACCATCTCCCTAGTCAAGAAAGCACAGCAACGCCTCCACTTCCTTCGACGGATGAGGAGAGCCGACCTCCCCCCTTCTGCCCTCACAACTTTTTACAGGGGTGCCATTGAGAGCATTCTTACCAGCAGTCTCTCAGTCTGGTATGGCAGTTGCTCTGCTGCTGACCAGAAGGCCCTCAGAGAGTGGTGAGGACAACGGAGAAGATCACTAGATCATCTCAACCAGCTATTCAAGACATATACCCATCTCGCTGTTGCAAGAGAGCAACCAATATCATCAAAGACACCACCCACCCAGCACACAAACTGTTCACCCTCCTACCATCCGGCAAGCGCTACCGCAGCATGCAGAGCAAAACCACAAGATTCAAAAACAGCTTTTTCCCTCAGGCCATCAGACTACTCAACACACTCAAGAAAATTCCATGAACATTACACAAAGACCAACTGACTGTCAAATTAACTTTAACCCAATGTCTGCAGTATGCTACTTGCACTTTTCTATATTGCACCTTTTATTAATGAATATTTTATATAATGTATATGTCCATTGTCTATTTTTATTGGTACACTGTCTGTCTGTGTTATAAATATTACTTGCACATTGGAGTATGGAGAAACGCAATTTCAATCCTCTGTGTAACTACTCGTTACATTATTTGAATTGACAATAAAATTACTATTACTATTACAAAGGGGCTTGTTTCTGCATTGTATTTCGCTTAACTCTCTATAGCTCTTGGCGGCAGCTTCAGGAGATACCGTCATTGTAGTCTAGGTATACAACCACAGTGCATTGTGTAGATGGTACCCACTGCCCCAGTAGGAGAGGGAATAAACATCTTGGATGGTGGGTTAGCTGTCAGTAAAATGGATTGCTTTTTGCAGGAGCATGTTTATTGGACCTGTACTCATATGGTGATCTGGATGGGTGCTAAATTCAATGTTCATTTCAAAAAAGAAGATAAATAATACCTGAAAAAGAAATTCCTGGGACTGTGAAAGACAGAATGAATACAATAATTGTCAAGGACACCTCTGAGGGATGATTTCCCATAAGAGGCAGACAAATTTGATGCAAGTTGCATGATGAGATGGCATTTGATTCATTCTCTACAACTAGCAACACCCCTCCTCATCCCATTGGACTTGATACCACCACCGAAATTGAAAGGAACAGGAGGACCAGTGAGTGTGTAGGAAGGAACTGTAGATGCTGGTTTAAACTGAAGATAGACACAAAATGCTGGAGAAACTCAGCGGGACTGGCAGCATCTCTGGAGAGAAGGAATGGGTGATGTTTCAGGTCGAGACCCTTCTATAGACCGACTCAGGTTTGATCCTGACATCTGGTGTTCTCTGTTCAGGCTTTCACTTTCTTTCTGCGATCATGTAGGTATCCTTCAATGCTCAGGTTCCTTTATATATCACAAAGACAAAGGACAAAGGACATTTATTGTCACATACACCAAATGGTGTAGTGAAATTTGTTTTTGCCATGCAGCACAAATAGACACAACATTAAAGAAATTTAACATAAAACATAAAAACATCCCCCCACAATGGATCCCACTGTGGGGGGAGGCACAAAGTCCTGTCCATATCTGGACAGGATGAGATACTGTAAATTGCCTCAATCTAGGTGACAGGAAAATCAAGTTGGAGGATTTTGTGGGAGAAATTGTTTACAGTGGGAGAATACGGCTGATGGGAATGTTCAGGGAACTGGCCTAGCCAAATGGTCTTGTTCTATTTGGTAAGGTAATATGAGAAAAATAAAAATGGCTCCAAACAGCACATGCTACAAAATGAGCTCACATGTATTAGACAATAAAAATGAAACTAATTCAACACTCATAGCTCCCAGAAATCTCTCAGATATGCACTGGATTTTTGATCTATGATGTTACCAAATCGTTAAATAATCTGATATGAACACTAATTCATCAGGCAACTTAATATGAGCAGATTGACAAGAGTTAGACAGTTAAAATTAGACTGTTATGCACTTCCATGTCTCAATGTTGTAAATTCAAGTTTTATTTTTCTGTTTTGGTAGGATATGTTTTATTTGACCTTGCAAAGTTAGCACCCTAACTCCAGTCTTAGGACAGGTATAACCAGTCAGGTAATCGTCAAGCTCATTTAGTTATCCCCAGGTTCATTATTTTCAGCAAATTAAAGAAAGTTTTAACAAATGTATAGGGTTTTTTTTAAACTTAAAAAGTGATGTTTCCACAAGGCTGGTGTGACTTAAATTGAAGAACCTATTTTAGGAAGAGATAGTTTGCAAGTTTAGAAGCAAATTGCTCTATAAATCATTGTGATGGAGATGCTGGATTATAAACCCGCCGAGCTGGAAAGATGCTGCAATTAATTGAAGCTATTAAAATCTGTCAGATTCTCATCTCCATGTCCCAACACCATCAGCAACTCCACAACAACAACCAGTAGTCTAGTTCTTCCAATGACTTCTTCATTTATTATCTGCCATGGTTCAATCCTTCCTTTCTAGTCCTTTTAACAAAATATTGAATGCATAACTCAGAAATGGAAATTATTAGGAGTTATCCTATCAATTGTGCCTGGCTAACTTTATATTTGTAGATGGCACCCACTGCAGCAACAGTGGGAGGGGGGGATAAACATATTGGGTGGTGGGTTAGCTGGCAATAAAATGGTTTGCTTTTTGCAGGAGCTTGTTTTATTGGCCATGTGCTCAGACAGTTATTTGGATGGGCGGGAAATTCAACTTTAATTTCAAAAAAGAACATTATATCATACTTGAAAAAGAGATTCCAGGGACCATGATAAAATTATGGAACTAATTGGCACATCTTTTGACTTGCTTGCACAAGCCAGATGGGCCGAGTGGTGTCATCCTCTGTCATAAAGTTCCCTGGATTTATTATTTTTAGAAAATACTGCAGAGTTGAAAAGAGAAGTGAATAACATTGCAACCTTCTATTGGTTTTTATTTCATATCAAGCTACTGTATATCTGATCTTATTAAACATTTTAGACATAACAAATGAAATGGCTCTGAAAATAAATAATCTTGATCTTTCAGTGAAAACCGCAATAGACACCAGTTACCGTACTTGATCAATGACAGTTCTAGGAGCTGGCTGGGCCTTTCCCAGTACAGGTGCTCCTCAACCTACGATGGGATTACGTTCCAATAAACCCAATAAATATCGTAAGTCGAAAATGCAATTAATACACCTAACCTACCAAACATGCTGCGGATGGCCTGGAGCATTATCCAGGATCAGAAGAATTTTGAATGTTATGTTGTTTTGCCTACAATATTCTCTTGCCTGCAGAATAAAACAGTTTGGAAACCAGTCTTCAAACAATGCTAATGTCATCCAGGTTTTCTTGTTATGCGATAATAAGCGGGAAGCATATGCTTGCTCACATTCTTCCATGCTCCAGGGTTCTCCGAGTGGTAGATTGGTAAAGGCTTTAATTTGAACCCTGCAACATTTTCACCCAAAAGCAGCGTTACACGGTCTTTGCATGCCTTGAATCCTGGACTCTTGATGAATGTATGTACGCTCCGGATTTTGAATCAAAATCCAAAATTCGAAGTACGGTTTCTACTGAATGTGTATCGCTTTTGCACTGTCATAAAGTCGAAATATCGTAAGTCGAAGCATCGTAAGTCGAGGAGCATCTGTACAAAGATAATTCGGTACTTTGTAACTTTGTCTGCACCTCACACGTGGCAACATTGTGTGCTGCCCAAAGATACTAGAGGAGCTCCTCTAGTATCTTTGGTGCTGCCTAGGTTGTCTGCAAAACAATGCATTTCTTTGTACCGAGGTACCCTAGGAACAACAGACAATAAAGTATAATTCATGTTCATTGATGTTCTGATATTTCAGATGTAGATAAGGAACTGCAGGTGTTCGTTTGCAAAAAAAAGACACAACTTCCTGGGGTAAATGGGCGGCATCTCCGGAAAACATGGATTGGTATGTTTCGGGACGGGGCCTTTCTTCAGGCTGATTGTGGTGGCGGGAGGGAGGGGAGAAAACTGGAAGCGAGGTGGGGAAGGATACAAGCCTGGAGAGTCATGGGTGGATATAGATGCGGGAGGGGAGGGTTGGTTTAATAGGCAGATGATTGGACACTGGCTAGGGATGACAGGACAAAAGGTATGAGACAAGGATAGAGGAGGTTAGAATTGTGAAGCCAGAAGAAGGAATATAGTTGAGATGCGAGAGGAAAGGGGAGAAATGGGTGCGTGTCCAGGCGGGGCACAGGGAAGAAAGCGGGGGGGGGGGGGGGGTGGTTTAGTTAGTTAGTTAGTTGCCTCATACCATTGGGATGTAAGATACTCAATCAGAAAATTCTGTTTCTCAAGTGTGTTAATGAAGGAGGCTGCTGTCAGGAAGTTTGTGTTTAGCAGGCAAATCTCCTGAAGGTTAACAAACATGGTATTTAATGAGGGGACCCCATTTATCGAGTAGAATCTTGAATAGGCTGAGAATAGTTTGTTTCTTCTCACCTCTGAAGAGCAAGTCCGTCCCCAAATCAGCACCTTCAGCAGCTGCAACTGGTGTCAGTTCAGCTTTTTAAAAGTGTGAAATGTTCAAATGGAATATGAGCACACAACATCTGATACCGAACCCAAAAGCATGTATTAGGAAGGATGGCCAAAAGCTTTGTCAAAGTGGTAGGTTTTAAGCAGCCTATTAGTAAATGAAGCAGAGAGGATAAGACAGGGAGGAATTATTATAATTGGGGGAAGTAGAAAGCTAGAACTTGAGACAAGAGATCTTGTGAACTTGAAAGTTTAGAATTGATTTAGGAGTCCAATACTTCATGCAGGATCTAGTTAGTCATAAATTATTCTTCATTGAGGCTTTTGTTTTTTTCCTCCTGTTTGAAATCATGAAGACAGCAAACTGTACAGGTCTGGCTGGATGATAAATTATGTAGAAAAAATAAAAAGCTTTGAGTTAAATGATATGAAGGTAATTAAGAAGGCATCTTGGGAAGAACAGGTCAACGAACGATTTGAGTGAGGTATGCACAGTGATAGATCTTGTGTTCATTAGCATTTGTTGAGAAGGCTTCAATTCAATAGGTCATTAAACAATGCAGTAAACCATTTTATACGAGACATTTCCATTATTTTAACTGTGGATGACGTGAAATCTTTCGACCATTTCAGATAGAATTTGTAACATATTTTATAGCTTTTGTTGTCTCATGTGTACAAGATTTCTCATATGAAATAAATCTGCCACAGATCAATCTCTGGAAATCATTTGATTGTCAATAACAGTAAAAAATAGTTCTGCAGTATGATTGCATAAATGTCACATAACTATCAGTCCATGCCACAAATTTCATAAACCGCCATCGAAAAATTCTTTTTTTTTCATTCATGGATTAAATTTAAATTTGCATTAAGATTTCAGGAGGAAATGGCAAAAGATTTTAATGTAAGCTCATGATGCAATACCTGCCATCAGCAAATGCTGGTCAGACTTAGACAATGCTAACTGTGTCTTATTCATGTCAACATCATTTCATTATTAAATCTAGGCATGTTAATCAAAGAGTAATTATCTCGCAATACAATCTGAAGTGACCATTACAGATGGACTTGACTCAACCATGTTCACTGCCTGTATTTATTAAATTGAAATGGTAAAAAAGTAATCAATTAATTTACATGGGTATTTAGAATCATGGTTCTCCTTCTAGTTTGGTAATACGTAGAACAAGATTACTAATACAGAGAAACTAACAATTGGAAATTTAAGACAACGGCTCAGGCAGCATCTCTTGAGAAAAGGAATTAGTCGAGCATTTTGTATCCATCTTCAGTGTAAACTAGCATCTACAGTTCCTTCCTACACAGATGGACATTTAAACTCAGTTAAATAAATAAATATTAAATAAAATGTTGACAATCAACAAACTAAGTTGTCATAAAAACATATCCACTTCACTCTTTATGCGTAAAGTCGCTGTCCCACTTTCACGACCTAATTCACGACCCCTGCCGTGTTTGCCCTTGGCTCATACTCGCAGCATAGTCGCCACAAGGTCGTAGGTAGGTCGTAGGTAGGTCGTAGCAGGTCGTGATGCTAGTCGTAGGTACTCTTGGCATCAAGTAGGTCGCGGCGTTTTTCTAGCCTGATAAAAAATGTTTATGAGTAAAAAAAAGGTTGGCATGGAAAAAATCGATACTTTTTACTCGTAGGTAGGTCGTAGGTAGGTCGAAGTAGGTCGTGATGCTAGTCGTAGGTAGTCGTAGGTGGTCGGACGCAGTCAAAGGTAATAGCTCCGGGGTGAAAAAAAAGTCAGTAGAAAAAAAAGGTTATTTAAACAGCAGAACATCACCTCTGTCACTCCAAGACATGTTCATTCATAGCTGGAAGTTTTTTGGAGAGGAGAATTGTGTTTTAGAGATGGCACCAAAAAGGCAGCAGCGCAGGGGATGGGCACAACCATAAAAAAAACAGCCATGCAGGTGTTGCCCACCCAAGAAGAGGAGTGGCAGGAGGTGATGCCACAGGAGGTGATAGTGCAGGGGGAGGTAGACCTGCATGAGAGACCCCTGGAGGAGGAGACCAGGGTGGCAGTATATGTCCCCACCACCACCCCATCCTTCACTACCTCATTTGAAGGCAGCAAAGATTCAAGATTCAAGATTCAAGAAGTTTATTGCCATGTCAACAAGTTGATAGGAATTTGACTTGCAGCCCTTTCTCCTGTGTTTGACACAGCATCAGAGGCAGATGCCCCATTGGTTGTGAGGGAGGGCTGGAGGAAGGTTATGCCCTACACCTTCACCAGGCAGCAGGTGGGGGACCTTGAGGAATGGTTCCAGCAGAATGCCATCCTGTACAAAAAGGAAAATGTGAGGTACAGGGACAGGGACAAGAATGGCATGCTTGCCATCCACTGCCCCATATGTGTGCTTAAAGTTCTATCTTTTGTCAAAGCCCAGTGCCACTCTCTTCTAGTCATCTGGTGTACTGGGACTGTCCATCACATTATCTCCATTCACCCATTGAGACCTCTTCTTGTGCTTCCTCTTCACCCTTGTTTTTCACCTTCTGCCTTTCTTAAAAGGCTGCTGAAGCAAAAGGGCTACTGCAAACAGCAGTAAAACGTACAATGTCGAAGTCAGTCTTCAACATAGTCGAAGGAGTCGAAGGAGGTCTTCTTCATAGTCGTAAAAAGTCATAGACATAGTCGTGGATGGTCGTAGGAGGTCGTAGGGTACCACGACCTTGATTTTTTTTTTAGGTCGTTTAAGGTCGTCAGAGGTCGTGATTTAGGTTGTGAAAGTTGGACAGGCGCTTAAGTAAAGGAGATCCTCTATCTTTGGCTGCTGTGGCCATTCCGTTACTCTACGCACAGAGCTTTGTAGCCAACGTTGAGTAGACCTCTGAAATGGCCTTGGAAGCAACTCAGCAGGATCATCTTCCTGCGTTTGACCCTCTCAACTGTTAAACATTTCCTATTCATCTACCTGTCCAAATGGCTTTTAAAAGTTGTTATCGCACCTGTCTCAACACTTTGTCTGCAGCTCAAACCATATACAAGCTCATGTATTGTACATTACCTGCCTGAATAACATGTTAAAAAAAAGTGTTTTCACTTTCACTCGGTACAAGTGACAATAATAAGTCAATATCAATACCAATAACTATAAAAGTTTAGTTTAGAGATACAGCATGGATGCAAGCCCTTCGGTCCACAGAGTCCACACCCACCATCGAACTCCCATTCACACCAGTTCCATTTAATCCCACTTTCTCATTCACTCCCTGCACACTAGGGGCAATTTGCAAAGGCCAGTTAACCTACAAACCCGCACAACTTTGGGATGTGGCAGGAAACCGGAGCACCCGGAGGAAACTAACATGGCCAAAGGGAGAAAGTGCAAACCCCACAGACAACACCCGAATTCAGAATCAAACCCGGGTCTCTGACGCTGTGAGGCAGCAGCTCTACCAGCTGTGCCACTGTGCTCTCGAATATCTTCAGGTTAGATTTAGGGTCACTGAATACCCAGAGGACTTGATGATTAATAATGTAACGTTTCTTTAGTCTAGCTTTCTCCTAGATTCCTGACCTTGACGCTGTATACTTCTGTAGGCACTAGCCGTTAGTGGCGCCAGAGTTTTAGCATCTGTGCAGCAATCAATGCATACCAATTAACAATAGGATTTCTGCAATGGCTTTTGAATATTAAGAGCAGAATTTCAGGGATTGATTATGCCGAGCTGTGACGATTAGTAAGATGGAAAGGACTAAACAAGAGAAGATCAATGTCCTTCTGGTTCACCTCTTCATTCTCTTAATTGTAATGGTAATGGAGATATGTGCTGTAGCAGCAGCTATTCTATTATGTCTCGATCAGCCAGATGAGCTTATTACATGCATAACATTTTTAACCACAAAAACCCGTTCTCTGCAGGGTCCTGTAAACCCACAGCCGACGACACGAGAAGAATAACATTTGATCTTTATCTTCAGTCTTACAGATTTATATCAGTGCCTGATGGAATGGAGTATATGGATGATACAACTAAATACTTATAGTTAAGTGAGGAGGCAAAAATCTTTCAAAAGGCGTGTCGTATTGGAGAAAAGGTGCCTTTGTCCAGTCTAGCAGGATCTTATTTCAATGGTAAGAGATACCACAAATGTCACTGTACCAATTGGTGCATGTGACAATAAATGTATCTTGTCTGTTGCTTGTGTGTGTGTGCGGTCGGTAGCAAAGATCCTGCAGGATCTTTGGTCAGTAGATGCAGCTCACGCTTCGGTCGAGGCTTTCCCGGCGATTGACCAAAACCTCTGGCTACAGAACTCTGAGATGCAGAGGAATCAAGGTTGCTAATGAATGTTACTCAAAGAGTACAGGTAACAGTAAATAATGAGGAAAGCTATGGAATGTTATTGTTTATATTTGAGGAACTGAGAGGCATAGATACGGTAGATAGTCAGAATCTTTTTCCCAGGATGGAAATGTCAAAGACTAGAGGGCAGGTGACTGGAGAGAATTTTAAAGGAGATGTGCGTGGGTACCCAAAAAAAACCAACCTACCCATGCCAACCATATCCCTCTTAACCTTTCCTAATCCTGCCTTTTAAATGTTTAGTTTAGATTAATTCACCTTAGAGATGCAGCGTGGAAACAGTTCCTTCGGCCCACCATGTCCGCGCCAACCAGTGATCCCCGCACACTAACACTATCCTGCACACTAGGGACAATTTACATTTATACCAATCCAATTAACTTACAAACCTGTACGTCTTTAGAGTGTGGGAGGAAACCGAAGATCTCGGGGAAAACCCACGTGGTCACAAACTCCATACAGACAGCTCCCATAGCCAGGATCAAACCCAGGTCTCTGGCACAGTAATGCCCCTGTCCCACTTAGGAAAACTGCACGGAAACCTCTGGTGACCTTGCGCCCCACTCAAGGTTTCCATGAGTCGCCAGAGGTTTTGGTCAATCGCCAGGAAAGCCTCGACCAAAGCGTGAGCTGCATCTACTGACCAAAGATCCTACAGGATCTTTGCTACCGACCGCACACACACACACACACACACACACACAAACACATCGCGAAGGTGGGGGCCAGGGACAGCGGAGGAGCGCTGTCTGCACGATGAAGAGTAAGGTAAACGGCTGCCACAGAGAACGGTAAGTCCTTTAGAGAGCGCGGGAGGGGGGGAGAGAAGGAGAGAGAAGGGAAAGAGAAGGGGAAAAGAAGGGGAGAGAAGGGGAGAGAGAAGGGGGGAGAAGGAGAGAGAAAGGGGGAGAAGGAGTGGAGACAGTTTTAAGAAGTTTAATAAAGTTAACAGGCATTTTACCTTCAGGCGGATCTTCTAGGTCCCGAAAACTCCAATGAGCCAATAAAATGGCCGGTCAGCGAAGGAGATTGTCTTTGACTGCCTGTAAGTAAATAGCGACCTCACTCCACTGGCTTCAACCAAACGGCAACCAATTTTAGTTTTGATTTTTAGTTTTGATTTTGTTGAAATAATCGAAGGAACATAGAAGAAGCCTCGACCACGTGGAAACCACTTTTGACCATTAGGGAGACGGTACAAAACCTCCTGAAACCTCATGGAAACCTTGGGTGGGGCGCAAGGTCACCAGAGGTTTCCGTTCAGGTTTCCTAAGTGGGACAGGGGCATAAAATGGGACAGGGGCATTATGGCAGCAACTCTACCGATGCGCTATAGTACCTGTGTTATAGTACCTGGCTCAAGTACCTCCTCTGGCAGCTTGTTCCATATACCCACCAACCTGTGTGTGAAAAGGTTGCCCCTCAAATCTGTATTAAATATTTCTCCTCTCACTTTAAACCTATGTCTCCTGGTTCTTGATTAAAACACTGTGCATAAAACACTGCTTTCACCTTATCTATTCCCCTCATGATTTATACACCTCTATAAGATCACCCGTCAGCCTCATGCACTCCAAGAAATAAAGTCCTACCCTGCACTACCTCTAACTCTAGCTCTGGCCCTCGAGTCCTAGCGACATCCTTGTAAACCTTCTCTGCACTCTTTTCAGCTTTTCAGCTTAACAACATCCTTCCTATATCAGGGTGACAAAAACGATGCACAATACTCCAAAAACTCACCCGTGTCTTGTACAACCATAACATTACAAGCTGTGTTGTCAGTCTGAAAGATGGTCCCAACCCAAAACGTCACCCATTCTTCTCTCCAGAGAGCTACCTGTCCCGCTGAGTTATTCCAGAATTTTGTGTCTATCTGCAGTTCCTTCTTACACCGAGACCTTTCTGCTCTGCACCATTCGCCAGGAATCCATTTGGACTTTGAATAGGAGTTATCATCTTCAAGCTCTTTCCTCAATCATAATAAAGGACTTCATTTCACATTTTTATTGTTTCTGAAAAGAAAGTTAGGGTGTAGGGAAGATACGAGAAATATTTCAGGGTGTTTGTTGTGCATGGAAATCAAGCAGTAATGACAGCTTAGCAATTAGGACATAAAAGCCTGATAACATTTTAGGAAATACAATACAATACAATATAATACAATACCATTTATTGTCATTTGAACATCAAATGAAGTTCAAACGAAATTTGGTTTCTGCAGTCATACAACAAGAAAAAAACCAAGACACACAATTAACACAATTTACACAAACATCCATCACAGTGAATCTCCTCCTCACTGTGATGGAAGGCAGTCATTGTCTCTCCCCTGTTTTCCATTCTTCTCCCGATGTTAAAGCCCCCAGCGGGCGATGGCAAGTCCCGCGGCCGTTAAAGCCGCGCCGGGCGATGTAAGGCCCCGCTCTGGGTCGTTTCCAACCCCGCAATTCGGGCGGGAGAAGTTGCCGTTGCGGGAGCTCCGAAAAGCGGTCTCCCACCAGGGACCCGCGAGCTCCCGATGTCCCCGTCCACCGGGTCTGCGGCTGGAGCCTCCGAAGCTCCGAAGTCAGGTCGCAGCCGCGCGCCACCACAGCTCTCCACGCTCCGAAGCCGACCAGCTCCACAATGGTGAGTCCGCATGCTCCGCGACTGGAGCCCCCAGGTCATTCCGGTTGGAGGCCACTCCATGGTGCTAGGCCCCAACGACAACGGAGAACCTACAGGGAAGAGATTTAATAGTTTCTGAAGATGCCGCGAGGCGCCGCCATCTTTGTACAGATATAAACCTATTCGCTCAGAGTAATGACAGCAACTACATAACAATATAACTTTATGAAACAAAAATCATGGCCGACAATTTTATCAAATCATGTGACCAACTCAACTGAAGATGGTAACATTCCGTCCCTTGATTTTTAGATTATGTTAAGCTGGCTGTGTTACTAGAGTAATGAAGCTAGTGTGAAAGATTCTTCATGAAGCAAGATGGTGCAGACTGGATAGTGGACTAACTAAACAACAGAAAGGAAGGGACAATGATCAATGATAGCAATTATATGTAGACAGCTGCGATCAAAACAGTAAAAACATAATTAAAGAACAAATCAACAGAAAGTCTTCCAAGCTACATATTAATCTTATGGTTCTAATAGTTTTAACTATCACACTGTTTTCCTGATCATAATCACAGGTAGGGTCAAGAAAAAAATGTCATTTTCTGAAGATAATGCTGGAGTAACTCAGTGGGTCAGGCAGCATCTCTGGATAGAAGGAATGGGTGATGTTTCGGGTCGAGACCCTTCTTCAGACATTTTCTGATCCTTCCAATTGGGTAATCATAAAAAAACTATATTTTAATCAGTGTGGATACCATAAGATCTTCACTGGTCTCCTTTCAGTGACGTAATAGATTTTCTTCATCTAGATGGTGAAAGAGACAAAATCCTATCTCTTAGGAAAATGAGGCTTTGAGATCATCTTTGTGTTGACAATGGTGGACTAACATGTGAGTGGTAAACATGTTGAGTCTGAAGAAGGGTCTTGAGCCGAAACGTCACCCATTCCTTCTCTCCAGAGATGCTGCCTGCCCCACTGAGTTACTCCAGCATTTTGTGTCTATCTTCGGTTTAAACCAGTATCAGCAGTTCCTTCCTACACATGTGAGTGTTGAAGGCAAGGCAAGAGGTTTGGATCAGAAGGTGCAGTGAAAAGGGTCGCTCAGGAGATTAGAGGCCAGAGAAGGAACTTACCATCCTTCACAATGTGGGAAGGGCAGGCATCACATAAAGCTGGGCTTGCTGCTCGATAGTGTGCCAGAGATTCTGATGAAGGGTCAACAAATCTTTCGCTTCCCACAGACGTTGTCTGACCTACTGAGTATTTTCAGCACTTTCTCTTTTTAGTTCAAAATTCTAGCACCTGCAGTTTATTTGATATTTCATCCATGTCCTTGGAGTGTTTCTTTGGGAAACCAAGCAGCCATCAATGGAAATGGAAGTCATAATGCTCTATGACACTGTGATGCATTACTTTATTGTGATGCCTTCCTCTTTCAGTGAAACAATAATTAATGAAAGACTGGAAACAGGTTACCCTAGAAACTGTGTACTAATTGGATAAAACTTTGACTGTAACTAAGACTTTAGAGATACAAGGCAGAAACAGGCCCCTCAGGACATGAGACTGCACCAACCAGCGAGCACCCCGTACACTCGCACTATCCTATACACCGGGGACAATTTATAATTTTACGAAAGCCAATTAACCTGTAAACCTGTACGTCTTTGGAGCCTGGGAGGAAACCAGAGCACCCAGAGAAAACCTAAGTGATCACAAGGAGAATGTACAAGCTCCATACAGACTGCACCCATAGTTAGGATCAAATCTGGGTCTCTAGCGCTGTAAGGTGGCATCTCTACCGCTGAGCCACTGAGCCGCCCCTCTGGCACTCTATGTTTATAGAGCCCCATCATGACTTCCTGACTTGGATGCTTAACCCTGACTAATGAAGGCCACAGGAGGTGATAGTGCAGGGGGAGGTAGACCTGCATGAGAGACCCCTGGAGGAGGAGACCAGGGTGGCAGTATATGTCCCCATCACCACCCCATCCTTCACTACCTCATTTGAAGGCAGCAAAGCAGCCCTTTCTCCTGTGTTTGACACAGCATCAGAGGCAGATGCCCCATTGGTGGTGAGGGAGGGCTGGAGGAAGGTTATGCCCTACACCTTCACCAGGGAGCAGGTGGGGGACCTTGAGGAATGGTTCCAGCAGAATGCCATTCTGTACGAAAAGGAAAATGAGAGGTGCATGGACAGGCATGCTTGCCATCCACTGCCCCATATGTGTGCTTAAAGTTCCATCTTTTGTCAAAGCCCAGCGCCACTCTCTTCTAGTCATCTGGTGTACTGGGACTGTCCATCACATCATCTCCATTCACCCATTGAGACCTCTTCTTGTGCTTCCTCTTCACCCTTGTTTTTCCCTTTCTGCCTTTCTTAAAAGGCTGCTGAAGCAAAAGGGCTACTGCAAACAGCAGTAAAACGTACATGGTCGAAGCCAGTCTTCAACATAGTCGAAGGAGTCGAAGGAGGTCTTCTTCGTAGTCGTAGGAAGTCATAGACATAGTCGTGGAAGGTCGTAGGAGGTCGTACACATAGTCGTAGGAGGTCGTACACATAGTCGTGGAAAGTCGTAGGAGGTCGTAGGGTAACGCGACCTTGATTTTTTTTTTGGCCGTTTAAGGTTGTCAGAGGTCGTGATTTAGGTTGTGAAAGTTGGACAGGCGCTTAAGTAAAGGAGATCCTCTATCTTTGGCTGCTGTGGCCATTCCGTTACTCTAAGCACAGAGCTTTGTAGCCAACATTGAGTAGACCTCTGAAATGGCCTTGGAAGCAATTCAGCAGGATCATCTTCCTGCGTTTGACCCTCTCAACCTTTAAACATTTCCTATTCATCTACCTGTCCAAATGGCTTTTAAAAGTTGTTATCGCACCTGTCTCAACACTTTGTCTGCAGCTCAAACCATATACAAGCTCATGTATTGTACATTACCTGCCTGAATACAGTTTTTGTCAATCGCTTTGACACTAGTTTCAGAACCTTGATATCATTTTTCACAACTCTAGATACAAAACTCAAAACGGTCACCACTTGTATCACAGGCTGTCCAACGTTCAAAACATTGCATTGTGTATTCATATCTTTAAAGAAAGCTTGCACTCACAGAATCCTTGGTTCAAACAACTCATTTATCATGAAATACCATAGGGATATTTATTTAGATCACCCACACACAACATACACATAGTTTCACTGTTTAGTTGTTCGTACAACCATTAAATATTGTAGTACAAAATATGTGATACATGTTTCATCCTGTGCTACATGTAATGTCACTGTAAAAGGATTAGTAGAGAGAATACCACAGATACAGTGGAATCATTGAACAAAGCTGAAATTTATTGATGAATACAAACTAAATGACAACATAGGTTGAATGAAAGCAACAATTACTGTAACAAAACAAAAAAAAAGTCCTGCAAACAAACTGCCGTGTTCCTCACCTGGCTACTGTACAGTAAGAAAAAAAAGCTAAACAAAGGATCAACAATCACTCGTCATCCCCATCAACCCTGTCTTGTGGATTGGGCCACAGGTTCTCATCCACATCCGCATAGATGTTTTCATTTGCCAAACATCTTGGAAAGTACCTTCGCGCATGGCGAATCCAGGCCTGACACTGGTCTGCTGTAATGTCATCGCAGGCATTGTCCATGGCCTTAAGAAGGGTCACTTGTTGATGCGGATGCCGATCATACACCTTCTATCTACTTGTGTTGCCACTTCCAGGGAGTTGTAGACTTGGACCCCAAGATCCCTCTATAGATCGATGCTGTTTAGGGTCTTGCCATTAACTGTATACTTTCCCCTTACATCCGAACTCCCAAAGTTCAACAGGTCACACTTGCCAAGAGGTTGTACTTTTATTTAACGTAATTTTGTTATCGAGTCCACATCACAAGATTAGAAATTGTTCAGCCAGAGCTGAACACACTTCTCGGCATCTGCAGACAATGGCGTATTGCGCTTCTTGTGCTTCTTGTGCGTGGTGGTGGAAAGATTGGTGGAAACAGGGCCGCGACATGAACGCTCTTTCCTTGACCCCATTTAACATGATAACTACACAGAATGCACCAGAATCTTAAACAGCATAGTCAAGGTATATGGAAGGTGTATTTTCAAGGGAGAAAATCAAACAAACATTCAGATGCAACACATTTGCAGGAAAACATTGTGAACAATGCAGTTATACGTTACCTTGAAAATAAGAGTTCAATCAGTGAGAGGTGATTGCGTAGGTGATAGAAAAATCTACTACAAGATTAAAAAAACCTTTCCTTTATAAAGTCATGTGTAGGCCAAGATTAACTACATGGATTAGTTTTGATCACCGGCTTAAAAAGGCTAGAAACTGATACCTTTAACAGAACAGTTAAAATAGACAAGATTAGGATTGTGGGAAGATAAAATCCAATGTCAAAGGTTTTGATCAATATATTCAACACAAAGAAGACGTCAATAAAAGCCAAAAGGATTTCAAAGAATTCATTATATCAAGCAACCGCAGAATGGAAAGTATTCTAAATGAGTTTGTTGTGTTGTGGTCACTAATAAAACCTGAGGTATTTTTCTCAAAGGTGAATTTCTACTGTATAAATTCCAAGGAATGGAAATAGAACTGATAATCAGCAAACTGGAAGCACTGAAGGCCATAATCCTGTAATGCCAGGGCAGATTGCCTATATATTCTATGAATTATGTTGGTTTATTTTGTGTTAGAATTATGGAGGATTACAAAAAGTTTCATAATAACATAGAAACATAGAAACATAGAAAATAGGTGCAGGAGTAGGCCATTCGGCCCTTCGAGCCTGCACCGCCATTCAATATGATCATGGTTGATCATACAACTCAGTATCCCGTACCTGCCTTCTCTCCATACCCCATGATCCCTTTAGCCACAAGGGCCACATCTAACTCCCTCTTAAATATAGCCAATGAACTGGCCTCAACTACCTTCTGTGGCAGAGAGTTCCAGAGATTCACCACTCTCTGTGTGAAAAAAGTTTTTCTCATCTCGGTCCTAAATGATTTCCCCTCTATCCTTAAGCTGTGACCCCTTGTCCTGGACTTCCCCAACATCGGGAACAATATTCCTGCATCTAACCTGTCCAACCCCTTAAGAATTTTGTAAGTTTCTATAAGATCCCCCCTCAATCTCCTAAATTCTAGCGAGTACAAGCCGAGTCTATCCAGTCTTTCTTCATATGAAAGTCCTGACATCCCAGGAATCAGTCTGGTGAACCTTCTCTGCACTCCCTCTATGGCAATAATGTCCTTCCTCAGATTTGGAGACCAAAACTGTACGCAATACTCCAGGTGTGGTCTCACCAAGACCCTGTACAACTGCAGTAGAACCTCCCTGCTCCTATACTCAAATCCTTTTGCTATGAATGCTAACATACCATTTGCTTTCTTCACTGCCTGCTGCACCTGCATGCCTTCTTTCAATGACTGGTGTACCATGACACCCTGGTCTCATTGCATCCCCCCTTTTCCTAATCGGCCACCATTTAGATAATAGTCTGCTTTCCTGTTTTTGCCACCAAAGTGGATAACCTCACATTTATCCACATTATACTGCATCTGCCATGCATTTGCCCACTCACCCAGCCTATCCAAGTCACCTTGCAGCCTCCTAGCATCCTCCTCACAGCTAACACTGCCCCCCAGCTTAGTGTCATCCGCAAACTTGGAGATGTTGCATTCAATTCCCTCTTCCAAATCATTAATATATATTGTAAATAGCTGGGGTCCCAGCACTGAGCCTTGCGAAACCCCACTAGTCACTGCCTGCCATTCTGAAAAGGACCCGTTTACTCCTACTCTTTGCTTCCTGTTTGCCAGCCAGTTCTCTATCCACATCAATACTGAACCCCCAATACCGTATGCTTTAAGTCTATATACTAATCTCTTTTGTGGGACCTTGTCGAAAGCCTTCTGAAAGTCCAGATATAACACCTCCACTGGTTCTCCCCTATCCACTCTACTAGTTACATCCTCGAAAAATTCTATAAAATTCGTCAGACATGATTTACCTTTCGTAAATCCATGCTGACTTTGTCCAATGATTTCACCACTTTTCAAATGTGCTGCTATCGCATCTTTAATAACTGACTCTAGCAGTTTCCCCACTACCGATGTTAGACTAACTGGTCTGTAATTCCCCGTTTTCTCTCTCCCTCCATTTTTAAAAAGTGGGGTTACTTTAGCTACCCTCCAATCCTCAGGAACTACTCCAGAATCTAAAGAGTTTTGAAAAATTATCACTAATGCATCCACTATTTCTTGAGCTACTTCCTTAAGTACTCTGGGATGCATCCTATCTGGCCCTGGGGATTTATCGGCCTTTAATCCATTCAATTTACCTAACACCACTTCCCGGCTCACCTGGATTTCACTCAGTTCGTCCATCTCCTCTGCTATTTCCGGCAGATTATTTATGTCTTCCTTAGTGAAGACGGAACCAAAGTAGTTATTCAATTGGTCCGCCATGTAGATAGATAGATGTGATAGATATGCCTTTATTGTCATTCAGACCGAAGTCTGGACGAAATTGCAGCAGTCATACATATAATACAATAAAAACAACAATAAACACATATTAACATCCACCACAGTGAGTCCACCCAGCATCTCCTCACTGTGATGGAGGCAAAAGTCTTAGGTCTGCAGTCTCTTCCCTCCTCTTCTCCCTCTGCGCTGAGGCGATACCCCCGGGCGATGTTACAAATCAGTCCCGCGGCTCAAACACCGCGGCCCGGGGTGGTCGAAGCTGCCGCCCACCAGTCCTGCAGACGCAGCCGCTGGCCCGCGGCTGAACCCCGGACTCAGGCCACCACCGCCAGAACACCGTCCCAGCCACCCTCACGTCAGTACCGTGCCGTCTTCAGCCTCGGGCTGGGCCGCCCCGACATGGGCGCCGAACCTCCCCCGGGCCGGGCCGCCCCGACATGGGCGTCGCTTCTCCCCCCGGCTGGGCTGCCCCGACTTGGGCGTCGCTTCTCCCCCGGGCCGGGCTGCCCCGACATGGGCGGCGCTTCTCCCCCAGGCCGGGCTGCCCCGACATGGGCGTCGCTTCTTCCCCGGGCCGGGCCGCCCCGACATGGGCGCCGAACCTCCCTCGGGCTGCGAGCGCCGCACCTCCCCGAGCTCGGCCGCTCCAACGGGAGCCTCGTTCCACCCTTGGGCTGGCCGCTCTCACGAGAGCGCCACAACCTCTCACGGGAGCACTGTTCCAGCCCTGAGCCGGACCACCCTCACGGGAGCGAGCTCAGGGCGAGTCCTGACGGGCTCTGCCTCCGGAGCCTCGAGGTCATCAGCTCCATTAGGCCTCAGCGCAGATGGAGGCAGAGAAGGGGAATACGACAAAAAGGTTGCATTCCCCGCAGGGAGAGACTGCAAATCCCGTTTCAACCCCCCACCCCCCCAAAACACAAACTAAGAACCAAAAACTAGACTAACCAAAACAAAATAAACAACACAAAAAACACAAACAAACGGGACTGCCGATGAGCCGCTGCAGCCAGGGCCGCGCCGCCACTCCGGATCATGTCCTTGTTCCCCATGATCAATTCACCTGTTTCTGACTGCAAGGGACCTACATTTGTTTTAACTAATCTCTTTCTCTTCACATATCTATAAAAACTTTTGCAGTTAGTTTTAATGTTTCCTGCCAGTTTCCTTTCATAATTTATTTTCCCTTTCCTAATTAAGCCCTTTGTCCTCCTCTGCTGGTCTCTGAATTTCTCCCATTCCTCTGGTCGGCTGCTTTTTCTGGCTAATATCCACCGTCAACCCTTTAAGAATTAATCGCCAGTCAATCTTGGCCAATTCACGTCTCATACCCTCAAAGTTACCTTTCTTTAAGTTCAGAACCATTGTTTCTGAATTAACAAAGTCACTCTCCATCCTAATGAATAACATCAAGTAAAGAGTTACAATGCTGGATGTGAACGAAGCAATGTTATGATATTAAAGGCATAGTTGCATTCGTGGTAGAACTACTGCCTTACCATGCTAAAGACATAGGTTCAGACCTAAGCTCGGCTGCAGTCTGTGTGGAGTTTGTATGTTCTCCCTGTGGCCATCTTGGTTTCATCAGATACTCCATTTTCCGCCATAACCCAAAGATAAGTTCATGTCCATAAGTTCTTGGAGCAGAATTAGGCTATTTGGCCCATCTAGTCTACCCCGCCGTTCAGTCAAGGCTGATCTACCTTTCCCTCTCAGCCCCATTCTATGTCAAGTCAAGTCAAGAGTGTTTGTTGTCATATGTCCCTGACGGGACAATGAAATTCTTACTTGCTGCAGCACAACAGAATATGTGAATATGTAAACATTGTATATAACGGGGAAAAAAAGAAAAAGTTCAATAAATAACAAATATAACGCACATAACAAATAATAATAGTCTTTTGCAGTTCAGAGCTCATAGCTTATTGATTGTGTTTAATAGCCTGATGGCTGTGGGAAAGCAGCTGTTCCTGAACCTGGACGTTACAGTCTTCAGGCTACATTCCATGTAGCAAATCCTCCCCAAATGTAGCGTTTAGTAGGTTAATTTCTAGTGTGGCGGAGCAGGATTACTGCAGCGGCCCCTACAGCCTGTCTGTCTTTTTTTTTATATTTGTCTAGTTAAATGTAATTGTTTGTGTTTTTTTTGTACTGTTTTTAACTGTGTATATGTGGGGGGGGGGGGGGGGGGGGGAGGGGGAAACTTTTAAAATCTCTTCCCTGCACGGGAGACCTGACCTTTTCCCTGTCAGGTCTCCGTTGTCGTTGGAGCTTAGCTCCATGGAGCGGCCTCCGACCGGGACGACCTGGGGGCTCCAGTCGCAGAGCCTGTGGAGCTGCGGACTCACCATCGTGGGGCTGGCCAGCCTCGGAGCGTGGGGAGCTGTGGTGGCTCGCTGCTGCGGCCCGATTCCAGAGCTCCAGCTGCAGCTGCAGACCGGTGGACTGTGATATCGGGAGCTCGCGGGTCCGGGTGAGAGACCGCTTTCCGGAGCTCCCGCAATGCAACTTCTCCAGCCCGAGTCGCGGGGTTGGAACGACCCGGAGCGGGGCCTTACATCGCCCGGCTTGGCTTTAATGGCCGCGGGACATTCCAGCGCCCGCCGGGGGCTCCAACTTGTGACTTTTGGGCCCGGAGCGGGGCCGTACATCGCCCCGCGCGGCCTCAATGGCCATGGGACTTAACATTGCCCGCCGGGGGCTTCGACATCGGGAGAAAAATGGTGCAGGGGAGAGAAAAATACCTTGCCTTCCATCACAGTGAGGAGGAGATTCACTGTGATGGATGTTTTCTGTAAATTGAATTGTTTGTGTGTCGTGTAGGAATTGTTGTGTTTGTATGTCTGTGGAAACGGAGTTTCGTTTGAGCCTTTCTGAGGTTCAAATGAAAGTAATAAAATCTAATCTAATCTAATCTAATTAATGGGCTACCGTAAATGTATCCTCTGTGCAGGTGAGTGGTAGAATCTGTGAGGAAATTGATGATAATGTGGGGAGAATAAAATAGAATTCATGTAGCAAAACACAAAGTGCTCTCGAAACTTAGCGAGTCAGGCAGCATCTGTAGAGGGAATGGACAGGTTGGAACCCTTCTTCAGACTGGATTAATGTAGGATTAGTGGAAATGGGTAGTGCAGTCATGGGTTGATGAGCCTATTTCTGTTCTGGAGACACAAGAAACTGCAGATGCTGGAATATTGAGCAAAATACAAAGTCCTGGACATCAGCAGGTCGGTCAGCATCTGTGGAGGACATGGAGAGTTTTGTGTCAGGATCCTTCCTCAGACTGTTTCTTTGCTGTTTGTCTCAATGACTCAATAACTTTAGCCTTTAGGAAAAAGATGGACTGATGAAATTCTGGCCCTTCTAAAATGCAAGGATGCAGAAGCCATGGTGCAGCTTTACAAAGCCTGCTTAAACTTGATCAAGAGTATTATGAGCAGTTCTGAGCACAACATCTTAGGAAAGATATCGGCAAAAATGCAGGGTGGTTTGTTTAGAATAATGGAGACACAAGAGAGGCTGTAGATACTGGAATCTTGAGCAAGAATCAAAGTTCGGGAGAAACTCAGCAGACCAGGTAACATTTATGGAAGGCAATGGAACATTTTTTCAGACTCATGGGGGGGAGATAAATGGTAGAAAGATGATGTGGTAAGTGATAGGTGGATCCATGCAAGAAGCCAAACCTTCTTCCCTGGATCCGCCTATGAACTGTCCAGTCTTACCCCACCCATTCCCTCACTTCATGCCACCAGCTATCTCCCCTCTCCTTCATCATTCTGAAGAACAATCGCAACCCGAAACATTGTCTGTTCATCTCCCTCCACAGCTACTCCCAGGCCCGCTGGATTCCTCCAGCACGTTGTTTATTAGAACAGTGCTTGCTTTCCAAAATTGAATTACGCAGAGATTTATTTACACCTTGGCTTATTTTGAACATTCCAACAGAAGCTACAGTTTAAAAATATTCTGGTGCTGAAAAAGCATGTTAGAATATTCGAACTCCATGAAAGCTGCTAGGATCAAAGTCGAAGGATCAAATCTAAATTATTTTTCCTACTTTATGTGCGGGGTGTCAATGCAGCTTAACATTGTACCTGCATTCTTCAGACTGCACAGACAATGCAAGCTTATTAATTGTTATTAATTAGCACCTTATGGTGTGACTTTATGTTGTGGGAATCCCTAACCAGAGTCTTTCAATATTTGCTCAATTGAACTCAATTGTGAAATATTGCAAGAGTAAAAACAATTGACAACCATTCCCTCTATTTAGAAACTCATAAGAAAGGTCAATATAAGTGAGGTCAATGTAGCTGTGGGGGTCAATGGGTTTGTAGTGGATGGAATTCAATGGTCTGTCCCTCATGAGAAACTACGGATGCTGGAATTTTGAGTAAAACACAAAATGTTGGAGGAACTCAACGGGTCAGGCAACATCTGTGAAAGGAATGGACAGACACCATTTTAGGTTGATAGACACAAAAAGCTGGAGAAACTCAGCTGGTGAGGCAGCATCTATGGAGAGAAGGAATTGGCGATGTTTCGGGTCGAGACCTTTCTTCAGACTTGACCTGAAATGTTGCCAATTCCCTCTCTCCATAGATGCTGCCTTACCCGCTGAGTTTCTCCACTCCAGCGTTTTGTATCTACCTTTGATTTTGTCAGCAACTGCAGTTCTTTCTTAAACACAACATTTCAGGTTGGGAATCTTCAAAATAATGGGGAGGGGGAGGGGGAGGGAGAGGGGGGATAGAGAAAGCTGGAAAATAGAGATGGGGATGGGACAACGTCAGGTAAGTGATGGATAGATGCAGATGAGGGGGTGATTTGCAAAAGGGTGAAGAAGAGTCGTGGAATATAAAATGGGAGGGAGAGATATGGGTAGAAGAAGACTGGAGTGAAAAGAGATAGGATAAAGGGGACTTGGTGATAGGAGATGAGCCTGTGGAGAAGAGGGAAGGAGCAGGTTGATGGGGTGGTTGGTGCATTGGGGTGGGGTAGGACACTAGAAAGAGAGGAGGGGTCGTAGGAATATTACTTGAATTTGGAGAATTCAGTGTTCACATCACTGGGTTGAAGACTACCCAGGCGGAATATGTGGTGCTCTTCTTCCAGTTTGCATGAGGCCTCACTCCGGCTCTTGAGGAGGCCCAGGGCAGAAAGGTAAGTATGGGAATGGGAAGGAGAGTTAAAATGGTTAGCAACTGGGAGATCCAGCAGCCCTAAGTAGTCCGAGCGAAAATGTTTGGCGAAATGTTTACCCAGTCTACGCTTGGTCTCGCTGATGTAAAGGAGGCCACATCTGGAGTTCCAAATGCAGTAGATGAGGTTACAGAGGGTTGCACGTGAACCTCTGTCTCACCTGGAAGGACTGCTAGGGTCCCTTGATGAAAGTGATCGAGGATGTGTAGGAATAGGTGTCATATCTCCTGCAGTTGCAGGAAAAAAATACCCGGGGATGGGATGGGTTGAGTAGAAGAGATGAGCCAAACGATGAGTTGTGGTCTCAAATGGAAAGTGGAAAATAGTGGGGATTGGAAAATGCGACTGGTGGTGGGATCATGTTGGAGGATGATGCATCAGATGTGGGAGCTGATGGGTTAAAAGATGAGGACCAGGGGAACTCTATCTTTATTTCATCTGCATGGAGGGAGAGTGAGAGCAGAACTACAGAGAAGATATGGATGATGGCTCCAACCACAACCATATGGGGGATCCCACAGATGTCAATCTTGGATGTCCTAGACTGGAAAGCTTCATCTTGGGCAGGGATGAAGAAATTAATCTTGGGAGGGAATTCCTGGCCAGAGAAATATGCCCAGAGGCGGAGGTAACAGAAGAAGAGCTCGACATAATGACGGGCTCAGAACTTGTAGAGGTATGGGTGCAGGGGTACAAAGTTAACGCCTCTGCTGAGAGTTTCCAACTAATTTTGCAACCATTGGTCCACTGCTAAGTGACATCCAACAAACTCCAAAGTTCTTTAAAAGTGAATAATTAGGATAACATATATAAAAAATTGAAAGTAATTATCAAGAAGAATTTGAATCTGTCAAATGGTGTGAGGCTGAAAATGAGTGTTTCCAGTTTTAGCAGATGGCTAGCACATATTTCTGATATTTCTTTCCTCATTTTAAATATAGGTCCATTAGTTTTTACAAAATAAGTGGCTTAGCACTTTTGCTAATAGAGGTGACTGTTACAGTCATTATTGTGCTATGTTTAACACAGATTATTTTGAATGCATAAAGAAATATTTCAGGCAACTAATGTTCAGCTTGTGTCTTTGTGATTGGTGATGACTTGTACTTGTGTACAATGCATGTGAAAAATTCTGTTCTCTTGCAGTTTAGTTGTCTCATTGGAGACATGTCCCAGAATGGAAGATAAGATAGATAATTGCATTTACTGTAAGAAGCGACAACCATTAAAAATTGAGGGTTTTGTGATCGACTTTACTTTACTTCTGTCAATTGTAAATTGTCCCTAGTGTGTACGATAGTGCTGGTCTATTGGGTGATCGCTGGTCGGCGCAAACCCAGTGGGCCGAAGGGCCTTTTTCATGCTTTTGTCTTCAGGGATACAGCGTGGAAACAAGCCCTTCAGCCCGAGTCCGCTTCGACCAGCGATCACCCCCATACACTAGCACTATCCTATGCACTGGGGACAATTTACAATTTACAGAAGCCAATTAAACTACAAACCTGTATGTCTTTGGAGTGTGGGAGGAAACTGGAGCATTCGGAGAAAACCCGCGCGATCACAGGCAAAACATACAAACTCCGTACAGACAGCACCCGTGGTCAGGATCAATCCCGGGACTCTGGCACTATAAGGCAGCAACTCTACCACTGCACAGCTTTGCCTCCTCAGATGCTTGTTCCTTTTTATCCTAAAACATTCTTTGAATGACAGTACTACATACATGTGTAAGACATTACAAATAAAGACAGGGGTGAGCAGAAGTCCTTAATAAGGTTGCTTGCCACAACAACAATCACTTTGGATTTTTACACGTTTTTACCTATTCTAATGCACTCTGTGTGAACACGTAGAAATGTTCGACATGAGAAGTTATCAGGATGAATTGTCAAAAGCTCAAACAAAGATGTAGGTTTTGAGGAGCATCTTCAAGTATTCTACTGGATTATATCTAAAACATAGCATTTCACTGTATCTTGATATATATATGACAATAAAGTAACTGTTGAATTATTGAACAGTTGCAGTAGATAATGGCCCTATGAGCCAAGTGGTGTTGAATTTGCTGCCAGTTCTATTTTGGCTGGGTCAGTGTATCTTTACAACAGATGGTCATGCATATTTTGTGGTCCACTGGAATTTTCTCCCCTCCAATTTATTTCTCCCCCCACCCCCCAACTCCCACAACCACCTCTACTTTCAGTCTGAAGAAAGGTTACGGCCGTAAAGGTCACCTATTCTTTTTATTCAGAGATGCTGCCTCACCTGCTGAGTTACTCCAGCATTTGGTGCCTATTTTGTGGTACAAACCAGCATCTGTAGTTCCTTCCTACACATTGTGACTGAAATACCTTGGATTTTACTGCATCTCTTCTCCCAGGCAACTGAACCATCCTACCAACAACTAGAGAGCAGTCTTGGGCTATCTATGATCAAACTTTATTGGCTTTATCTTGCACTAAATGTTATTCACGTTATTCCTATTATCATGTATCTGTACACTATGGATGGCTCGATTGCTAACATGTATTGTCTTTTCACTGTCTGGTTAGCACGCAACAAAAGCTTTGCGCTGTACCTCGGTACACGTGACAATAAACTAACATAAACCCAGCCTGCCTTTTCCTCCACTGTCTTTTCAACAGAGATTTGGCAAAGAATGATAACAATGTGTGATATAGATCTCATGTCCTCTGTTGCAGAACTCTGAAACAATGCAGCTTTTAACATTATGGAATATATCTATAATTACAATATGACATTCTGAAAAAAATTAATAATTTTAGATGGCAGTGTGTAAATGATAAGGTTTACTCCAGAGGTTCATATGACATCATTAACCATTGGAGTGCATATTTGGCAAATGCATTCTCAATCATGGGGCCTAACTGTAGTATTCTATTCATTGCCTATCATCGATAATTTCTCTCCTATCCGCTCACTGAGATGAAAATAGTTCCAATAATAAATATGAACAATGACTTGCAATAACACATTGCAGCCAAATGAGCAATTTAGCATTTGAGGCTAAACTTTCAGACAAGCTGCTGATCAGCAAGGAATCTCATCAGCTCACAGCACCCCAGATGAGCAGTTGAAGTAATGTTTCTTTGTGTTTGAATAAATAACCAGAAAAATAATTCTTAGTCGTTACCTGTTATGGATGTGGAAAAGTACCAACAATGACCTATCCATGTTCAAGTCTGAAGAAGGGTCCCGCCCCAAAACATCACCCATCCCTTTTCTCCAGAGATGATGCCTGACCCCCACAGTTACTCCAGCACTTTGCGTCTATCATCAAGTAACCAATTTTATATCATTTATCTCATTGTATTATGTTTGGATACAAAGTGGTTGAGATATTTGCTGAAATCATTAAAAGATGTGATAATTAAAGTCTTTTGTCGACCATGAAAGTTCCGGGATATCCTCTGATCATGAAAGATGCTATATAGATAAAGGTTCTTTTTTGTTCTTATTTTAAACCATCACATCAAAATTTAAATCTTGTAGAAACAAGGAACAGTGGATGCTAGTTTAGAAATGCTGGAGTAACTCAACAGGTCAGGCAGCATCTCTGCAGAAAAATGATGGATGATGTTTCGGATTGGGACCCTTCTTCAGAATTGAATTGGATAAATGTTGATTAAGACACAGTAAAATTCCTCTGCTTCCTTTAAGAATTAAAGGACATTTTGGGGGGGGGGAAGGAGATGAGGAGAAATGTATTTAGTCAGAGGGTGGTGAATCTGCGCAATTCTTTGCCGTAGAAGGCTGTGGAGGCCAAGTCAGTGGATATTTTTAAAGCAGAGATAAAGCCCTGTCCCACGGTACGAGTTCATTCCAAGAGTTTTCCCGAGTTTGCTCAGATTCAAACTCGGAGATTTACAGTAATGGCCACTTGTCGGTACTCGGGGCTCTCGTGGACATTTTTCAACATGTCCACGAGAGCTCCCGTGCTTACCTGCCGTTAGCGAGTCTTCCCGAGTACTTGCCGTTAGCGTTACGAGCCGCTAAGTCTCCGACGTCCCCGAGCTCCGACGTACCCGCTACGTTCATTCTCCGTGCTTACCACGAGTTTGATTTTTTTTAAACTCGGGAGAGCTCTTGGAATGAACTCGTACTGTGGGACAGGGCTATTAGATAGATTCTTGATTAGTACAGGTGTCAGAGGTTATGGGGAGAAGGCAGGAGAATGGGGTTAGGAGGGAGAGATAGATCAGCCACGATTGAATAGCGGAGTAGACAATGGGCCGAATGGCCTAATTCTACTCCTATCACTTATGATCTTATGACCTTATGACTTATGACTTAACCCATTACAGTCCTTTCTGCGCACTAAAGTGGACTGATGGGATCTTACTTTAATATATCTAGGAAGATGTTTCCTCATACAGCGTTGAACTCTTGCTAACCAGATTAAAGTGTGGTGTTAAAGCAGGGAGTAAATATTGAACCCCTGAGCTGCTGTTAGAGATTGCCAGCGCAAAACCAGCATCACAACACCAGGCAAATACTAATGCACAAGCAAGTACATTACAAAATGGAGAATATTCATTGACCTTGTAACAAAATGGAGAATTCACTGCTCTCCATTTTTCTGGACTTGCAGACAGAGTTGACTAGTTGGATTTCTTCTTATCAGCACTGAGGCAGAGCAAGCTGGATACACAAGGTCACTGAATACTAAGGGCATTTTTCTGGCTCAGCAACAGTGAATCCTGTGTCTGGTGATAATCATGGAATGACTCAACTTGTTTACTTACGAGATACAGTGCGGAAACAGGCCCATTGGCCCACCAAGTCTGTGCTGACCAGTGATCACCCCGTACACTAATTTTATCCTATACACTAAGGTCAATTTACAACTTCAACAAAGCCAATTAACCTACAAACCTGCATGTCCTTGGAATGTGGTCGGAACCTGGAGCACCCGGAGAAAACCCACGAGGTCACAAGGAGAACATACTAACTCCAAACAGACAGCTCCCATAGTCAGGATCGAACCCGTGTCTCTGGAGCTGTAAGGCAGCAACTCTACCACTGGGCTACCGTGCTGCCCTTATCTATGATCTGTCTTTATGATGATTAAATTCTCTCCTCGTACCTTATTAGACACCTGGCTGGATAAGCATGTAATATATGCGAAATCAAATGTTAATGGTCTGCAGCCAGGGATGAACAGGAAATGTACAAAAATAGATTTGTTCTTAGATTTGTACAGAAGTTGAGCACACCTCTCTCCAGCGGTGATAAATAATAAACCTTTGGTGCTTGCACTGGGCCCGGGTCTGGAGTGATTCTTCAATCATTTGATTTTCCGATAACATCTGCCAACTCAGAGATGTCTGCATTATAACCAAGCCATGGCGGTACATGGACACATCTTGAGCAGCAGGAAGCATTAGTGGCTGATGGATAAGACTCCATTGGCTATTAGCATTAGGAAATTGGCCTCTGAAGCCTTCCTGCTTTGGAATGAAATGTTGTGACTGGAAATCAGCAAGAAATCCAAAAAATCCATAATGTTTTTATGAAGTTCTTCTTTCTGATACTTTAAAAAAGAACCTCAGTGCAGTCACATCCTTTTCAGACCAGCTGATTTTTGCTGGTGTTTACATTCACTATCCAGTCATCCTGCATTTACTAACACTAGATCCACATTCCTTCTTCCTTAAACTAATAGCATATACAGTATTCATCAGAACTGCACATGGGGTCACAGGTTCCCTTCGCACTTTACCGGCTTTATCTTACACAAAACATTATTCATGTTATTCTCTTTCTCATTTATCTGTACACTGTGGATGACTCGATTGTAATCATGTATTGTCTTTCCACTGACCGGTTAGCATATAACAAAAGCTTTTCACTGTACCTCAGTACACGTGATGATAAACTGAACTCAAACGTTCTTCATTCTAACAAAGTCAAGTCGACTTGAGTTCATTGTCATAGGCACAGGTACGGTGAAGTACCATGAAAATCTTGTTTGCAGCAGGATCACAGGCTCATAGATCCAAATATATATATATATATATATCGATTCTACGCAGCCTGTACATAACTTCTACAAAACAGTGAAAAGGAAGAAGGGTCAAGAGTGTTTTATTGTCATTTGTCCCAGATAGAACAATGAAATTCTTACTTGCCGTGTAATTAAAAAATCTTTAATGCAAGAAATTTACCATTAAAAACAAGTTCATGATTGTGCAAAAGGTTGGTATTGGTATGACTGTATGGCAAATCAAATTCCTCGTATGTTGCAAAACATACTTGGCTAATAAATTACGATTGTGATTATGATTAGTTGTAGGAAAGTAGTTGTTCCTAAACCTGGAGGTGTGGGACTGGGCTTCTGTACCTCCTGTCCAATGGTAGCAGTGAGAATGGGGCATGGCCCAGATGGTGGGGATCCTTGATGCTAGATGCCACCTTCTTGAGGCGGCGCCACATGTAGATGCTTTCAATCCTAGGGAAAATTAAGGCCATTATAGTCCTCACTTGGTCAATTCTTTTCTTGTAAATCCTTTATCCTTCACATTAGTCGCTATCACATTCAAGACTTGTAGTTTAGGACCCGGTTATGTTGAAAAAATCTCCTAGGTGGTCATTTTGTTTTGATATTAGAGCAGTATTATGAATCAGCTTAAGGAGGTGTGTATTAGTTGCATAAAGAGAAAGGATGATGTATGAAGGAACTGCAGATGCTGGTTTACACCGAAGATAGACACAAAATGCTGGAGTAACTCAGCGGGACAGGCAGCATCTCGGGATAGAAAGAATGGGTGTGTTTTTGGGTCGAGACCCGGACTTCAGTTGTGAGGCTCAAAGAACTGCATTGACAGTTTTCCTTATGGTCAGTGGTGCTGTATTTGTCACATGTGCAACTGCACAGAGAAATTCATTTTGCATATTCATGCATGCAGGCGCTGCCATGTTTTGGCACCATTTCGAAAGTCCAAAGTCCAGTCCGCCCGCGCACTCAATCTACTGGAGTAGTTCATGGTCCTGGCTTCCCATATAATGTAACATCACAAGAATGTGACGTTTTGTAATGTCACAATAAAACTGCCCAGCATTTTGTTCCTCTTAGCAGGTTTAATCTTTGCCGACTGCTCTCCAAAGTACAAACCATAAACAAGAAGCATTCTTTCAACCACAGTGAAATTTTGCGACCAATTTAATGGGGAATGGGAAGGGAGTGGGGGTGAGCCTGCAGAGACTGGAGGCATAGACTGAAGAAGCACATTCTTTGTGCAGGGACCATAGAGATCCTCCACAACCTTAAGCAGGTCCTTCCTGATTGGAGCTTCCTTGAAGATCCTCTTGAAAACATGATGGTTTATGAAGTCCTGCACTTGGAAACGGCAAAAACAATGCAAATGCAACCATCTATCAGAAGTACATGAATTCTCCCCACGGTGAGCATGGATTTTGGATAACCTTCTAGTTTAGTTTAGTTTAGTTTATAGATACAGCACGGAAACAGGCCCACTGAGTCCACGCTGACCAGCGATCCCTGTACATTAACACTACACTGCACATGCTAGGGACAATTTTTTTTACATTTCAACATTTATACCAAGCCTGCAAACCTGTACACCTTTGGAGTGTGGGAAGAAACGGAAGATCTCTGAGAAAACGGGGAGAACGTACAAACTCCGTACAGATCTAACCTGGGTCTCTGGCATTGTAAGGCAGTACCTCTACCGGTACACCACCGTGCCTCCGTAACCTCTTTGATTATTAAACTGTGCAACTTGAAATAGATTGATAGTTGATGTAAAAATACTGACATTTTTAAGAAAGATGAGAAATTTGTAATATGTTTAATCCATACTGGGAACGCATAAAGGGAAAAGAGGCTAACATAGTGAAGGGAATTTAAGGATGTTAGAAGAGGCATTAAATAGATTTACAATGTGTTTAGATTCCAAAGCATAGCTAGCTAAGGTTAAAATAAACATGGGGGTTGTAAATCAGGCTGAGAGCAATAAAACTGATCAGCAAATGGCGTCATTTATTATGCCCATTTGGTAGACAAATGGGGGAATGGTTTTTGAAAATAACAGGGAACAGAAGGTTAAAGATGGTGAAAAACAAGGTGAAAACTACAGAATCATTGATCAATGATGAATTATTTCAAAAATGTAAATTCACATGTGACTATTATGAGAATATAAAATGCTGTAGATGTTGGGGATCTTTCAAACACTTTGGATTCTCTCTAGAGTGTTTCCCAGTGTGTACTGTTAATGCCTTGAATAAAACAACATGTTTGAGAAAGTGACCATTATTCTGTGAGATATTCTTTGCAATTGTTTGTATCTAAACCATAACTAGAGGCTAACTGGGTCCCATGTGAAAGCCAGATTCTGGGTACAGGTTATATTTGGTAGTGTTCCCAAAAGCCATAATTATACCTGTCACTCTTGCAAATCATGTGACCCTCTGGTGTGATATCCCGTCCCTCATTTGAGAGGTGTCTCCACCATATCTGCCCCCCAATGTGCAGCAGCGGAAGGACCCTAAACTGTGGTCCTCCCCGACAGAGACTTGGCGTCGGCTGTACCAAGCTTCAAAGCGTTCCACCGCACCTACTCTTGCAGTCTGGAGCGAGCCATTCATCAACATTCCCCAACTTTAAAAAAAAAATTAAAAATAGACTTTATTCGGGTAATAAATATATACAATACATGTACAAAAAAATTATTCCAACATTCTCGGAGGCTATACATACATTCAATACATTTTTACCCAAATCACAATTTAGCCCATCATCCTTGCCACTCTTGTGGCCCACTGGCGTGAAATCCCTTCCCTTATTTTGAGGGCCATCTCTACCACACTCTGCCCCACCCCCCCATGTCCAGCAGCAGAAGAACCCTAGACTGTGGTCCTCCCTCACAGAGCCTTGGCGTTGGCTGCACCGAGCTTCAGTGCGTCCCTCAAGGGCCTATCCCACTTGGGCGTCATTTGCGCGTCATTTACGCGACATCATTTACGCGTCATGATGAACGACGCACGCGTTGTGATGCGCACGTGATGCACGCGTGGCGTGCATTACGCCCGCATGGTGCATGGTGATGTAGTCAGTGACGCGCGGTCGCGCGCGGCGCCCCAGGATTTTGGGATTCACAGAATCTTTGCGCGCCACCTGCGTGACACGCAAATGACGCCCAAGTGAGACAGGCCCTTCAGCATGTACTCCTGCAGTCTGCAGCGGGCCAGTCGGCAACATTCCCTGACAGACATCTCGCCTGCAAATCAACATTCCCTGACGGAAAACACAAAATTCCCTCCAACAGCAGTGGTAGGAAATGTCCCTGCATCTGAGTAGCTGGGAATAATCACAATCTTGTCCCCTTTAGGCAACACAGTCACGACTTGCAGAAGGTTGAAGGACGTTAGATAAGTCTGTGAGCACAAAAAGTGCAATGTGACTTTAAATAGCAGTTCTCTGGGAACATAAGCAGTGAAAGTCGGATATTCTGTGCACAGACAAATACTACTGCTTACAGGCCAGTGTGGATAAGAATCTCACTTTAGATCAATTATATTTGGTGTGCACCTGTTGTTGTTATTTGATTGCAATTTATGTTGGGAAAATTGTGGAGGAGATTAAGACTCCTATCATAAAGTGAATCTCAGTAGGTGCTGATGTAAAAAGTCATGTGGTCTGAGGCTGGAAGTCTGACTCTCTGGAGCATGATGGCTTGGATTCTATGCACAGCAAGAGTGCTTTGTTTGTCAAATGTGCAACTGCGCAGTGAAACGCAGTGACATGCAGGCGCCGCCATTTATGGGGGCCGTTATTCAAAGTCCAATGTCTGGTTGTCCCGCGCTCGATGTACTGGAGAGATTCCCGCAAACCGACGTCCCTCTCCTATCCTCGCCATCTTTGTGTCCCACGGATTCCTCCTGCAGCCGACCTTTAAGGTGCTGGAGGCATTTGCCCGGTTCACCCCCCTACCGGCCTACGCTGCTCACATCGGCGTCTCCAGCTAAACAAGCTGTTTAGGCTGCAAGACAGTTTCTAAACCATCACCTTTCTTTATTATTTCTAATTTTATTGCATTTCTCCTACACTTCGTCTTTCTCAAGAGAATGTGGCCTGTTCACAAACATGGTTTGTAACCGAGGAAAAGTAGAAGAATCATTTAAAAGAATAAGAACTTGAGAAACATGTGTACTTCTGAGAGCAGTGCACAGATGATGACTATTAAATTCCGATTATAATTTTCGAGTAAAGATTAAAAATGTAATATTTTAATTAACAGGCTACTTTTTTCAGAGACACAGATTTAATTATTACTGGGACGACGTGTAAATGGGTTAATTTTCTCTGCTCAGTAGGACTATTACAGGGGTCACCAATTGGTGATAAAAAACATTTGACTCCTGTAAATTACACAAAGTAAGTATATTACTCAGGACCCAAAGTACTGGAGTAACTCAGCAGTCAGGCAGTATCTTTGGAAAACATCGATAGGTGATGTTTCAAGTTGGGACCCTTCCTCAAACTGCTTCTTCAGGCCCCTTCATCAATCTGAAGAAGGATCCCGATCCAAAATGTCACCGATCCATGTTCTCCAGCTGCCTGACCTACTGAGTGACTCCAGCAATTTGTGTCTTTTTTTTGTAATCAGCATCTGCAGTTCCTTGTATATAAGTATATAATCCAATTTGCTCACGAAAGGCCCTGAAATATCTTACAATAATCAGCAAAGGTAGCTGTATTTGCAGTACACGCATGGAGGTGGGCTGGTTGAGGTGGGGTGAAGATGACACATTGATTCATCTCTTTTCCAATTCCTTGCATCTCTGCCCTCTCAGGCAGAAACAACCTGTTTAGAACCTTCGAACCCTGTCAGCCAAGAGCTTCAACTGTTCTGCCTTCCCTTTTTGTGCAAGGATTTCCTATTTTCACCTCACTCGTGTCACAAATAGTTATCCTTTCTTACTTTATCCTGAAACTATTCGTTTAACCTCTGGTGGCGGCACGGCGGCGCAGCGGTAGAATTGCTGCCTTACAGCACCACAGACCCAGGTTCGATCCTGACTATGGGTGCAGTCTGCGCAGAGTTTGTACACTCTTCCCATGACCTGTGTTGGTTTTCTCCAGGAGCTCCGGTTTCCTCGCACACTCCAAAGACGTACAGGTTGGCTTGGTAAAGACTGTAAATTGTCCCTTGTGTGTAGGATAGTGTTAGTGTGCGGGGATCGGTGGTCGGCGCGGACTCAGTGGGCCGAAGGGCCTGTTTCCGCGCTGTATCTCTAAACTAAAAAAATGTAAATAACCCAAATAAAAAAAGCCAGATTCCTGGAACAAACGTCCAAATGGGTAAAGGCACTGCATGTGGCAAATACCTAGTATCCAAATTCTAGTTGAAGCTTTATCTTTTATTTATCATGCTTAAGCCTGTTTAAATTTTCTTATTGGTGACATTAAAAGGAATTTACATAAAATAACAGCACTAATTACTTTAACAAAATTTGTGCCGATAGATTTGTAATACAATTGCGCTTAGAATGCCTCGGCTGCAGGGATGACTAATGATTTAAAGCCTCCCAGGTATTGCTGAGGCAAATTTAGTGTAATTTCTATTCAAAACAGCCCACGTTTCTGCTTTTCTTTCATGGTTTCCATAATATGCATTCTGTCGTGTTCACCGCAAGCACAGTTTGTTCAACCGGTACTTGGCACGAAAGTAGGCAGACTGTATGGGACCAGATGCAGGTGAGCCATTTATCTTTTCTCCTTGTTGTGTATCCAAAGTGGATGCATCTGTGCTTCATACAGTTGATTTATATATATTGCGTCTGCTTTCTAAGCTGCATGTGTAATTGCCGCAGCCAAGTAGATAAACTGTACAACTGATACAGACGGTCCCAAGCAAAAGCTGCTGGAATTATGCTGGTGATACATAGAGTATTAAAATTCACCTCCTAAAAGGGCAGCAGACCGTGTTAATGCTGGAGGAACTTTTCTTTTAACACTCTGGGTGGAAAAATGTGATGACAGCGATACCAACCAAAATATCAATTTTATTTCGGAGTCACGTGAGTGACTACGTGGAGAGCTTTGCCAGGATGGTGGATGGAGAGGCCATGACAAAATTACAACAAAAGGTGTGGCGCTATTGTGCAGTGCCCACTTTGAGATCAACTGCCTCCGCAAGACTGCGTTTAGACCAAACATCAACCCTAAATATGCTTTACTCTGCCAGCCTGGCACAGTGCAACCGGCACAGCTGTTTGGCGAGGATTTCGCAAAGCAGGTGAAGGAGCTGGAGGAGGAGGCCAAGACGGTGGGTTTGATTAAGCAGCCAGCAGCCAAGTATCCACCAAAGCGGAAGTATCCCTATAAGCGAGGAGACTGGTAAAGGCAAGGGACGAGTCCAGATACGATGCAGCGCAGTTGGCGTTCGGCTGTAGCAGCGCCAGGGAAGGTGAGATATCCAGCTCGAGGCCGGGGAAGAATGCCAGGTGGTAAAGAGGTAAGTGGGTCTGGTTCTCATGTAGACAGATCTAATGTGATACAATTAAATGTTTACCTCAGATATGTTTATACTGAAGATTATTGAAGGGTATCGAATAAAGCTTAATGCAAATTCTGATTTACCCATGCAACATGTTCCAAGAAGGAGTTTGACCAGTATCACTGAACAATTGGAAGTTTAGGTGGAACTTGCAAGCTTATGTAATAAAGGTGTAATTGCTAAGGCAGTTTACCAAAGCCATCAGTTTGTGTCCAATATCTTTCCCAGACCAAAAAAGGATGGGGATGCAGAATTATACAGGACATGAATAGGCTTAACCCTTTTGTATGGTATAGACATTTTAAGATGGAATCCATAGAAATCTAAATTAATACCTGTGACACAAATTGACTAGTTGGGTTCACAATAGACTTAATCAACATGATTGTGACCTTGCCCAGGCAAAAAAGGGTAGAGCTAATTAAGAGCTGGATCAAGTTAATTGCTGACACACAGCCTTCAATTAGCCAGGTGATGAGTCTGCTGGGGAAATTGCTGGCAGCATTTCCAGCAGTTCAATAGTGGCCACTTTATTATCTACAATTACAAAGGTCAAAGGAACAAGCACTGAGGATACATTAGGGTCATTATAATAGACCTATGCTTCTATCAATAGAGGCTGTTGCTGATGTACAATGGTGGATTCAGCATGTGTCCACTAGTAGTTCCAAAGTGTTATTGGACCAAGCTTCCATGATTTGCAGACAGATGTCAGAGCACTTGGGTAGGGTGCTACTGCTACAAGATCCAGCGGTGGAGACAGATGAACATTGCTTCTGCAAACATGGGGAATTAACCAAGAGTATTTTATGGACTCAAGGCTTATGGCACTAACTAAACTAGTTTGCATATGCAGTGCAAAATAGACAACACTACAGCAGTTGCTGATATGAATCACATGGGTGGAATCAAATTGTTATCATGTGACAGGTTGGCAAATACAATTGGACCTGGAGTAGAGATAGAGAGATTTGGATTGGAGCTATCTATCTGCCAGGGAAACTTAATGTAGTACCAGATGGCAGCTCACGAAAATTTCGTGATAACACAGAGTGGATCTTGAACCAGGATGTGTTCAAGAACATAGTACTTCTATATGGAAGGCCAAAATATGTTTCATGGGCACCAGATCCAGGGGCAGTGGCAATTGATGCTTTTTCACTAAATTGGGATGATATGTTTGTGTACATTTTCCCACCATTCTGCCTCATAGGTCGGTGTTTGAGAAAATCAAGCAGGATGCCGCTTCAGGGGTTTTGGTGATTCCAAATTGCCCGATTCAACCATGGTTCCCTTTGATGTTACAGATAGCGATCCAACCTCCTTTTGCTGATTCCAAACAGTAGGAATTTGCTGGAGTATCCAGTAACGCGTTAAGTTCATCCGTTATGTGATCGTATTGATCTGTTAATTTGCAGGTTTTTTAAGAATGCCTTACATTAGTCGAGGACTTTCAAGGCGAACGGTGGATATACTCACTGCAGCCTGGAGAAAGAGTACTCAAAAGCAGTATATGACTTATGAAATTTTTTTTTTTTTTTAAATGGGAACAATATTGTGTTCAAAAGAATATTCAATATGATACTGTAGTTATGGAAAATGTGTTAAAGTTTTATCTACACTTTATTATGATGAGGGTCTTAGCTATAGTGCTATCAATACAGCTAAAAGTGCTTTGTCGGCATATCTTGTAATAGGTGCACGGACACAAAGTATAGGTTCTCACCCTCTCATATCTAGGTTGATGAAAGGAATCTTTAATTCCAAACCGCCTCAGCCTAGGTATATGGTAATCTGCGATGTAAGCATTGTTCTTAACATGCTACTTCATTGGGTCCCTGTCACGTCTATAACTTTGTTAAAATTAACCATGAAATTGGCTATGCTAATGGCATTGGTGTCAGTACAGAGAGTGCAGACTTTGCAAAAACTTCAGTTAGATAGAATGGAAGTGACTACAGAGAATGTTCTGTTTTATATTTATGACCTGCTCAAACAAAGCAGGCCAGGTGTGACAGGATTTACGATTGTGTTCTCAACATATCCTACAGCTCCATGTTTATGTGTAAGGACACATTTGTTACATTACATTGAAGCCACAAGGGCTTTAAGACAAGATGAAACAGGATTATTTGTCAGTTACAAGAAGCCAACATAAAAGAGTGGCAGTTCAGACTATCTCAACGTGGTTAAAGCAAGAGTTGGTTCAGGCAGGAATTAACATTTATGTGTTTACATCTCATTCCACTAGCGCAGTAGCAACATCCACGGTCAGGGCGATGGACGTTCCCATCGACCATATATTAAAAGCCGCAGGTTGGAAAAATGAACTTGTGTTTCAGCAATACTACCATCGGCCGATTGCCGATGGAGGGCTGTTTGCCCACTCAATATTGAGTGCTGTTGCTATTGTTTAAAGTCTGTTTTCAATACTGTTTAATTCTGTTTCGTTTGTTGCCCCTAAATTAAGAGGGTTTATTGGTTGTTTTATGACCAAAAATAAAACTGTTTTGTTTTTGCATGATATGCAATGTCATGTTTACAGCATTATTGATGATACTCAGAGTCAATCGATGCAGTGAGAAGCCGGGATTTTGATCTGCGGCATAAAAATCACAGAGCTTTAAAATCTTCACGTAGTCACTCACGTGACTCCGAAGAAAAATAGTAAGATTAAACGAGAACTTACCAGTTTGAAGTTTGATCTTTATTTTATGAGGAGTTACGTTGGTGATTACGTGGCCGCCACGCCCAACCCTCTCTCATAGAAAAAAGGTCATAATGGTAGTTCTCATGTTGATCATCTTAATATGTTACTTCAATTATGGTGTTGTCTGTGATTTCATACCGCTGCTTTGAAGATTGACGCGCATGCGCCCTGACGGGTCTTCTTCACGTAATCACCAACGTAACTCCTCATAAAATAAAGATCAAACTTCAAACTGGTAAGTTCTCGTTTAATCTTACTATTCTAACCAATAAATGTAGGGATTTCATATTCATTATTTATTTCTCCAAATGTGTGTTTCACACTAAAATTCCCATAAAAGCATTGCATCAATAACTTGCATGTATATAGCAACACAATTCCCAGGGTGTTTCAGAGGGGTGAAATGAGACATTGAGCTAACAAATGAGATATTATAAAGCTCATGCTTGGTCAGCTTAATATAGAGATGGTTTTTAATTGATGAGTCAAAGACACTTAATCGTGAAATTTTCAAAGTCTCGGGTTGGGGAGGAGTTACAGTCATGCAGGTGGGTAACAGGAGGAACATAAACAAAAATTATAAAAATTGGAGGAACAGATTGTTCTTTAAAGTAGGGGATCAGGAGATACAGATGATGAGGGGAAATCACAGAGGATTTAATCATGGATCACAAAAAGTTAGCAGGCACACAGAAAAATTGGTTGGGCCTGTTTCCACATTGTGTGACTGGGACGAACAGCATTGTTGACTTTTTCTGGAGAGTCACTAGAGTTCAAGAATAATGGGCCTGTCCCACTTTCCCGAGTCCTCTGCCGAATTGAAAGGACCTTAAAAAAAATAAAGATTTTTGTGATTTACGAACTCCTCCTCCCGACTATCTTTTTACTCGTGGACTTTTTTGTCATACTGGAAAAAACGTCCCAACTTACCTGATGCCCCGAGTACCGACGGCTGGCATAACGAGCTGCTACGATATGTCTACGAACTCCCACGGCCTCCTACGGACTCGCTACGGACATTCTCTGAGTTTGAATCAAGGGGAAAACTCGGGAGAATTCGTGAGTAACTCGGGAAAGTGGGACAGGCCCTTAAGGAGGCTTTGGTAAAGTTGTATCGGATGTTGGTGAGACCAGACCTGGAATACTGCAAGCAGTTTGGTTCCCTTACCTAAAAATGGTTGTAGTTGCATTGGAAGTCATCTAATGAATCACTGGTGTAACACCTAGGATGAAAGGTTTGACCTATCAAGAGCGGCTATTCAGTTGGAGTCTGAATTCTTTGGAGTTTAGAAGAATGAGCGGTGACCTTATTAAAACATATCAAATTCTTTACAGAGTAGTTGAGCTTTTATCAATCTGGGAGAATCACCAACAAGGAAAAATTGCGGCAAAAATAAGGGAAAAGTTAGTTCTTGTCTCAGAAGGTAGTTAGTCTTTGGAATTCTCCACCCCAGGTGGTGGAGACCAGATTATTAGATATATAAAATATTTGAAAGATCAAGGAAATTAAGGTCATGGGGAACAGAGCAAAAGAGGAGATGCAGCCAGTTTAGATCAGCCAACATTGTATAGAATGACAGGGCAAGATGAGGGGCAGTGATGCCCGCTCTTGTTCCTATTCTCTTGTGTTCTTGTGACAGAAAATTGTCAAGCACATCTTTTTGGCATTACAGATCTTTTAAGTGTGTTGCACAGCAGTAGTATATCAAACTAACCCTGGACATTAGCTTGAGCATCACACAAGGAACAACAGATGCCGGTTTACAAAATATCAATTAGGTAATTAAATATAATTTAGAAATAAGCATAGAAACAGGCCCTAGGGCCCACAGAGTTCACGCTGACTGTTAATCACCCGTTCACACTCATTCTCTGTCATTCCACTTTCCCATCCTCCCCCTCCACACTCAGGACAATTTACAGAAGCCAATTAACATACAAATCCGCAGGTGTTTGGGGTATGGGAGGAAACTGGAGTATCCGGAGGAAACACACGTGGTCACAGGGAGAATGTGCAAACTCCACAGAGACAGCACCCAAGATTAGGATCGAACCCAGGTCTCTGGTGCTGCACAGGAGCAAGTCTACCAGCTGAACTTGAACTCCAGTATCTCAGCAGTAAAAACCAACAATGTTGTTTGCCTTCTTAACTAATAAAAAGCACAGGCTAAGTCATTCTTGGACTGAGCCCAGTCAGACCATAGACTTTAGACATGTTTTAGACTTTAGAGATACAGCGCGGAAACAGGCCCTTCGCCCCACCGAGTCCGGGCCGACCAACAATCATTAACACTATCCTACACAATTTTTAACCAAAGCAAATTAATCTACAAACCTGTACCTCTTTGGAGTGTGGGAGGAAACCCGGAACACCCTGGGAAAACCCATGCTGTCACAGGGAGAAAATACAAACTCCGTACAGACAGCAACCACACTCGGGATGAAACCTGGGTCTCTGGCACTGTAAGGCAGCAACTCTACGGCTGCGCCACTGCGCTGCCCTAGTTGGCTGGGTACAACAATGTTTCTGTGCAGTAGCATAAGTTATCATCACTTGGTCTGTGCATCCACTTCCGCCACTAACAGCTCCCTCCACCCCCCCCCCTCCTCCTCACCTCCCTCCTCCATTTATTCCCTTTACAACTGGACATTCAAAATCAGCCCCATCATCAACTTGAAGAATTTACTTTGCCTTTTCCATTTGAACGATTAGTGTGGAAGTGAAGGATAGCTCGTGACATATTGCAAAGAAATAGTCTTCCTTTGGTGGACAGGAGACAGTCAAGTAGGCTTCCTGCAAATCATGCAGAGGTACAATTGTGTGCACCTCACCTAGACAGGTCAAACTACCTAATGCTGGTTAAATGTGTTTGAACACACTCGACACTCAACAATGTTGTCACATATTCTTCACACGGCCCTCATTCATCTGAAACGGCTTTGATTCTGAACTTGAAGGAAACAGGCTACAGACAGGGCTAAGAGTATGAACAGGAAACACTGCCATTTACCATGCAGATCTATTACTCCATGAAGCCATCAATCATGTCCCTTCCATCAGCTTGTCAAGAACTTGAAAGGTAGATTAAAAACATGATTCCAACAAAAGGGAGTCTGAAGAAGGGAGACAAACAAGCTGTAAATAAGCTGAATTAAAAGGCAGAACAATCCTTAAAATGTAGCTATCAACACATCACCTATGCTTGATCCAAAGGCACCATAATACAGCAAAGACAGTTTATTTATTCATGAGATTTTAATTGTTCTGATGGTTTTAAGTTAGCTTTTCCCTTTTTTTGTTTTTAGTTTAATTTAGAGATACAGCGTGGAAACAGGCCCTTCGGCCCACCGATTCGGCACCGACCAGCGATCCCCGCAAGTTAACACTTCCCTACACACACTAGGAGTAATTTTACATTTATACCAAGTCAATAAACCAACAAATCGGTACTTCTTTGGAGTGTGAGAGGAAAACGAGATCTTGGAGAAAACCCATGGGGAGAACGTACAAACTCCAAGCACCTGCAGTGAGGATTGAACCCGGTTCCCTGGTGTCTTAAGGCGGCAGCTCTACCACTACGCCACCATGCCACGTGTCAGAATTTTCATTGAGGAAAACACTCATTATGATGCATGATCCCCTGTGAAGATATTTATATGACCAACCACAACTAACCAAAACTTGAAAAAAAGACATAAAGTACTGGAGTACTTTACGGAGAGAAGGAATGGGTGACGTTTCGGCGAAGAAGGGTCTCGATCCGAAACGTCACCCATTCTTTCTCTCCAGAGATGCTGCCTGTCCCACTGAGTTACTCCAGATTTTGTGTCTATCTTAGGATTGAAATGGGGAAACCTGAATCATATTCTCCACTTACCCAGTTGCAAGTGAGAATTCAACTTGCATGTATATCATCTTCTGGGTATGTATAGGCCAAATATGACAGGTAAAACAGGTGGTCTTTATAAAAATTCAGTGTTTCTAGTTCTTATTCCCTTCTCTTATTAAGTCGATTCACATGCAAACTTGTCACTGAGTGCTTTTGATCATGGTTAAATTGTGGTTTTGAAGATCCTTGATTGCAAATAAATCCATTGGGGAGAGCCAAGAGTCATGATCACTGGCCACATGTAGGCCAGAAATAGGTCGATGTCAGGAGATATTTCTTTCAGCAGAGAACACTAGGTTTGGTAATGTGCTGCTGCCCCTTCTGATTCTCGAGCAACTTTCGAGAAAGAACTGGATATTTCTGCCTGGGGCAGAGTTCAGCTCATATTAATCAGAACCAGAGCAGGCTTGGTTTCATTGCCTCATGGAATTGTTCAACATTTTAGCTCCTATTTGTTACGATTTGATGTGATCTTTCACCTCCACTGACTGTAAGATGGAGTGCGGTAGGTATGCATTGCGGTGTTCAAAGATCTGCCCTGATATGAAACCAATACATCTTAGCCTTTTGAACATTGTTACGTGACACTAGTTCTAGGGAGCAGACTATAGAGGTGAATAATATATTATGGAGGTGAGAATACAGAGACTCCCTACAAAATCAGTTTCTTGTTACTTAATTTCGTCATTGACCTCCATTTCATGTGGTGATTTAACAGGTTAATTTGGTTCAGGAGGGATGTGGACATTCTGGGCAAGAACAATTCCTACTCCAACTGAGTAGATACCTCAACACAGGCTGAGTAAATAAAGTAGCGATGTGCCGTAACTTCACACTGGACAATACATGGCTCAAGAAATGGGAAGGCCACATTACAAATAGAACATCTCAGTCAACATTCATCTCAGGTCTGTAACGAACATGAATAATTCTCTTCTTTCTGGAGTTACAAGCAACTGCAGATGCTGGTTTACAAAGAAAGACACAAAGTGCTGGAGTAACTCAATGGATCAGGCAGCAACCCCGGAGAACTTGGATAGGTGGTGTTTCGGGTTGGGACCCTTCTTCACATTGATCTTCTTTCTGGACATGCTCACAAGGACCTGGCTTTTCAATAGATATGGAAATGATCCAAAGATTTTAATTTTGTTAAGATTTTAAGGTCATAAAATGTACTATAAACAATTAAATATTTACGCACAACTATATGTAAGACTAATTGACCTAATTAAAAAGCCAAACAAAATCCCCTGTGTGCCATTCAGTACATTAGCAGGTTGGCTAGTCTGCATGCTTGCTTAAATTTTGTAATTATGCAGCTAATAAGGTATTTCAAGATGTTTTGCGAAGATGAATGATATAATCATGTCAAAGCATTTGAAAGCAAATCACCATTGATCAATTTAATATTTCTCATCCATTTCACATACTAAAATTTGTCAAAATGTTGAGCACTGCTTTATCAGATTTATTCAAATCTCATTTTTTTTTAGGTTCCTGATGAAGATTAGATGGGTATAAAAGTCAGGAAGTAATGTTGCAGTTGTGTGCAACTATCATTTGGTCACATTGGGAGTATTGTGTGCAGTTTTGGTCGTTACACTCCAGGAAGGATTTTGGAGAAGGTGCAGAAGAGGCTCATCAGTGTTTTCCTGGATTAAAGAGTTTTAACTATGGGTAAAGTTTGGACAAATGTTGACTGTTTTTTTTCTGTCCAGGTGGAGGCCAAGAGGTGACCTGATAAAAGTATATAAAGTTATGAGAGGCATAGATAGAGGAGAGTCTTCATTCCAGGGTGGAAATGTCAACACTTAAGGGTATAGCTTTAAGGTGAGAGGGAGAATGTGTAAAGTGGATTTGCAAGGCAAGCATTTTTTTACACAGATTGTGGTAAGTGCCTGGAACACACTGCTGGGGAGGTTGTGGAATCAGTAACATTTAAGACCTATTTAGAGAGACGCATAATCAGATAGGGAATAGAAGGATATGGACCATGGGCAGGCAGATGGAAATCGTTAGTTTGGCATCATGGTTGGAGGAGATATGTTGGGCTGAAGGGCCTATTCCTCTACTGTTCTGTGCCCGATGGTTTTATCAATACTAAGAATCGTCAATTGGGCTCTTGCAGCAACAAGGAATTGCAGATGCTGGCTAATACACAAAAGGATACAAAGTGTTGGAGTAACTCAGCAGGTCAGCAGTCTGAAGAAAGGCTTCGACCCAAAACGTCACCTGTCCATGTTCTGCAGAGATGCTGCCAGGCCTGCTGAGTTACTCCAGCACCTTGTGTTCTTTGGGCTCTCTTTGGCTTCTTCCCATGTTCAAAACATAACATGAGTAAAGTTGAGTAAAGTTCCAATATTGAGGAGCAATGAATGGAACCAATAGGCTTTACCTATTAATTCCAATTGCGTTCGAGATTTAGCTCACAGTTTTTGCGCAAGCTCCTTAGCTTAATATTGCTTCTTCAATTGACCAAATTCAATGACTGGGACAGAGATGATGACTTTTCCTACTCAAGCTTACAATAAAAAAATCCATTGTGCCTGAGACAAGCTTTACAAGTTGGTGAAGCATCTGCCTAAGCAGGCAGATAAACAGTGCACTTTGTTTTAGAAGGCCGTTAAATCATGAACTCTGGAAGTATTTCTGACAATTTTGGGGGTATTTTCACAGACAACTGCTGAGAACATCTTTGTGGATTCATTTATTTGCTATTTCTATGCAGCCTTTAACCCATCGATTTCAAGGCAATTTAATATCATAACCAGAGTAACAGTGGTGTTGCACAAACCATATTACTCTTCAAAATTGGTGGACCATGAAGCTCATAATTCATCTAAGCACGCCTGCTGGTAAAAGAGGACTAAAGCTGAAATAAGATTAACGATTCTTGAAAACAGCACTAGCGTAAATGTAGAAAGAAGGATAAATAATTGTTTACAGCTTGAGAACCATTATTTCATTGCCGCAACATTAATTTAAATGCATTCGCAACACATGGGCACTGCTGCCAAAACTGACACACAACGTCAATCCTATATTGTCCTCCAGAAGTCAGTGGCTTTCTACATATTGAACTATGAATTCCTTGTATGTGAACACACTTGGCCAATAAACTTATTCATTCATGTATAACCTTATTAATTCATTCATTCATTCATTGATTTGTGGTAATGGTGGGTTCATTTGTTGTTGAGCAGACAGTTCAATAGCTTTGACCCAGCACTAGTGAAGGCAGTAAAATAAATCCCTACCAGGATAGTGCATGACGTGAGGGAAACTTGTAACTACTACTACTTCTTCCCAACCATCATCAGGCTAATGAACAGCTTGAACTTCAACTAAACTACTATGAACTAGAAACTGAATCAGTGGAATTCTCTGCCACAGAAGGCAATGGAGGCCAATTCACTAAATGTTTTTAAGAAATAATTAGATTTAGTTCTTATGGCTAAGGGATATGGGGGGAAAAGCAGGAATGGGATACTGATTGTGGATGATCAGCCATGATCATATTGAATGGCGGTGGTGGGTTGAAGGGCCGAATATTATACTCCTGCACCTATTTTCGATGTTTCTATGTTTCTATGACTTGGTTGCACTAAGGATTTCAGGTTTGGTTTTGTTTTTACAGTTTTTTTTTGCTGTTGTAATTTTTGAACATTTATTTGGTTGTTTATTTTACTTCGGAGTCACGTGAGTGACTGCGTGAAGAAGACCCCGTCCAGCCGCACACGCGTCATATCGTCAGACGCATAGCGCAGCGACCGTGTGTAGAGGCTCCTCCAAGCGGTAAGTGTAAAAGCCTGAAGGTAAGTGGTTTCACTTTCGTTTTCAGGTAGCTTTCCTCCGAGTAGACTTGTAGTTGTGGGACAACACAAGTTAGTATGGAGAGAGGGCGTAAAGGGGGGAGGCGTACCACAGGTAAACCTCAAGAAGACCGCGGGTCTGAGGGAAGCGGGCGCCCGTTTGAGGAGTCGGTGGCAGCGAGGCCATCAACTCCAGATGCGGTAGAAAGTACCGTTGCAGCACCATTAGGGCGCAAGGCCGGGCAAAAGTCCGTGCGGCCAGTAGACTCTGAGGAGTCAGACCCGGAGAACCCGCCTCAGGCAGAAGTTATGGCTGCTCGGGTCGCTAGTCTAGAATTCCTCATGGGGAAGATGATTTATCAAGACCCACTTCAGGAGGAATACAGCCCGCGTTGGCCTACAGGAGAGCCAGCGCTAACAATGTCTGAAGGAAGACAGTATAAGCGTTGGCCTACAGGAGAGCCAGCGCCAGCAGCACCTGAAAGAGGGCTGCCTATGCGTGGGCCTATAGGATAGCCCGCGTGGGGAGAATCTGGTAAAGGGTTTACTATGCGTAGGCCTATGGGAGAGCCAGTGCTAGAAACACCTGAAGCAGGGATGCCAGATCTCCCCCAACATGAGAAGGAACAGCAAGATTCAGATGACGAATCATATGAGGACCAGAGCCCAATAACAGAGCCTAAAATACCAGGTCTGGCACAAAAAATTGCTGTTCCCAGACTAACAGGGGAACCATTGGGAGATGAATTAGCAATGACTATAAATTACTTGCTCTCCCATCAGCTCCAGGAATTGACCATGGATGAGACTGTCAAAAAATATGAAACCCCGCAGAATTGCGCACTGCCAGCAGTCCCAGCGGTGAATAATGTAATATGGGGCTATTTGGGCATAGCAGTACGCGCACAAGAAATGAAATTACAATGGGTGTTGAAATTGCTGGGGTCAGGCATAAGGCCTTCGCCAGAGGCTTGGATGAAGAGCATGTGTCCGCAACACAACAGGATGCCTTAGCACTCATGTGTAGTGCGCACTTTGAAATAAACTGTATTCGTAAAAGTGCTATAAGACCTAACATTCACCCTAAGTTTGCGGGGCTCTGTAAACCATCTAATAATCAATTGCCTAATCTGCTTTTTGGAAAGAATCTAGCCAAAAGGGTAAAAGACCTGAATGAAGAAGCAAAAACCGTGGGGATGATGAAACCACCGGTGCTTGGCAGATTAACTCGAAGACAGTTTCCCTACCGACGTGTGGTGACTGGGGCCGGTGAAGGAACAAGTCAGTCTTTCCCATATATGCGTTATTGGCGCACTGCTCCTGGGACGCGTGGAGGTTACAGTATTCCCATTAAGAGCAGGGGACAACATTTGCCATCGGCAAACCCCAAGGTAGGTGGGTCTGGGGGTTTGCTAATGGCCCATTTTCTAATGGCCTATTTGGATGATATTCTGATTGTGGGAGACACTCGGGTTACAACAGAAGCATCAGTGTCAAGAATTAAGCTTACTTACGAGAGGCTGGGATTTATTATCCACCCAGATTAATCCAAACTATTACCAAGCACAGTAATTGATTACTTGGGTTTCACGATTAATTCAGAACACATGGTAGTGACTCTGCCCAAGGATAAAAGGCTGCAGTTAATTGAAGGTTGTATTAAGCTCATTACACAGCACCAACCCTCAATTAGGCAGGTAGAAAGCTTGCTTGGCAAATTAATTGCTTCTTTTCCAGCTGTACAGTTTGGACCACTGCATTATCAGCATTTGTAGCGAGCATAGGTACATGCATTAAGGATACGTTCAGGGCATTTTGACAGGCCCATGCAATTGCCAGTTGCAGCTATTACTGAAATACAATGATGGATCAGCAGTGTCTCTAATGATTCCAGAGAAATTTTGGTTGAAACACCTTCCATTATTCTACAGACTGATATAAGTGCTCTAGGTTGGGGCACTACTAATATTATTTCCAGCTGTGGAGGTAGATGGAATGTGGAGGAAGTACCTTTGCTCCAAGAACAAGGGATCAATTATTTAGAGCTTTTAGGAACATTTTATGGGCTTAAAGCTTATTGTTCTAATATGCAAAATTTGCATGTTCAGGTACAGATTAACAATACTATGGCCGTAGCGTATGTTAATCACATGGGTGGTATCAAGTCAGAATCTTGTGATAGATTGGCAAACGTGATCTGGACCTGGTGAAGGCTACATGTATATATGTATGTAGTTTGTTTTGTTTATGCTATTCTTATAACAAATGTAAAGCACTTTGGCCAACGAGAGTTGTTTTTTAAATGTGCTATATAAATAAATGTGACTTGACTTGACTTGACTTGGTGTATTACCAGAAACATTTGGCTTTCGGCAATCTACCTACCAGGTAGATTCAACATAGCTGCAGACACAAGGTCACGTAAATTCAATGAAAATACAGAATGGATGTTGGATTGTGACAAATTTAATAAAATTGTTGCACGGTTTGGGATGCCAGAGATTGACTTGTTTGCATCCAGACTTAACCACCAATTACCTAAATATGTGTCATGGGAACCTGATCCTGGTGCAGTAGCGGTGGACGCTTTCTCGCTGCATTAGGGTAGTATGTTTCTGTATGCATTTCCTCCATTTTGCCTCATTAGTCTGTCTATACAGAAGATCAAACAAGACCTTCAGGGGTTTTGGAGGTACCAGACTGGCCTGCACAACCGTGGTACCCTCTGGTGTTAAGAATGATCACAAAGCCCCTTATGATTATTCGTAAACAGGAAAACCTGCTTGTGCACCCTGTAACTGGTGATTCGCATCCTTTACATGATCGTATTGGTTTGTTGATTTGCAGATTCTAAGGAGGCCATATCTCGGAAGAGGACTATCAGATCGTACTGTGGATGTTATTGCGGCAGCCTGGAGGAATGGTACCCAGAAGCAGTACATTTCTTACATAAGGAAATGGGAGGTGTTTTGCTTACAACAGAATATTACATATCACACTGGAGACAACTCAGACATGTTAGAGTTTCTGTCAACTCTTTATTTTGATTTACAGTTAAGCTATAGTGCCATCAATACTGCAAGGAGTGCTCTTTCTGCATATCTATGGAGGGAATCAGAACAAAATCCTGTAGGATCACACCCTTTGGTCTGTAGGTTTATGAAGGGAATTTTTAATTTCAAGCCTCCTAGACCCAGGTATACAGAAATCTGGAAAGTATGAGATGTGCTAATGCTCCTTTGCCAATGGACTCCTATTGAAGCTCTGTCATTGGCCAAAATTACCATGAAGGTAGTCATGCTCATGGCACTGGTTTCAGCACAGAGAGTGCAAACAAATTTAGGAACTTCGAATAACCAGGATGATAATAGCAGCAGATGCCATTACGTTCTATGTCTATGATTTGCTTAAACAGAGTAGACCTGGACTCACAGAATGTAAGTTGGTTTATTCAGCAGATCCTACGGATCCACGTCTATGTGTAGTATCACATTTACGATGTTACATTGAGGCCACCAGAACCTTAAGAGATGCAGAAGCAGCATTCTTTATCAGCCATAAAAAATCGCATAAGAAAGTGTCAGTTCAGACTATTTCAAGATGGCTGAAGCTGGTGTTGGTTGATGCAGGTACTGATACTGATAAATTTAAATCTCATTCCACCAGGGCGGCATCAACATCGGCGGCCAAGGATTTGGACGTTCCAATAGACCTTATCCTCGCGGCCGCAGGATGGGCAAGTGAACGGATGTTTCACAAGTATTACCATAAGGAGATTACAGATCCTGGGTTATTTGGTGGTGCTGTTTTGGATTCAGTATTAAGTTCCCCCTTGTGATAAATGGGTTACTATTGTTGTGATAAATAAACCATTAACTGATTGCATCTATGTTGTGGTTAAGCATTGTTGATTACTTTACTCATTTAGAGTCAATCAATGCAGTGAGACGCCTGGATTTGAATCTACGGCATGAAATCACAGCTTTAAAATCTTCACGCAGTCACTCACGTGACTCCGAAGTAAAATAGTAAGATTAAATGAGAACTTACCAGTTTGAAGTTTGATCTTTATTTTATGAGGAGTTACGATGAGGGACTACGTGCCCTCCGCTCCCACCTCTCATCAAGGTCAACTGGTAGTTCTAGTCTTCACGTATCTTACTATCATACTTCAGTAATTATTTTCGGTGATTTCACACCGCTGCTTTGAAGATTGACACGTGTGCGGCTGGACGGAGTCTTCTTCACGTAGTCCCTCATCGTAACTCCTCATAAAATAAAGATCAAACTTCAAACTGGTAAGTTCTCGTTTAATCTTACTATTATGTTATCTATTGAGTACTTGGTTTACAAACCTGTTGTGCTGCTGCGAGTAAGAATTTAATTGTTTGGTACATAAGACGATAAAACACTCTTGACTCTCTTAACTTTTGAAAGTCTGGAAAATGTTACCATAGAAAGTACAACTTAAAAACTAATTTTCAAAACTCTAGTAGGTTATACTCCAAATCACAGTTAGAAAATGCCAAATTCATTGAGTAATTACTTATTCTGGGTCTTTGCAGTTGACAAGAACATATTTCACATTCCAGAGACACTGGCAGCAGACAGGGGACTGAATTCACTACAGCTAACATAAGCAAAGAGACAAAACTAGAACAAAGAATACCAATATAGACAAATCAAACCTTTCACAACGTGTTCATGCTCATGGATTTAGAAGAACTAATTGCAGAAATTACACAAATGTTTCACCTGCAATCTTTCACAACTCTCTTGATTCATAAGTTGTTCCTGGTGTTTGGAAGTTTACAAAGTTAACTTCATTATTTAACAAAGCTGAAAAATGGAGAGCAGTTGTAAAATCTATTGGCATTATATGTTGGAGCCAAGTTGTTCAAAGTTATATTCAAGGATGAATCATCATCCAAGGGGAAAGTTTGGAGCTCATTTGAAGCCAACCTATTCAGTGTCAAAACATAAAGTGCTGGAGGAACTCAGCAATCAGGCAGCATCAGTGGAAGGAATAGATAAGCCAATTGTTTGGTTCGGGACCCTTCTTCAGACTCATGTTAAATGAATACCATTAATTTAATTTTGAGACAACAGCTAAAATCGTAAACAGGATAAAGATTATGTGATCTATTACTTGCTATGTTAGAAAACACACAAAAGGTTCCAAATAATTTAGGTCAAATATAATTGAAGACATATTATTAAGCTTGTTAGTAGACTGATTGGATGATCAAAGAGAGAGAGGGGATAATGGAAATTAATTGGAAAACCATGTTGCATGATATCCCAAATGGATAGGTTTTCAATTATTCACCATATTTATCAATGACAGAAACAAATATATAGAGTGATGCATCTGAATTGTTGGATGGCACAAACATTGAGTTCCCATGTTCATTTAAGGGATTAAGCATTACTGCCATTACTGCTCATCCCTCAAAAACCTTACACTGCAATGTTGACTTGACTCACAAAGAATTCACCGCACAAAGGAAGTATTGATAAGGAAAGCAGGTGGTTTTTTACACAATTGAGTGATTTCACAATCCTCATTTCTGAAAGAAAAAAATCCAAATATTTAATGAATTGATTCAATTCCATGTAAAATTATATAAATAAGTAGATTGAATAATAGAGACAAGGAACTGCAGATGGTCGGCATGGACTTGGAGGAATGAAGGGCCTGTTTTCATGCTATACCATCTATCTATTATATAAAACTCTGTGGCTGCCATCCGTCCATCCGTCCATCCATCCGTCCGCCTCTATTATATAAAACTCTGTGGCTGCCATCCGTCCATCCGTCCATCCGTCCGTCCGCCTGCTTGACTTGTGCCACCCAGCACCTTTGATACCGCCCTACGCCCACACCGCATGCAGAAACGCCGATATTGTTTTCAATTTCGAAAGAGATTTCATTTTTCTTTACGAATAGCCACTCCTGATTAAATTTCATTGTGTTTATGTACACTTTTTAAAATAAAATACTTCTCCCCCCACCCACCCCAACATTTCAAAATGTTAAACAAACAGCTCTCAGCCATAGAATGTTAATAAAGATTCCGTTGTGTGATGTCACAATGCCCAATGCTCACAGATGACAAATCGGAATGGATCCATTTACATATGCCTTTGCAGCAGCCCCAGCCCCAGCCCCTCCCCCCCACCCCCTGCAGCCTGTGTTGAAGGGCGTCGTCACGTGTGTGCTTATAGAGAAAGAGGATTGGGGGTGATAGGGAATGGGGAACAGATGGACTGTCCCTACCCCTCCTACTTCCACTCTCCCTCCCCACTCTTCCCCCTCTCTCCTCTCCCCCTCCCTCCACTCCCACCCCCTCTCTTCCCCCTCCACCCCACCTCTTCACCCCCATCTCCCCCCCACCCCTTCCCCTCTCTCTTGCACCACTCCCCGCTACCCCTCTGCCCCTCACTCCCCACTCTTCCCCTCTCCCTCCCCCACCTCTCTCCCTCCCCCCTCCCTCTCTCCCTCTCTTCCCCCTACTCCTCTCCCCTTCTCCTCATCCCCTCTCTCCACCTCTAACATCCTCTCCCCCCTGCCTGCCCTCCCCGCTCTCCTCCCACTCCCCACTCTCCTCCCCCTCCCTCTCCCCCACCCTGCTCTCTTCTCCCTCACCAATCTCTCCCCTTTCCTCCTCCCCCTCTCCCCTCCCTCCCCCTCTCCTCTTCTCTCCCCACCCCATCTCCCTCTCCCCTCTTCTCTCCCCACCCAGTCTTCCTCTCCACCCTTCCCCCTGCCTGTGTTTGGGGGGTGGTTAGTGTGAGTGTGATGCCGCAGCCCCCCCCCCTCCCGCAAACGCGCGTTGGGAAAACAGCCCGCCAACAGTCTCTCTGTCTTTAAGACAGAACTGCAGATGCTTGAAAATCAAAGGTACACAAAAAATGCTGTATAACCTCTGCGGGTGCAGCAGCATCTATGGATCAAAGGAAATAGACAACGTTTCGTGAAAAAAAAGTCTGAGGATGGGTTTCGGCCAAAAGCATTGCCTATTTCCTTCACTCCATAGATGCTGCTGCACCCGCAGTGTTTCTCAAGTTTTATTGTGTGTACCAGTCTATCTGTCTCTCCCCTCTCTCTCTCTCTCTCTGCCCTTCTCTCTTCACAGCCCGCGGCTCGACTCATGCACGCCTGCTCCAACCCACCCCCTTCACCTCTCTCCCCCATCCTCTTCTTCCTCTCTCCACCCCTCTCCTCTCTCACCCTCCTCTCTCCCCACCTTCCTCACCCCCCTTCCTCTCAACCCTCCTCCTCCGCCACGTCACAATTTTTTTTTCTAACATTAAATTTTCTCTCTCTCCAACCCCCCCTCGAGACGCACCTGAGAGGTGAGGGCTATTCGTCAGTGGATAGGGTGGAGATGGGATAAAAGAAGAAAATTAAAATATTAATATAATATCAAGGGGGGTGATGAGTGTGTGTATTTGTGGGTGCCAGATTCACACCCCGCAACCGTGCTTTGGAGGTACAGGCTGTGGTTAGTGTGACGCCACAGCCCACCCGCCCCAAACGCACGTTCGGTGCCCAGACCCAACGGGTCTGCACTTGGTCTAGTTAAAACTAAAACTAATTAACAGCTTAAATTTGGTGGTAAAAATAAACCGGATGTGAGAAAGGACCAGAACAAATCAGGGCTGGCAACAGATGACCTCAGGATGGGTGGTTAGGTACAGCACATAATGAAAGAGGTTAACTCAATATATCCAAAGTACTGAAGAAGTCTGAAGAAGTGTCTCGATCCGAAATGTCACCGATTCCTTCTCTCATGAGATGCTTCCTGTCCCGCTGAGTTACTCCAGCATTTTGTGTCCATCTTTGATTTAAACCAGCATCTGCAGTTTCTTCATACACATATCCAAAGTACCAGCAGGAAAAGGAAAATAATTGCTTTAGAATGCCCTGGTTGCACTATATCTGGAGTACTGCATCTCAGAAAGGATATTTGGTTTTGGAAGGAGTTCATAAATCTATAATCAGGGCTCCATATGTTACATTATATAAACTAGGGATAGAAATAGAAAATGCTGAAAGTGTTTCAAGAGAGAAAAAAAAGTTAATCCTTCTAATTAATGAACTTTTATCGTGAGTTGTATAAGTTAAACACATTTTTGGATGCAAAGAAAGAAAAAGAATGAGGCGGCACAGCGGTAGAGTTGTTGCCTTACAGCGCCAGAGGCCTCGGGTTAATCCTGATTACGGGTGCTGTCTGTACAGAGTTTGTACTTCCCCCTGTGATGGCGTAGTGTTTCTCCGGGTGCTCCAGATTCCTCCCTCACTCCTAAGAATTAAAGGTTTGTAGGTTCATTGGCTTTGGTAAAATTGTAAATTGCCCCTAGTATGTAGGATAGTGGTCGGATGGGGACACGTTGGATCAATGGGCCTGTTTCCGAGCTGTAAAAAAGAGCAAAAGGGAGGTTGATGATCATGAAATGAGAAATGGTGGTGGTGTGAAGGGGTATTAAAACAACAAAGAAATTAAAAATAATCAAGGTGGCAATAAGTATAGCAAGATCAACATCTCAAATTGTTGAACTTAATCTTGAGTTCAAAAACCTATACCATACTGGTTGAATAATAAGATTCTGTTCCTCAGCTAGCACTGAGTTTCATTGGAACAGCATTCGACTTGCAGACTATAGAGATAAGAGTGAGAGAGGGGTGAAAAATTGAAGCCACGTGCAAACTACATGTCACACTTATGGACAGCACAGAGCACTCAACATAACAAAGCTGCATTTGGCCTTCCTAATGTAGAGGAGGACATACTGTGGGACTGTACTCAATTTCACTTATGTTTAGTTTTGGTTTTAGAGATACAGCGTGGAAACAGGCCCACCAAGTTCCCGGTCAACCAAAGATTGCCTGTTCATTAGTTCTATCCCACACACTAGGGACAATTTACAGAAACAAATTAACATACAAACCTGCACATCTGTGGAGAGAAAGGGGTTGGTAAGAAAGGAAGGAATAGGGGAATTGGCTCTCTTGTGATTGCATAGAGAGATGCTTTGGATAGAGGAGATGCATCAATGGTCATGGAGAAGCAAATGAATTTGTCCTGGAATGTACATTCCCTTCACAGTGCTGAAAAGAAAGAGGTTTAATTGAGGCATCACACTGGAAGTGTGAGAGATGGCCAAGAAAGTTAGGTCAAACTTTTATTTCTGAGATACAGAACGATAAGTAATGATTAATAAAAATTTGGAACTTCAAAAATAAATTGAAGTAGTGTAGTTTAGTTCAGTTTTGTTTATAGATAGTTAAGAAGGGTAGTTTAGAGGGTGGTTAAGAAGATATTTTTTACCATGGCTGATAAAATTTAGGAAAAGGGAACATGACAGCCCAGAGTCTGAAGAAGGGTCCCGACCTGAAACGTCACCTATCCTTTTTCCTCCAGTGATGCTGCCTGACACATTGAGTTCCTCCAGCACTTTGTGTCTATCTTCATGACAAAGCCAGAGGCAGGCCATCAGAGAAAGAATGTAGCAAGTGGAACTTTACACATGGAGTGATAGTACTGTCGACTCTCTCCAACAAAGAAATAGTTGCTTGCTCAATTGATGGCTTTGAACCAGTACATATAGATATTAATAGAGTTTTACTGTGTATTAATGTGCATGAAACCAGCTGAGTTGATAGAATATACATCAGTTGTTTTCTCGTAAATCAGCTAAACAGTTTTGAAACATTGAATGGCTTTTTTCTGTTACTAATAGACTGTTAAAAATGTCACATGTTACGTGAGCATACACTTGAAATTATTACCCCATGAGATTTTATAAGCTTTCAGTGATTCATCTCCGTTGCTGCAAATGCATCACAAAACTTTATTGCGGTTGTGCATATAATTGAGTTGAAGGCACTGGAAACAAGTTAGATTTAGCAGAGTAATAGATTAAGTCAATAACAACCACATTGTAGTGGCTCAGCGATCTTTCCGCTGAAGACCTCCACTCAGTCCCCCTAAACCTACCCAATCTCCCAGTTGCTAGACATTTTAACTCCCTCTCCCATTCCCACACTGACCTTTCTGTCCTTGGTCTCCTCCATTGTCAGAGTGAGACCCAGTGCAAATTTGAGGAGCAATACCTCATATTTCGCTTGGGCAGCAGAATAAATATTGACTTCTCTAACTTCAAGTAACCCTTGCTTTCCCTCTCTCTCTCCATCCCTCTCCCTTCCTAGTTCTCCAACCCGTCTGACTTGTCCCTGATTACATTTTATCTCTGTTTGCTTTTTTGTTGCCTTCTCCTAGTTAACAATGGTTTATTCTACATTTTCCTTGATCTCCACCCTCTTTTGATGTTTTGTTCTCACACCATACACTTCCTTATCTCTATATCTTCCCTTCCCCTTCAGTCTGAAGAAGGGTCTCGACCCGAAACGTTACCCATTTCTTCTGTCCAGAGATGCTGCCTGTCCCGCTGAGTTACTCCAGCATTTTGTGTCCATCTTTGATTTAAACTTCCTTTAAACACTTCCTTCCTAGACTATAGTGTATTCTTACCTGCACTCTACACAGTAAACCAATGATCTGGTATGATTTTGGTGGTGCTGGTCTAACAGATTTTCTGAACTATATGATGTTATTTTTTTTATTAATTGGCTATTTGTATGCTCATAAATACAAGGTATCTAGTTAAATGTAAATCGAGAAAGAAGGAACTACAAACACTGGATTACTAAAAAAAAAGCATAAAGTGCAGGAATAACTCACCGGGTCAGGCAACATCTCTGGAGAACAAGAATAGGTGACGTCACCTATCCATGTTCTCCAGAGATGATGCCTGATCTGTCGTGTTACTCCAGCACTTTGAGTCTTTTTTTAAAGTTTAAATGCAGTGCAGGAACTGGGGACCTGCTTAGGTAGGGAAGCATAGGAACTAGGGCCCTTATGAGTAGGAAGACAGTTCTGTTGAGTGGAATGGAGCAAATCAACTTGGTTTCTGGTGCGTGTGAAAAACACATGGCGATCAGGGCCTCAGTGAGTGAGAAGGGAACTTAGTAACCTTTACCTGGTCAGCCAGATGTTGAGCAATTGGGTTTTCTAAATCAGAGTCATAAAGTCATAGTCATACACCATGGAAATGGCCACTTTAACCCAACTTGCCCATGCCAACCAAGATGACCCATTTACTCTAGTCCCACCTGCCCACATTTTGCCCATATCCCTCTATACCTTTCCTAACAATGTACCGGTCCAAATATTTTAAAATGTTTTATGGGTACTTGCCTCAACTACTTTCTCTGCAAGCTCGTTCTATATATACACCACCCTCTATCTGAAAGTTGCCCCTCAGATCATCAGATTGTGGATTGTCGGAGTTTTACTGTAGTTGAAAAGAGAAGTGTCATCATTTCAATTGCTTTCTTCTCCTTCTTAGTAATGTTAGCATTATTAAGTTGTAGGATTTCAGAAATTAATCTTGTAGATTGAGAGATTACTGACAGCTGAGAGATAGACATATTCTGAAGAAGGGTTCCAACACGAAATGTCCACCTATTCATTTTCTCCAGAGATGCTGCCTGATCCGCTGAGTTACTCCAGCATTTTGTGTCTATCTTCAGTATAAACCAGCATCTGCAGTTCCTTCCTATACAAGTTTGAGAGCTAAATTAAGGAACAATTCACTGCTCAAAGTTGAATCAAAGGAAGGGACACACACACATCCATGGTATCTTCAGCATTCCAGCTTAATTGTGAGGCGTTTGATGCTGGTGAGCTCCTGCATCGTCCCTACCAACTGATAAAAGCTTCTTAAGAATTATAAAGCCATTAACACACGTCCACAGATTTTGGATTGAAAATTTGGTGTGTTTTTGAGATTCATCAGAAAATTAGCTTACCCATTCAGAAGCCAGTTATGTTTCACTTCCTCCTTCTACCCACTTTGTAATCATACACTGATTGCAGCACAAATGATGATTGACTAAGAAATGATGAATGTGATGTGGGCACACCTGTACATACTTTACATCTGTAATTTAAACATCTGGAAGTCAACTGAGTGTGAAAGGTTGTGCAAGCACTGTTTAGAACATAGAGCATAGAAAAGTACAGCAAAGGGCTCTTCGGCCCACAATGTTTGTGCCGAACATAATGCCAAGTTAAACTAACCCTATCTGCCTGCATGTGGTCCATATCCCTTTTTATGGATGTGTAGCAGTGGCCGAGGGTGTTTTGGCCCCAGCATATCCATGTGGCTCTCTAAAAGCTTCTTAAACAATTGTGATTGTGCAGTGGTAGAAAGGAAGTGGCGGCACCTAACGGCAGCGGCTCCACTGCAGTCCGTCTGTCTTTTAAAAATTTTTTGTCGTTAAATGTAGTTGTTTGTGTTTTTTAATATTGTTTTTAACTGTGTATGTGTGGGGGGCGAGGGGGAAACTTAAAAAAATCTCTTCCCTGTATGGAGGACCCGACCTTTCTCTGTCGGGTCTCCGTTGTCGTTGGGGCCTAGCACCGTGGAGCGGCCTCCAACCGGAACGACCTGGGGCTCCAGTCGCGGAGCCTGCGGACTACTCACCATCGTGGAGCTGGCCGAGTTCGGAGCGTGGAGAGCTGCGGTGACGCACGGCTGTGACCCGACCCCGGAGATTCGGAGGCTCCAGCCACAGGTCTGGTGGACGGTGACATCGGGAGCTCGCCGGTCCCTGGTGGGAGCTGCTTTTCAGGGCTCCCGCAACGGCAACTTCTCCCGCCCGAGTTGCGGGGTTGAAGATGACCTGGAGCTTGGTCTAACATCGCCCGGCGCGGCTTTAATAGCCGCGGGACTTGCTAGCGCTACCGGGGGCTCCAACATCCAGACCCGGAGGGCGGCCTTGCATCGCCCGGCGCGGCTTTAATGGCCGCGGGACTTATTTTCCATCGCCCGCCGGGGGCTCTGACTCTGACATCGGGAGGAGAATGGGGAGTGCAGGGGAGAGATAAGACTTTGCCTTCCATCACAGCGAGGAGGAGATTCGCTGTGATGGATGTTTGTGTAAATTGTGTTGTGTCTTGGTTCTTTTTACTTGTTTGTAAGACTGCAGAAACCAAATTTCGTTTGAACCTCATTTGAGGTTCAAATGACAATAAATGGTATTGTATTGTATTGTATTGTATTAAACACCACTATCATATCTGCCTGCACCACCACCCCCGGCAGCGCATTCCAGGCACCCATCACTTTTAGTGTAAATGAACTTACGAAATTTGATGATATTACAAATAGAAAAACAGGAGATTAAAACATGGGATTAACGTAGAATACATGTAAGTGGGAGGTTAAGTGGAGGCTCAGTGGGCTGAAGGGCTTGTTTCCATGCTGTATGTCTCCATTAACTACAAACTACAAGACTTTGGGATTTTCACAATAATATTGTTTTTTCTTTAATTTATAGTATTTTTTGCTTATTATCCTATCTATGAGTACTGTGTTACAAGCGTATTGTGCAGCGGCAAATAAGGAGTTAATTGTTCTGTTTTCGGTGCATATGACAATGAAATGCTTAACTCGGTGATAATGGGAAGTGATCTGCACCGCACCAAATAGGAGAAGATTAATTGTTTGCTGTGCTCCCATTGCATCTAACCTTGATCAATTCAACTCCTCTAATTAGCCTGCAACTTCTGGCTGAAAAGTTATCATTTGGAGCTTTACATAGAAACATAGAAATATAGACAATAGATGCAGGATTAGGCCATTCAAGCCCTTCAATATGATCATGGCTGGTCATCCAAAATCAGTAGCCCGTTCCTGCTTTCTCCCCATATCTCTTTGACATATTTTCCAACTCTGAAGATAATCACAAAACACTGGAGTAACTCAGCGGGACAGGCAGCATCTCTGGAGATAAGGAATGGGTGATGTTTCGCGTCTTCTTCAGACTAAAGGGAAAGGGAAACGAGAGATATAGACGATGATGTAACAAGATATAGAATAAATGAATGAAATATATGCAAAAAAGTAACAGTGATAAAGGAAACAGACCATTGGTGGTTGTTTGCTAGGCGAGAACAAAAAGCTGGTGTGACTTAGGTGGGCGAGGGATGGAGAGAGAGGGACTGCAGGGGTTACTTGAAGTTAGAGAAATCACTTCTCATACCCCTGGGTTATAAGCTGCCCAAGCGAAATATGAAACGCTGTTCCTCTAATTTGTATTTGACCTCACTCTGACAACGGAAGAGGCCTAGGAGAGAAAGGTAAGTGTGGGAATGGGTAGGGGAATTAATGTGTTCAGCAATCAGATCAGGCAGGTCCAGGTGGACTAAGCAAAGGTGTTCAGCGAAACGATCGGCCAGTCTACTTTTTGGTCTTGCTGATATTTAGGAGCCCACATCTAGAACAATGGTTACAGTAGATGAGGTTCGAAGAGGTGCAAGTGAACCTTTGCCTAACCTGAAAGGACTGTCGGGATCCCTGGACAGAATTGAGGAAGGAGGTATAGGGGCAGGTGTTGCATCCTCTGCGGTTGCAGAAGAATGGACCTGGGGAGGAAGTAGTTGGGGTGGGAAGGGATGAGTTAACCAGGGAGTTGTGAACAGAACAGTCACTGCAGATGGCGGAAAGGGGTGAAGATGGGAAGATGTGACTAGTGGTGGGATTCCGTTGTTAGGTGGCGAAAATGTCAGAGGATTATGTGTTGTATGCAACGGCTGATGGAGTGAAAGGTAAGGGTATGTCCCTGTTGCCACTAGGGGGAGGGGGAGCAGGGGCGGAACTGTGGGGTACCGAGAAGACACGTGCGAGGGCCTCATCTATGATGGAAGAGGGGAACCCCCGTTCCCAAAAGAATGAGGACATTTTCCATCTGACTGGAAAGAGCAAGGAATCTTTCAGAGAACATGAAGCTTTCCAACTCCTTTTGATATGCATGAGCACTTACATTTAATATTTAAGTCAATTTAAATACATTTAAATAAGACACACTACAATTTCCATCTCTGTGCACAGTGTGTCTGTGCACTCTGCAAACCCTCCCCCAGAGGAACTGTGAAGGACTACTTGATGTGCAATTTGCGTCCGAAGGGAAAAGATGCTCCATGTTATTCTCATCATACTTACGATAGCATTGGGGATTTTCAGCATTATATTTAATGCAGTACACTGATATTTTTGTGTTTATGAAGGCAAACCCCACATTATGGAGGGATTGTGTTCCTTGAATACGATCAATATCCTGATTTTACATCACGAGAACAATCTCTGCGCATGTGTCAAGAAATGCAAGTTATAAAATGTAAGTTTGGTGTTTTATTCTTTGCTGCAGTGCATCGAGGTGAACTGCAGAGGTTCAAGGTTGCATGGTAGGCTGGATTGAATGTGTTCCATGACCAGCCTCTCAAAGCCACTGGTCGGTATTCATAAAGGCATAACCTAAGGCATGATTAATTGCCCATTAATTTTTCAGAGATTTGAATGCAAACTTCATGCATCTTGTTAATAGCTCTGTCATGGGGACCAAGTTGTTCATGACCAATTGTCTGCCCCTTGCGGAATGCACACTGCTTGCATTAAATAAATAGGACTTGATCTTTCCATGCTACAGCAGCTTCTGTCAGTCCAACCCTCACAAGTATTCCAAGGTTGAAGTAATTCAAAATGTACATTCAGGCTTCTGCTGCAGTAACTGTCCATTATACTCTCTGCATCTCGTTGAAAGCATCGCACTTATGTATTATTGATAAAGGAGATGCCATGAACAATATATAGATGAAATAAACTTATCTGAACGAGCAATTACTTGGTTTATATGTAAAAATATTTGGCAGATTTATTGAGCAGCTATTCCATCCACAGCATCTCCCCAACAACCATCAGGCTATTGAACACAATTAACTCCAACTAAACTCTGAACCACAAAGTACCTGGGTCACATGAAGAACTTTAGACTTTGTAGAGGAAGGAACTGCAAATGTTGGTTTACACCGAAGATAGACACAAATTGCTGGAGTAACTCAGTGGGTCAGGCAGCATCTCTGGAGAAAAGGAATGTGTGACGTTTCAGGTCAAAACCCTTCTTTGTTTGCTTTTGCACTATATTGGGATTTTTTATCAATTGAACTTTTTTTGTTTAAACACAAAGTGTTGGCATAACTCAGTAGGTCAGACAGCATCTCTTGAGAAAAAGGATGTGTGACATTTTGGGTCAGAACCCGCCTGAAGAAGGGTCTCGACACGAAATGTCACCCATCCTTTTTCTTCAGAGATGCCAGCTGACCAGTCGAGTGATGCCAGCACTTTGTGTCTATCATTGGTTCCACTTTTTTTTTTGCATCTGCAGTTCTTTGTTTCTACTTTTTGTTGCTTGTTTATTATATTATCTATTTCACACCTTCTTTACAAATCTGTTAGGCTGCTGCTGCATATAAGCTTTTCATTTTGCTATTTCGGGACATATGACAATAAAACACTCTCGACTTGTGATTCATTAATGCATTTCAACTGGTGCTTTCCATCAAGTTAATGCCAAAAGGATGAAACACACATCTCAGAACCTTTACGAGTAAAGATTCGACTCGGCATGTAACTAAACCGCACGAATCAGGATGATCCCGTTAATTTTCCAGTCGCCCTTCTCACCTGAATCCACCTATCACTTGCCAGGTTTTGTCCTGCCCCCATCTCTTTTCCAGCTTTCTCCCCCCTATTGCAATCAGTCTGAAGAAGAGTCCTAACCGCTTATCCATGTTAACCATGATGCTGCCTGACCATTGAGTTACTCTAGAACTTTGTGTCTAATTACGCAGCTATGTTCATGGTAACTAACGATAGGCACAAAAGGCTGGAGTAACTTAGTGGGACAAGCAGCATCTCTGGACAGTAGTAATGGCTGACGTTTTGGCTCGAGGCCCTTCTTCAGACCATATCTTCATTGTAACTAATTTGAATTGAAAGCTTTTTTCATTTTCCCCTTGTGGTCGAGGAATAGGGAGGGGGTTCTTTACACAAGATTTAATATCTTTGATCAATTAAGTGAATGGGAACATCCTTGGTGTCAAATACCATGCTTCTGGACATTTAGATTGACACTTCTTCAGCCTATATGAAGAATGGCTGCTTGGACAAGTGTCATTGTATATGGGTCCACAGTGAGCAACGGATGCTGTCCGTAAGGAGTTTGTATGTTCTCTCCATGACCGTATGGGATTTCTCCGGGTGCTTCGGTATCCTCCCACATTCCGAAGACAAGCAGGTTTGTAGATTAATTGGCTTCCCTAGTCTGTAGGATTGTGCTTGTGTGTGAGGTGATCGCTGGTTGGCGCGTACTCGGTTGGCCGAAGGACCTGTTTCCCAGCTGTATCGCTAAAGTCTTAACTCTAAAGTATAAAATTGAGGAGCTTTAGTGATGTACGAGCAAGGTAATATGAAACCATGCATTGGTTCAAATCATCTGCACCAATCTTCTTGAGATTCTTCTTGTTGTTACTGAGATTGTAGCAGATTGCTGCTCATTTCATTAGTGAGTTGACTATTGCATTCACATGAAGTCATTTCTATCACCGTATGTCCAGAAGCAAGCACCAGAACTTGGTACTGGAGCAGACGATGCAGCAGAATCTGCCCATTGCACGCTGCTTCCATTGAAGATCATAGAGTAACATTTCAGAAATGGTCTGAACAGTGGCGCATCTGGTAGAGCTGTTGCCTGACAGCGCCAGAGACCCAGGTTCAATCCTGACCTCGGGTGCTGTCTATGTGGAGTTCACACATTCTCCCTGTGACCGTGTGGGTTTCTTCCGGGTGCTCCAGTTTCCCCCCACATTCCAGAGACATGCAGGTTTGTAGGTTAATTGGCCTCTGAAAAATCACACCAAATATGGATACGCAGGTAGAATAACAAATAACTTGTGTGAATGGGTGATCGATGGTCAGTGTGGACTTCATGGGCAGTTGGAACTGTTTCCATGTTAGTCTCTCTAAACTAAGCTTCAACGTTTGTGAACTGGAGCAAATGTATTATCCTTGCTGCTGTTTAATGCACTACAGACACTGATCCCCAATAAATCATTCAAATTCAAATAAATTATTGGTAAGTAGTATATAATAAGTGACAAGAATCAGTCGCTCAATTTACATGTCATGAAAAAAAGATTGGGCTGAGTGAATAATAGGCTGCAATTTGTTAGCATGTGTTTTGTGCTCTTGACCATTACTATTTTGAGTGATTGCAATATTATGCGGGGGAAATTTCTTGTGGAGATGTTTTAAAAGTGAGAGAAGTAAATACTTGCACCTTTCATGACCTCAGGATGTCCCAAAATATTTTATAGCAAACTAATTAATTTGGAAGTGCTGTCACTGGTGAAATGTGGATGTATATGCTTATGAATATAGACGTACAGAGTCTCTTGCCCAGAGTAGGGGAATCAAGAACCAGAGGACATGGGTTTAAGGTGAGGGGGGAAAGATTTAATAGGAATCTGAGGGGTGACTTTTTCACAGATAGGGTGGTAGGTGTATGGAATGAGGTGCCGGAGGATGTAGTTGAGGCAGGTACTATCGTAACAGTTAAGAAACATTTACACAGGTACATGGATAGTATAGATAGAGGGATGTGGGCCAAGCACAAGCATGTGGGACTAGTGTAGATGGGACATTTTGGCCGGTGTGGACAAGTTGGGCCGAAGGGCCTGTTTCCACGCTGTAAGACTCTAAGACTCTATGACTCTATAATAGCTAGTCTGACAAAAGGATTGAGACAAGCAGACATGGTGAAGGACAATGGAGCACAAAATCGAAAGTACTTCAAGCGTTGTTGGAGCCTTAACTTCCACCTATCAGAGCAGACGGAGTCTAGTTTAACATTTCATCTTGCAGATGTAGAGTTGCTGCCTCACAGAGCCAGAGATCTGGGTTAGATCCTGACTATGGGAGCTGTCTGTACGGAGTTTGCACGTTCTTCCTGTGGATGCTACGGTTTCTTCTCACATCCCAAAGACGTGCGGGTTTGTAGTTTAATTGCCTTTTGTAAATTGTCCCCTAGTGTGTAGGATACAACTGATGGTCACAGGTAGGCACTGAGTCGGTGGGCAGAAGGGCCTGTTTACACATTGTATCTCTAAACTAAAACTAAACTGGTACAGTGTACCTTTAGTTTAGTTTTAGTTTAGAGATGCAGCATGGAAACAGGCCCTTCAGCCCACTGAGTCGGCACCGACCAGCGATCCCCGCACATTAACACTATCCCACACACACTAGGGACAATTTTATGTTTATACAATTTTACCAAGCCAATTAACCTGCAAACCTGTTCATCTTTGGCGCGTGGGAGGTAACCGAAGATCTCGGAGAGAACCCACGCGGTCACGGGGAGAACGTACAAACTCCTTACAGACAGCACCCGTAGTCGGGATTGAAACCGGGTGTCTGACGCTGCAAGGCAGTAGCTTTATCGCTGCGCCACCGTGCCACCTGTGAGGTATCAATCCACATGAGATACAGTGGTTTCGCAAATGGGTCTGGATCCTCAGGTCTGAATCTTGAGAGTGCTGCTGCTGGTTAATAAAAATTCAAAAAGGAAAATAAATAGCTAGGATTTACATTGCGCCTCTCAGATTGCTTTACAGCCAGAAATAGTTAGTCAGTGTTATTTATGCAGTTGTTCCCAGTACTTCATTAAATTACACTACTCTAACATTTTCTATTCCTTCTCTCCCAGGATAGGGATATCTCTGGCATTTATGGTCTACAACTTTACTGCCCCTGAACTCAGAAGGCAGTTAATGTTGGTGAGTCTGCTGTTGAATGTAGGTTAGGCAGGTTTGTTTCCCTATGGGACTTATAATGATTCAAAGAGTGGAAGGCGGTTTACTATAAACAAGAAAGATTTTATTTGGCTCTGTAAATTTAATTAATCATATGAATTTAAATTCTCCTGCAGCGAAGTGGGATTTGAACTCATCAGAAAATAGGAGCAGGGTAAGGCCACAGCCCCTCAAGCCTGTCCCACTAGAGGTCGAGGTCATAGCCTCAGAATTAAAGGACGTTCCTTTAGGAAGAAAATGAGAAGTAATATCTTTAGTCAGAGGATGGTGAATCTGTGTTTATTTACTTGTGCACAGGGGGGGCAGCACAGTCCCAGTTACCGTGCTACTCTGAAATTCCACTCGCAACGGTCAAATCTTTACACAAATTCTGACCCGTGAAATTGTGCGCACTTTCTAATTTCTTATCATCAATAACAATATGTTCTCCAACCACTAATACAAATGCAATAACACTAATGCAAGTAAAGCTACATGCTATTTAACCGTTTATTTTATTTTCACTAAGGATGACCATCAAGAACCTTGTAGTGATGCATCAAGGAATACCTACCAGGACCATTGTGGGGGGCTTCAATGGATGCTTAAGGGTCATTGTGCTGTACAGCTATCTTACCCTTTGTCATACTGCACAGTTTCCACAGAACTACAAACAAGAATGCACACATATGCCTCTACTTCCTCAGTAGGCAATATATCTCCAATGACTCTTATCAACCTCTGCAGAGGCACTGGAGAAAGCATCCCGTCTGGATGCATTACGACTTAGTTTGGCAACTGCTCCACCCAAGACTGTCAAAAATTGCAGCGAGTTGTGAATGCATTGCTGACCATCACGCAAACCAGCCTCCCCTCCACCCCCACGCTCCAACCCCTACTCAACTCAACTAACTAAAGGAGTGACTTGGGAGAATCATAGGACAATCTTTCTGAAGCAAGGAAGACTTGTGCATAACCAAAAATCAACAATACGCTGGGCACAAGCCTTCATTCTATCTGACCCGACAAGAGGGAGGCAGAGAGTTAGGTTTCCTCGCGATTGTTGTTGTTCCAGAGAAGTTGTCTCTATCCCCATGCTTTATGATGGAGACTATTGCACAACAGTGAATGGGTTCAGTAGGTATTCAGCAACACTGCAGCAACATGAACATTCCCTCCTTGAGCGGCACGGTGGCGCAGCGGTAATGTTGCTGCCTTACAGCGCCAGTGATCCAGCTTTTATCCTGACTGTGGGTGCTGTCTGCACGGAGTTTGCACCCGTGACCTGCGTGGGTTTTCTCCAAGATCTTCGGTTTCCTCCTACACTCCAAAGACGTACAGGATTGCAGGATACTTGGCTTGGTATAAAATGTAATGTGATAAGTGATGATGTGTGGGGGTCGCTGGCCGGTGCGGTATCGGTGAGCCAAAGAGCTTGTTTCCGCGCTGTATCTCTAAAATAAACCACACTATCCATGCTTCAAAATATGGCTGTGCTGTGGGAGGGGGTTTGAAATGGTGACTGACACAACACCCACACCCAGACACGTGGATGTGGACAAAGATTTAAGGGTCAAAGTGCTATTCTTTCCTTGCTGGAGAGCCTGGACATGTTTGAAACCTGCAGCTTCTGATTCAAGAGGTGGGAAAAATATTCAAGGCACATGTTTGCTTTTTCTAAATCATTGACTCCCTCTGTCTAGTCCATTATTTAAAAAAAAATACAGGATAACTGGCCTCACTTGTGCACTAAATATTGTTTATTCCTTGCAACCAATATGCAGCTTTCAGCTCACAATTGTGTTAACTCCTCTGGTCTATTTTGTTACATTTGGGTTTCATGTTTATATGTACAGTGCAAATATTGCCTGGAGCTGAAGCATACAGCAGTGAGTAATGATTCCCTAAATAGCAGCCCACTATTCAATTACGCTTGAAGCCTTCAATTTGGTTGAGAGCCCTGAGTTTTCCCAGCTCTCATGAGATACCACAGGTTTTTTTTAGTTGAATGTAAAGATACAGTGTGCAAACAGGCCCTTCAGCCCGCTTACTCCAAGTTGCCCATCGATCACCTGTTCACATTAGTTCTATGTTATCATCCTCTAGGTTTCTCATCCTCTTCCTACATATTAGAGGCCATTAACTGAGGCTGATTAACCCGCACATTTTTGTGATGTGGGAGGAAATCCCGTCACAGGGTGAATGTGCAAATTCCACACAGACAGCACCCAAGGTCAGGATCGAACCCGGGTCTCTGGCACTGTAAGGCAGCAAGTCTACCAGCCGCGCCACTGTGCCGCCCTTCGTGAGCTGCTTAATGAGAAAAGAAAATTTGCGAGTAATTCTAAACTATGCGGATCCTTAAGGAGAGTGGGGAAATCATAATGACAGGACACCATTCAAAAACATTATTAAGATTTTGAAGACACATGACACAAGATGCTGGAATCTTGAGTAAAACACAAAGTGCCAATGTAACTCAGTGATAGATTGAAGAAGGGTCTCGACCAAAAACGTCACCCATTCCTTCGCTCCATAGATGCTGCCTCACCCGCTGAGTTTCTCCAGCATTTTTGTCTACTTTCGATTGTTCCAGCATCTGCAGTTCCTTCTAAAAAACAAAAGTAACTCAGTGGGTCAGGCCACTTCTGTGGAAGACAACATAGGCATTGTTTAGGATCAGAATCCTTCTTCAATCTGCATAAGGGTCCAAGTTCAACACATTGCCTATCTGTGTCATCCAGAGATGCTGTCTGAGCCATTGAGTTACTCTGGTACTTTGTGTTTTATTTAGAATGTGAAGTTAATTTCTTAATCAGGATATATGCATGGTATGGGAGTACAGTTAACCACAGCATCAGGCTTCCATGGACACCTATTGGATGGAAGAGAATATCACATAATTTAGGCTATGAGTCAAATGTAGGACCAACATTGTTAATTACAATGGTCAACATGGACATGGTGGGTTTAAGAATCTGTTCAGCACTGTTTCATACAAACATGTGACTTGTGTTTTTCAATGCTTCACAACTTCTGGGTTGAGTGAGAGAAATATGGAGAATGTGAGAAATTCCTTGCTGCCAAATCCCTGATATATCATCACGGAATCCTTATCTCCATCCCAGGAATTCTAATAATCACAGTCATACAGCACCGAAATAGGCTCATTGGCCCAACTGGTCTATGTCAAGCAAGATGCCCCATCTACACTAGTCCTACCTGCCTGCATTCGACCCATATTCCTCGAAACCTTTCCTATCCATGTACCGGGATCATTCTAGTAAACCTCCTCCAGACCCTCTCTGATGCCAGCACATCCCTCCTCAGTTATGGGGTCCAAAACTGCTCACAATACTCCAAATGTGGTCTGACCAGTGCCTTACATCACTGTTTTTTTTAATATTCTCGTCCTCTCGAAATAAATGCTAATATTGCATTTGGCTACCTTACTACCAATTCAACTATCAAATGAACCTTTTGGGAATCCTACACCAGCACTACCAAGTCCCTTTGCACCTCCAACCTTTATTCCTACTACCAAAGGGCATGACCGCACAATTTGTAACACTGTGTTCCATCTGTTACTTCTTTGCCCACTCTCCCAACCTGTTCAAGTCCTTCTGCAGACTCCCTGCTTCCTCGACACTACCTGTCCCTCCACCTGTGACCACATGGGTTTTCCCCAGGTGCTCCATTTTCCTCTCACTCACCAAAGATGTCCAGGTTTGTAGGTTAATTGGCTTGGTACAAATTGTAAATTGTCCCTAGTATGTAGCTAGTGTCACTGGTCCACACAGACTCGGTAGGCTCAAGAGCCCTGTTTCCACGCTGTATCTCTAAACTAAACTAAACTAAACTACACCAGCAGAGAGAATTATTTCACAGTTTTGACTTGTATTCTTACAGATATGGAAAAATCTTTAGAAATCAGAAGGTGAGCCATTAAACACAGATTACTCTGCCTCTGAACTATTGTTTCGCTGAACACCTCCGCTCAGTCTGTCTAGGCCTCGTGATCTCCCGGTTGCTAAACACTTTAACTCCCCCACCCATTCCCATACTGACCTTTCTGTCCTGGGTCTCTTCTACTATCATTGTGAGGCCCAACACAAATTGGAAGAACAACACCTCATATTTCGCTTGGGCAGTTTACAACACAACAATTTGATGATTGATTTCCCTAACTTTAAGTAACCCTTGCTCTCCCTCCCTCTGTTCCTCCCCATCCTTGTTCTACGATTAGTTCCACTGTCCTCCTGATTAGCAGCGACAGCAGACCCCGACCACGGGTGAACATCAGGAACATCGAGGAAGATGACTGACTTTGGTGCCTTCCCTCACAGTGGGAAACATTTTGATTCTGCTGTGTGGGAATGTTTTATGTTGGACTCTATTGCGTGTTGTGTTCTTTATTTTATTGTATGGCTGTTTGCAAAAACAAATTTCAAACCTTGGTCTGACAATAAAGTGCCATCGTATCGTATTAAATAATACTGATTGTATGCCGCGTGGTCACCCTCACCTCAGCTAACAATGTACCATTTCACATTTCCTTGACCATCGTCCCCTTTGATCTGTGTTTTCCACCTTACCCTTCCATATCTCTCTTTCTTCCTCTCCCCTGACTCTGTCTGAAGAAGGGTCTCGACCCAAAATGTCACCCGTTCCTTCTCTCCAGAGATGCTGCCTGTCCCGTTATGTTACTCCAACATTTTGTGACTTCTGTCATTTTGTTCAGTTTTATATCAAATTACTAATAACACTGAAGGTGATGTCAAAGGGGGGTTCAGTGATAAAACTCCATTTAAATTCAAAGAAAGGTGGTTCAATTCCGTTTTGGACATTTGTGTGGCAAAGTGTCAAATGCCACTTATTTTCCTGGTTATTCAGGTCAACCTCAGAATGTACTTTTTTGATGTAAATCATTCATATTCAGCATATACCTTTATGAGGTCTTTGCTTTAGCCTTTGATGCTTTTGGCACCCATTCATTTTGATAAAATGCTATCAGGTACCCATATGTTGCACAGTGTTAATGATAACAAGTCCTATTTATAGTGCCACGTCAATGCTCTTGGCTCTATGTGCAATTGCATGTAAGTGCCTTTGTAGCCTGCATTTAGTGTCACTGTCTCCTACATTTCTATATGTCTCCACTCTGTTCCACAGCAGGACCAGAAATCAGAAGCAGGCTACAACACTGTGGCATAAGACTTGGGGCGGCATGGTGGCGCAGCCATACAGTTGCTTCCTTACAGCGCCAGAGACCCGGGTTCGATCCTGACCGAGGCTGCTGTCTGTACGGAGTTTGTACATTCTCCCAGTGACTTGCATGGGTTTTCTCCGGGTGCTCCAATTTCCTCCCACACTCCAAAGATGCACAGGTTTGTAGGTTAATCAGCTTCAGTAAAAAAGTTAAATTGTCCTTAGTGTGTGTAGGATAGTGTTAGTGGGATCGCTTGTCAGCATGGACTTGGTGGGCCAAAGGGCCTGTTTCCACGCTGAATCTCTAAACTACACTGAAATAAATTTCCTTTATTCCCTCTGAGTGGACACATTCTGAGCAAGACATTATGTGATTATTTCTTGCATAATAACAAAAGTTATTTTGTGAACCAAAGTAACAAAGAGATTTCAATATGTTCACCAATGGAATTAACATATTTGTGCAACCAACAAACTAGTAAGCCATGGGGTCAAGGTGATAAAGGCATAAATTGAAGGTTAAGGAAGGACTACATTATCAAAGATCTTATTTCAAATGGGAAGTTCTTCTTCCTCGTGTCCGGCCATCTTCTATATCATGTCTTTCCGGTCGGTCAGTGACGGTTGACGGTCGGTGGTTGCAGAATTGGCTACTTCAGTCAGTCACTGTGGTACAGTTTCTGTCGTCAGCATTGCCCGGGATGCGCCACGTGGAGACTTCTGCTTGCATCCCAATGGGAAGTTAAACCGTGTCTTAGCTCAGAGGTGGTTACTCATTGTTACATTCTACTATCTTTAAACAAGGTAGGTCTGCTCTCCTGGTGTCTTCAGCTTAGTTTAGTTTAGTTTAAAGATACAGCATGGAAACATGCTCTTTACCTCACTACGCTCCAACCAGCGATCAGTCATATTCATGTTAAAGGAGCAGAATTAGGCTATTTGGCCCATCAAGTCTACTCCGCCATTCAATCATGGCTGATCTATCTTTCTCTCTCAACCCTCTTTCTCCTGCCTACTCCCCATAACTTTTGACACCCGAACTAATCAATATTCTATTAATCTCCAACTTAAAAATATCCATTGACTTGGCTTCTACAGCCTTCTGTTCAGCCGTACGCTAGTTCTATCCTACACACTAGAGACGATTTGCAGAAGCCAATTAACCCACAAACCTGCCCGTCTTTGGAATGTGGAAGGAAACCAGAGCACCCGAAGAAAACCCACGCAGTCACAGGTGAATGTACTAACTTCGTACAGACAGTACCTGGAGCGAGGATTGAACCTGGGTCTCTGGTACTGTAAAGCAGCATCTTCTACCACTGTTTCATGCTTTATTTGGCATTGTTGTCACATTATTTTTGTGTGGGACTTTGCCGTGTGCAAATTTTGGTGTTGTAACTTGAGTGCTGTATCTTTTAATTTCCTCACAATTAATCCAAAGAAAAGATATACATTGCCAGAAATGCTCAGCAGGCCAGGCAGCATCAACAGAGAGAGAAGCACCTTCCACATCCCTCTCCACAGGGATGTTACCTGGGTCGCAGGCTGTTTCTATATCTTATTTCTGTTTCTATATCAGTTTACCAACATCTGTAGTTTCTTTTCCTTATCGCTCTGAAGTACTATATTGGGAATGCAGCACCTTTAGCCATCCTAAGTACAAGTTGCAGACACATAGAGTCAGAGAGTTATCCAACTTAAAACATATAACATATTACAGTACAGCATAAGAATAGGCTTTTTGGCCTACAATGTCTATGTTGATCTTGATGCCTAGACCATCTCTTACCTAATTCAGCAGAAATATATATATATCCACCCATTCTCTGCATATCCATATGTCTATCCAAAAACCTCTTAAATCCTATTATGATATTTGCCTCAACCACTAACCCTGGCAGTACATTCCTTGCACTCACCATCCTCTGTGTAAAAAAAGTTGCCCCCCTCATCTTCATTAATCTATGTCTCTCTGACCTTAAAGCTATGCCCTCTAGTATTTGACTTTTTCTATCCAGGGAAAAAAGATTCTGACTGTCTACCCCATCTATGCCTCTCATAATTTTATCTTCTTCTTGCAGGTGGTCTTCCCGCTGCTACTGGCATTCCAAAGAAAACTTGTCCATGCTGAACAGGATGCCCATCTAAGCTAGTCCCATTTTCCCATCTTGGCCCATGTTCCTCTCAAGTCTTTCTTTTAAGTTGCTGCTTGTCTGTGTAATGTTGCTGCAATTCACTATAATTCATGAGAAACATTGCCGAGGGATGTGACCTAATGCTGTAGAGATGCAACCATTTCATTTCCATGTTATTAAGTATCTTGCTGTGCTTGAGCAAATGAGAGTAAACTCGTCTAGACTCGACTCAAATCAACTAAATGGAAATTGCAGATATTTTTAAATATAAACAGATTTCTATTTCCATAGCATCTATTTCTTCTTGCCTGGTAGTTAGAAGAAAACTGAAAAGACCTGTCTGATCCAGATCTGCACTGTGCATATTGATACCAATCAGTAATAAGAAATCATAGCTGATAGAGGGAAACTCTCAACTAGAGATTGTTAGTCGTGATAGTCATCCAGTGTACACTAATGAAAGATGCAGGTTGAATGAGGATAAAGGGCCTGTCCCACTTAGGCTATTTTTAGACGACTGCTGGCGACTGTCATAGTTGTAGCCGATCGCCGAAAAACGACCCCCGCCCCCCCTTCGACATAAAATTTGAAATAGAATCATTACTTTAACAACAAAAAAAACCAACAACCTACGTCACCTGGCGACAACCTTTGTTAACCTGGCGACAACTACGACAGCACCTAAGTCAGGAGAAGTCAAGCTATGCTCATTGGCGTCAAACCCACTGTTGCCGATTGTCTCCGAATATTTTTCAACATGTTGAAAATCCAGCGGTGACCAGAAAGACGCTACGATCCTTTGGGCGACTGAGGAGACTATTCACGACCGTACAGGCGACACCCCGGTGACCAGGTGGCAAAAGCCTAGTCGCCTGTAGACGCCTAAAAAATCGCCGAAGTGGGACAGGCCCTTAAGATGTTAGTATTACTCTTGTTCAAAAAGAATGAGTGTCCACATATAAATAATCTCCCATGGTAACGCAATTAGTTTAGTTTAGTTTAGAGATACACAGCGGAAACAGGCTCTTCGGCCCATCTAGTCCGCACCGACCAGTGATCCCCGCCAATTAACACTATCCGATACACTAAGGACAATTTACATTTATACCAAGCAAATTAACCTACAAACTTGTAATTCCTTGTAGTGTGGGAGGAAACCGAAGAACTCGGAGAAAACTCACACAGGTCATGTGGGAGAGAAAGGGGAGAAAGTACAAAACCCGTACAGACATCACCGGTAGTCAGGATCAAACCCGGGTTGATCTCTGGCACTAAAAAAGGCAGCAACACTACCACTGTGCCATCGTGCCGCCCTTATGAAAGACTATCAGGAACAATCCTGAACCACAATTGGTTTTCTCATCTTCTGAATAGAAAAGGAATTGGACAGATTTTGGGGGTGTAAGGCCGGGAGAGATGATTATAATTAAACTAATAGCATACGAAAAACAACCAGAATCTTGAGAATTAAACCGGTAAAGTACCTTCCTGAATATTTTAACAAGCTGTACTGAATTATTTAGTAGCCAGCAAATGAAATATATGAAACAGTAAAGAAAAAAATAATCATCCTCTTGGTTAATGCTAATAAACTGACAGGTTTATGGATGTTGCATTCTCTTGACATCAATTCTGCACAGACTGCCTTTTGCTCAGTTATTACAGATTACAGTGCTGTTAAATTATTGGACTCAAGTACACTGCCAACAGGCAGCGATTCTGAATAGGTAGAGTGCTTGAGTAATACAGTGTGGAAACAGGCCCTTCAGCCCAACTTTTCCCACATCGGCCAACATGTCCCAGCTACACCAGTCCCACCTGCCTGCATTTGGTCCATATCCCTCCTGTCCTATCCATGTACCTGTCCAAATTTTTCTTAAACGTCAGGATAATCCCAGCCTCAACCACTTCCTCTGGCAGCTTGTTCGATAAGAGAGAGAGAGGGAGAGGGAGAGGGAGAGAGAGAGAGAAAAAAAAAACTCAGGCAAGTTGTAGCTGAAGGAATCAAGTCCAGCCTTTGCTGACTTTACAGGTCCAGCTGGGATAGAGATGGGATAGAGAAGAGATCACTTGTCAGGCTGGAAGCAAATGGAATCACTAGACACATGTGGAGTGATCTGGCAATGTCCTTCATATCACATCTCTCACACAGGATACTGATGTTAACAGCAGTTCAAGGCATGATGCAAAAAAAACCCCAACAATGAACATTCACTTTATCATCAAACTATCTTCTGCATAGAAGATCAACCCTGCTAAGGTGGATTAACATCTTTATTGAAAGAAAGAACTGCAGATGCTGGTTTATAAAAGAAGGCACAAAGTGCTAGAGTCATTCTGAGGAAAGATACTGACCAAAACTCCGCCTATCTATGTTCTCCAGGGATGCTGTCTGACCGGCTGAGTTACTCCAGCACTTTGTGAATTCCTTTGACATCTTTGTTGTTTTGACATCTTCATTTACACTGTGGCTCACTGGCTCTATATTTTTTTCACTTGAAATGAGTGGATGAAACAACAATGATTCCAACCAACAATTTTTCCTCTTTATAATTCCAGCTCTTATACTCGAGGATTCAGCTTGAAGATATCTTTCTGATTTCTCGTTATCCAGTGGCAGCTTGGAGGCTCCCTTCCACTCTTGTGATCCCCAAAGAAAACGCTAATGAGCATTATTCTGCCCTGCGTATTGATCTTGCTAACGTCTACAAACGCCCTTTGAGATTTTCTTGTGGAATTTCCTTTAAATTATAGTGACCACATAGAACATCATTGTCTGCAAGGCCTTGTGCCTCCTTAACTCATCAGACTGAAGTATTCCGAATCAAGAAGCATTTAATGCGTCAAATCAAGAAAAAAAATCCAATGAAGGGAAAAAAAGAATAGATTAAAAATAAAATAACGTTTCATAGAAACATAGAAACATAGAAAATATGTGCAGCAGTAGGCCATTCGGCTCTTCAAGATGATCATGGCTGATCATCCCAAATCAATACCATGTTCCTGCTTTCTCCCCATATCCCTTGATTCCACTAGCCCTAAGAGATTTCCTTTTTAAATAGCAAGCAATATATAAAATATTTTAAAAAACAGGAGGACAATTACACTTATACAGGAATGCGCAAAGTTTAATATTCTCTAATGTAGTTAGTGAGTATTGATCAATTAAGCAGCATGATATCCAACAATTTCATGTATTTAATGTGTAGGATGGAACTGCAGATGCTGGATTAAACCGAAGATAAACATAAAAAGCTGGAGTAACCAAGCAGGACAGGCAGCATCTCTGGAGAGAAGGAATGGGTGACGTTTCAGATCGAGACCCTTCAGACCTGAAGAAGTGTCTCGACCCGGAACGTCACCATTCCTTTTCATGTATTTAATGTTGTGTTTCTTGAACAAATGTCCCTATGGTGTAGAAACAAAGAATCGCAGGTGCTGGTTTATATCAAAGATAGACACAAATTGTTGGAGTTAAGTCAGCACGTCAGGCAGCATCTGTGAAGAGGACGGAGGTCTGAAGAATGGTCCTGATCTGAAACACCACCTATCCTTCATCTCCGGAGATGCTGCCTCATTCATTGAGTTACTCCAGCACTTTGTGTCTCTCCCTATAGTGTGGTTTCTGCAGGAGATGGGGAAATTGATCAGTAACTTGGATACACAAGCTAATGCAGATTTTGGATTCTTAAGCAAAACATAAAGTGCGGGAGTAATTCAGTGGATAGGGTCATAGTGTGGAAACATGCCCTTCAGCCCAACTTGCTCACACCAGCCAACATGTCCCAGTTACACTAGTCCCACCTGCCTGCGCTTGGTCCATATCCCCCCAAATCTGTCCTATCCATGTACCCGTCTAACTGTTTCTTAAGGTACACAAAAATGCTGGAGAAACTCAGCGGGTGCAGCAGCATCTATGGAGCGAAGGAAATAGGTAACGTTTCGGGCCGAAACCCTTCTTCAGACTGTTTCTTAATCTGGAAAAGAAAGGTTTAAGGTGACGGGGAAAAGATTTAGTAGGAATCTGAGGCGGTTACTATTTCACACAAAGGGTGGTGGGTGTATGGAACAAGCTGCCAGACAGGCCTGTTTCCATACTGTATGACTAAAGGTTGGACAAAGTCTGGCAAGTGATAGGTGGATACAGACGAGGTGGGTTTTGAATGGCAGATGGGTGGAGTAGGTGAAAAAGGCTAAAGGTGAAAAGGAGAAAAAAGGTAGTCAGATAAGGAGTGAATTGTACAGTGACAGTAACCTCCTGATTTCCACACTTGCAAATGCATATGGAGTTGCTGTAGCATTTGCATTTTAATTGAAGTGGATATGCAGAGTGCCACTGTTATAGAAACATAGAAACAGAAACATAGAAAATAGGTGCAGGAGTAGGCCATTCAGCCCTTCGAGCCTGCACCATTCTATATGATCATGGCTGATCATCTAACTCAGTATCCTGTACCTGCTTTCTCTCCATACCCCCTGATCCCTTTAGCCACAAGGGCCACATCTAACTCCCTCTTAAATATAGCCAATGAACTGGCCTCAACTACATTCTGTGGCAGAGAATTCCAGAGATTCACCACTCTCTGTGTAAAAAATGTTTTTCTCATCTCAGTCCTAAAAGATTTCCCCTTTATCCTTAAACTGTGACCCCTTGTTCTGGACTTCCCCAACAACGGGAACAATCTTCCTGCCTCTAGCCTGTCCAACCCCTTAAGAATGTTGTAAGTTTCTATAAGATCCCCCCTCAATCTTCTAAATTCTAGCGAGTACAAGCCGAGTCTATCCAGTCTTTCTTCATATGAAAGTCCTGACATCCCAGGAATCAGTCTGGAGAACCTTCTCTGTACTCCCTCTATGGCAAGATTGCCCTTCCTCAGATTAGGAGACCAAAACTGTACGCAATACTCCAGGTGTGGTCTCACCAAGACCCTGTACAACTGCAGTAGAACCTCCCTGCTCCTATACTCATCAAAGGCGCAACATGCTTGGAGCCGCCATCTTGGAGGAACGGCTGCTAAACAGCAGCCGTCCGTCAAATTCACTTTTTGTTTAGTTTTAGCTTTTTTTATTTCTTTGTTTGTTTGGGGGATTTTGACTTTTAATGTGGGGGGGTAAGGGGGAAACTATTTCTGGGTCCCTACCTGGTCGGTGAGGCAGCTTTTTCACCAGGCTGCCTCGTCGACCCGTCCTCGTGGCCTACCAGCGGGCATGGAGCGCCGTTTCCTGACGGGGACCGCCCAGCACCTTCAGCTTCGGTGGCGGCACAGCGCTGGAGCGCTATCGGGAAGCGTAGCAGGCGATGCCTTGCCTGGGTGGCTGCGCTGGATCGATGCGCCGGAGCTCCGGTATGCGTTGACCGCCGAGATCAACACCTCCGGGCTGCGGGACTGCGGAGCGACCAGCCGCGGGCGGCGGCGCCGACTCCAACATCGGGAGCATCGTGGCTCCAACTCGGCGCGGCCCTGTCGGCTTCAGGTGCCATCGACTCCGCTGGGAAACCGGTCGTTCCAGCCGTTGCGAGGACTCTCCCGACGGCCAGGAACATCGGGCCTCTGTAGAGGCAACTGTGGAGGCCTCATTGGGCCTGACTCTGGGGAGAACTGGGTTGGGGACTGGACATTGTGCCTTCCCCCACAGTGGTAACCATTGTGGGGGGATGATTCTGTGTGCTGTGCCTGTTAGTCTGTGTGCAAGATGGCGGTCGGAGGGGAGAGTGGACGCTGGCGCGAATTGGTCGCCGCTGCTCTCTCTTCAAATTGTGTTTCTTATTTTCTTTTTGTGCTTTTGAAATTGAATTCTGTCCCTGATTTGTGTACTGTGGTGTTTTTATATTTAATTTATTCCGATTATGTGTTTTGTATTTTTGAGATTCTATGCCTTGTAAGGTGTCCTTGGGTTTTAGAAAGGCGCCAGTAAATAAAATGAATTATTATTATTAATTATACTCAAATCTTTTTCGCTATGAATGCTAACATACCATTTGCTTTCTTCACTGCCTGCTGCACCTGCATGCCTACTTTCAATGACTGGTGTACCATGACACCCAGGTCTCGTTGCATCTCCCCTTTTCCTAATCGGCCACCATTCAGGTAATAGTCTACTTTCCTGTTTTTGCCACCAAAGTGGATAACCTCACATTTATCCACATTATACTGCATCTGCCATGCATTTGCCCACTCACCCAGCCTATCCAAGTCATCTTGCAGCCTCCTAGCATTCTCCTCACAGCTAACACTGCTCCCCAGCTTTGTGTCATCCGCAAACTTGGAGATGTTGCATTCAATTCCCTCGACCAAATCATTAATATATATTGTAAATAGCTGGGGTCCCAGCACTGAGCATTGCGGTACCCCACTAGTCACTGCCTGCCATTCTGAAAAGGACCCGTTAACTCCTACTCTTTGCTTCCTGTCTGCCAGCCAGTTCTCTATCCACATCAATACTGAACCCCCAATACCGTGTGCTTTAAGTTTGTATACTGATCTCTTATGTGGGACCTTGTCGAAAGCCTTATGAAAGTCCAGATATAACACAGCCACTGGTTCTCCCTTATCCACTCAACTAGTTACATACTCGAAAATTTCTATAAGATTCATCAGACATGATTTACCTTTCATAAATCCATGCCGACTTTGTCCAATGATTTCACCACTTTCCAAATGTGCTGTTATCCCATCTTTAATAACTGACTCTAGCAGTTTCCCCACTACTGATGTTAGACTAACTGGTCTGTAATTCCCCGTTTTCTCTCTCCCTCCCTTTTTAAAAAGTGGGGTTACATTTGCTACCCTCCAATCATCAGGAACTACTCCAGAATCTAAAGAGTTTTGAAAATTTATCACTAATGCATCCACTATTTCTGGGGCTACTTCCTTAAGTACTCTGGGATGCAGCCTATCTGGCCCTGGGGATTTATCGGCCTTTAATCCATTCAATTTACCTAACACCACTTCCCGGCTAACCTGGATTTCACTCAGTTCCTCCATCTCATTTGACCCCCGGTCCCCTGCTATTTCCGGCAGATTAATTAAGTCTTCCTTAGTGAAGACAGAACCAAAGTAGTTATTCAATTGGTCTGCCATGTCCTTGTTCCCCATGATCAATTCACCTGTTTCTGACTGCAAGGGACCTACATTTGTTTTAACTAATCTTTTTCTCTTCACATATCTATACAAACTTTTGCAGTCAGTTTTTATGTTCCCTGCCAGTTTTCTTTCATAATCTATTTTCCCTTTCCTAATTAAGCCCTTTGTCCTCCTCTGCTGGACTCAGAATTTCTCCCAGTCCTCTGGTAGGCTGCTTTTTCTGGCTAATTTGTATGCTTCATCTTTTGTTTTGATACTATCCCTGATTTCCCTTGTTATCCATGGATGCACTACCTTCCCTGATTTATTCTTTTGCCAAACTGGGATGAACAATTGTTGTAGTTCATCCATGCAGCCTTTAAAAGCCTTCCATTGCATATCCACCGTCAACCCTTTAAGAATCAATTGCCAGTCTATCTTGGCCAATTCACGTCTCATACCCTCAAAGTTACCTTTCTTTAAGTTCAGAACCCTTGTTTCTGAATTAATTATGTCACTCTCCATCCTAATGAAGAACTCAACCATATTATGGTCACTCTTGCCCAAGGGGCCACGCACAACAAGACTGCTAACTAACCTTTCCTCATTACTCAATACCCAGTCTAGAATAGCCTGTTCTCTCGTTGATTCCTCTACATGTTGGTTTAGAAAACTATCCCGCATACATTCCAAGAAATCCTCTTCCTCAGCACGCCTGCCAATTTGATTCACCCAATCTATATGTAGATTGAAGTCACCCATTATAACTGTTTTACCTTTGTTGCACGCATTTCTAATTTCCTGTTTAATGCCATCCCCAACTCCACTACTACTGTTAGGTGGCCTGTACACAACTGCCACTAGCGTTTTCTGCCCCTTAGTGTTTCGCAGCTCTACCCATATTGATTCCACATCCTGCAAGCTAATGTCCTTCCTTTCTATTGCATTAATCTCCTCTCTAACCAGCAACGCTATCCCACCTCCTTTTCCTTTCTGTCTATCCCTCCTGAATATTGAATATCCCTGGATGTTCAGCTACCAGCCTTGGTCACCCTGGAGCCATGTCTCCGTGATCCCAACTATATCATAATCATTAATAGCTATCTGCACATTCAACTTCTTCTTCTCCTGTCGTGTGTCTTTTAGACCTGCAGCTCCGTTGAGCGGAGCCAGGCCAACGTGTCATCATCCAGGTCAATCAGACCTCGTTCACCATTCGGTGGCTGGTGTTTGGGGCAACTGGTGACTATGTGCTCCACTCTCTGTGTTGGGTCCTCACACTCGCAGGAGGTGCTGTCCACGAGGCCCCACCTCTTCATCGCTACTCCATAGCGTCTGATGCCTGTCCCCAAGCGGTTGAGGGTTGTCCACTGCTGAGGCAGGTCCTGGCCAGGGACATCCATGGGGTCATCAATGTAATGGTGTAGCCTAGATGGTTCCGCTGACTTCCACTGGTCTCTCCATCTCGTCTTGACCCAGGCAGCCTTAGAAGCGTCAGCCGGTGTTGTGCAAAGCAGCCTCTTGGGCTTGCGTGGCAAAGGGGTGCCGTGACTTGAGGCGCACTCGTCGTGGTGTCTCTGTGACGATCTGATGGAGGAGGTGGATTCACTGGTCTGTGCCTTTCGAGAGAGGGCCAGCGTGGCTGCTTCTCGTCTGATGTTGGCTGGGGCGATGCCAGCGAGGACGGGCAGTTGTTTTACTGGGTGGCTCGTAGGCATCCGGAGACAGTCCGCAGGGCGCTGTTGAGGGCAGCATCCAGCTTTTTGGCCTGAGGACTACGGCACCAGACCGGGGCGCAGTACCTGGCAGCTGAGAACACCAGGGCCACTGTGGACATGCGCAGTGTCTTCGTCGTGGCTCCCCATGTGGTGCCGGCTAGGCGGCGAATCAGTGCGGCACGGGCGCTTGTCTTTGCCTTTGGCACCTTCCAGGTGTTGTTTTGAATGACAACGTTCTGTCGAGCTTCACACCGAGGTACGTGGGGACAGGCTGGGACTGTAACTCATCCACCTTATTACGAATGCTCCTTGCATTGAGACACAAAGCCTTCAGGCTTGTTTTTACAACACTCTTACCCCTTATACAATTATGTTGAAAAATGGCCCTTTTTGATTTTTGCCCTGGATTTGTCTGCCTACAACTTTTACTTTTCACCTTGCTACCTATTGCTTCTACCCTTATTTTACACCCCTCTGTCTCTCTGCTCACACATTTAAGAAACCCTTCACCTCTTATTCTCTGTTTATTATCTTTTTCTTCTCTCCCCCCTACATGTTGGGTCTGAGTGCTTCCCTTCTCTGCCTCCTGCCTCACACACTGTCTACTAGCTTTCTCTATTTGAGTCCCTCCCCCCAACCGTTCTAGTTTAAAGTCTCCCCAGTAGCCTTTACAAATCTCCCCGCCAGGATATTGGTCCCCCTCAGGTTCAAGTGCAACCCATTCTTTTTGTACAGGTCACACCTTCCCCAAAAGAGGTTCCAAGTCCAGAAACTTGAATCCCTGCCCACTGCACCAGTCCTTCAGCCACGCATTTATCCTCCACCTCGCTCCATTCCTATTCTCACTGTCGCGTGGCACAGGCAGTAATCCTGAGATTGTTACCTTTGCTGTCCTTTTCCTTAACTCTCTTCCTAACTCCCTAAATTCTCCTTTCAGGACCTCTTTCCTTTTTCTCCTATGTCATTGGTACCTATATGTACCACGACCTCGGGCTCCCCTCCCTCCCATTTCAGGATATCTTGGACACGTTCAGACACATCCCAGACCAGGGAGGCAAACTACCATCCGGGTCTCCAGACTGCGTCCACAGAATCGCCTGTCTGACCCCCTAACTATAGAGTCCCTAATACTACTGCCCTCCTCTTCTTTTCCTTACCCCTCTGAGCAACAGGGACGGTCTCTGTACCGGAGGCCCGGCCGCTGTCGCTACCCCCAGGTAGGCTGTCCCCCCAACAGTACTCAAACAGGAGTACTTATTGCCAAGGTGTACAGCCACTGGGGTACTCTCTAGTCCCTGCCTCTGCCCTTGCCCCTCCTAACTGTGACCCACTTGTCTGTCTCCCGTGGTCTTGGAGTGACCACCTCTCTGTAACTCCTCTCTATGACCTCCTCACTCTCCTGACCAGACGGAGGTCATCGAGCTGCTGCTCCAGGTTCCTAATATGGTCCTTAGGAGCCCCATCTTGACGCATCTGGCGCAGATGTGGACGTCTGGAGGGCTATCAGACTCCATGACCTCCCACATCTGACATCCAGAACAGTAATCTGCCCTGGCCCTCATTCTCCCCCCTTATCCTGGCTACAATACAAAGTACAATACAATACAATACAATCTGCTGGAAGAAATCAGCAGGATCTGACTCCCAATCAGCTGCTTCCTCTAGTCTGCTTCCACCAATCAGCAGCTTCCTCCACTCACCGCCGCTTCCACCAATCAGCAGCTTCCTCAAGCCCACTTGTTTTGAACTGTGAAATGCGAGTGGATCGTTACAGATTTGGGTTCCTCCCTCCACGTTCCTGGGCCTCTGTGGAAACAAGCCCCGCGATCGAGTATTATACTCACTGCCCGGACGCCGCTCCTCCCTCACCAACGGTTCCTGGGCCTCTGTTATCTCAGCTGGAAAATCTTGATCAGTTCAAAAGAAAGTGGTCGCCAACTGCCTGATAATTCTCTTACCATTTCAGACATGGCCACATAATGCAAGACTATCAGATTAGACCTCAATGATCAACAGGAAACTCAATTCACCCTCCGCCTTCTGATGATCAGCACACATGCTCGTGATTTAGATCATTAATCATTTTCTATAAATTATAATATATCCAGAAGTACAATAGTTGCTGTGATTACAGTAAGCACAGGACTCTGGCATACCCTTTCAAATGAAGACAAATTACGGCAATATAATTAAAATAAATCAGAAAAAATACAATGTTCTTCCTCCTAGGCAGACTGGACCTCATAACTACCTTAGTTGGATTTAGAGATACAGCGTGGAACAGTCCTTGCTGACCATTGATCACCCGTTCACACTAGTTTCTCTGTTATTCCACTTCCCCATCCACTCTCCACACACCAGCGGCTATTTTACAGATGCCAATTAACCTACAAACACACAGGTCTATGGGATAAGGGAGGAAGCCAGAGTACCTGGAGAAAATCCACGCAATCACAGTGAAAGTGTGCAAACTGCACATAGCCAAGGTCAGGATCGAACCTGGTTCTCTAGATTCAAGATTCAAGATTCAAGAGAGTCTATTGTCATGTGTCCCAGATAGGACAATGAAATTCTTGCTTTGCTTCAGCACAACAGAATATTGTAGGCATAAATAAATACAGAACAGATCATTGTGTCCATATGCCATTGAATATATATATATATATACACACATAAATAAGCATATAAAGTGCAATATGCTATTAAAGTTCAGATTTTTGTTTGAGCTGTGTTTAATAGTCTGATGGCTGTGGGGAAGTAGCTGTTCCTGAACCTTGATGTTGCAGATTTCAGGCTCCTGTGCCTTCTACCTGATGGCAGCGGAGAGATGAGTGTGTGGCCAGGATGGTGTGGGTCCTTGATGATGCTGCCAGCCTTTTTGAGGCAGTGACTGTGGTCGATCCCCTCGATGGTGGGGAGGTCAGGAGATGATGGACCGGGCAGTGTCTACAACTTTTTGCAGTCTTTTCCGCTCCTGGGCGCACAAGTTGCCGAACCAACCAACAATGCAACCGGTCAGCATGCTCTCTACTGTGCACCTGTAGAAGTTCGAGAGAGTCCTCCTCGCCATACCGACTCTCCGTAATCTTCTCAGGAAGTAGAGGCGCTGATGTGCTTTCTTTATAATTGCATCAGTGTTCTGGGACCAGGAGAGATCTTCGGAAGTATGCACGCCCAGGAATTTGAAGCTCTTGACCCTTTCCACCATTGACCCGTTGATATAAACGGGATTGCGGGTCCCCATCCTACCCCTTCCAAAGTCCACAATCAGTTCCTTGGTTTTGCTGGTGTTGAGAGCCAGGTTATTGTGCTGGCACCATTTAGTCAGTCGGTCGATCTCTCGTCTATACTCTGATTCATCTCTAGCGCTGTGAGATAGCAACTCTACTAGCTGCACCACTGTGCTGCCCTAAAAATGAATTAATATTTAGGGATCTTTTCATAAAATGTGTTAATGTGCTATATAAATGCAAGCATTTCTTTTTTAAATCAATAAGGCAGCATTGTTTGCTTGCATTCACTTTACCTACTCCATTCATTATTTTAATACAAATGTTGCCCTTGGTCTTTTCTCTGAAGATGAATGTAAGCTCCCTTTGTGAGCCCACCATAATGGACCAACATAAATCTCTCTTGCTGTCCTTTGGATTATTCTACTGCATCATTGTCAATGGACAGTCTCAATGATAAAAAGCTGAAAGCATTACGCCAAGGAAAATCTCATTGATTAGTTTTTTAAAACATGATAGTTGGGAAGGAAAGGAAGATTGTCATTTATATTTCTGACCACTAATATAAAATGAAAGCTTTTAAATTTGCTGTTTTATTAGTGACAGGCAATCAGAAGTAATATAGGCTGTGGGAAATTATGGAAGTGACTAGTGCCAAGGGAATAATGTCAAACAGATTTAATCCCTTAATGTCTTTCCAATTGGCTGTAATAAAACTCTCACACCTTAAATTAGTTGTGGAAATGAACGGTTTTGCTGCATCATAGTCATAGAGCTACACTGCATGGAAACAGGCCTTTAGCCCAACACGTCCATGCCAACCAAGCTAGTCCCTCTTTCCTGCCTCTGGCTCATTTCCCTTTCCTGAAAGAGGTAAGCTAAGGCACATTATCAATCACCATTCTGAATATCTGCCCTATATGACAAGGTTCCTCATGGTAAAATGGAGGCAAAATTTAGCGGTTGTGTTTCCGAGTGACTGATTAAACATAAAGGTGCCTCTCTGGTTTGAGTTTGTAACCCCACAAGAATACAACCACAATCCACGTTGCAGCACTGCTTGAAGTCTACATAGATTCTTGATTAGTATGGGTGTCAGGGGTTATGGGGAGAAGGCAGGGGAATGGGGTATGAGAGGGAATGAGAGATCTGCCATGATTGGATGGCAGAGTAGACTTGATGGGCTGAATGGCTTAATTCTGCTCCTATAACTTATGAATTTATGAAATTATGTCAATCATATTTCTGTAACGCCATTGATTATTTAGATTTGTCATAAATAGATCAGGGACTTTGTTTATATCCAACTCTCTTTTCACCCACCGTGTACCTAATCTGCCTCCATTAGCCACCTTGGCTCAGGTTGCTGCATTTGATCCTGCTTCCACCATCTGATCTGATCTAATACTTCATCAACTTCACGACTAATTTCCATCCTACACTCAAAATAAATCCCACGGGGTCCCACTACTGGTGAGATCTTCCCATCTCCATCCCTTTCTGTTTTTCACAGAGACCTTACCCTCCGCAACTCCCTGGTCAACTCGTCCCTTCCCACCCAAACCACCCCCTATTCAGGAATTTTCCCCTTCAACCGCAGGAGATGCAACACCTGTCCCTCGACTCCATCCAGAGAGCCCGACAGTCTTTTCAGGTGAGGCAGAGGTTCACTTGCACCTCCTCCAAACTAATCTACTGTATCTGCTGTTCTAGGTGTCAACTTCTGTATATCGGCGAGACCAAGCGCAGGCTCGGCGATCATTTCACTGAACACCTCCGCTCAGTCCGTCTTAACCGACCTGATCTCCTGGTGGCTCAGAACTTCAACACCTCCTCCCATTCCACACTGACCTTTCTGTCCTGTGCCTTTTCCATTGTCAGAGTGAGGCCCAGCGCAAATTGGAGGAACAGCACCTTATATTTTGCTTGTGTAGCATACACCCCAGTGTTATGAACATTGACGTCTCTAACTTCAAATAGCCCTTGATTTCCTTCTCTCTCCATCCCCTCCCCCTTTCCAGTTCTCCCTCTAGTCTCACTGTCTCCGACTACATTCTATCTCTGTCTCGCCGACTCCCCTGACATCAGTCTGAAGCAAGGTCTCAACCTGAAACGTCACCCATTTCTTTTATCTTTGCTTGTCCCGCTGAGTTGTTCCAGCATTTTGTGTCTATCTGCAGTTCTTTCCTCCACCATCCAATCTCTGGTTGGGCGTCTCCTGTGTTCAGTGTCACCTTGATGACCTCTTACCTTTCTTGCAAGATGCTGGGAGTTTACCCTGGTGAGGGACAATACAAAGATCAGATCATTTTTATTGAAAAGGATGACAAAATAGTGAAATATTATTAATTATGACCAAGCCTGCTGATAGAATCACAGGAATAACTGCACATAAATGCATGTTTGAGTGAATTATGCGGCAGTATGGTCTGGGGGTCCTCCACTTCCTTTTGAACAGAGGCCCACCTAGTCTTTTCCACTGTCGCACTCATTTACCCCATCGCCTTTTAGCCCAAGACATGCGTTAAACATTTTGAGAATACACAACATTGTATTGTATTCTCTGATACAGCCATCTTTCAATACAGAAGGCTGTCTTGGTGTCTGGATTCCCTGCAAAGTTTAGTTCAGTTCAGTTTAATTTAGAGATACAGCACCGAAACAGGCCTTTCGGCCCACCAAGTCCCTGGCGACCAGCGATCCCCGTACAATGGGGACTATCCTATACACACTAGGGACAATTCACAATTTTACCAAGCCAATTAGCCTACTAACCTGTACATCTTTGGGAGGAAATCAGAGCACCTGGAGAAAACCCATGCAGGTCACGGGGAGAATGTGCATACTCCACTACAGACAGCACCTGTAGTCAGGATCAAACCCAGGTCTCAGGCATTGTAAGGCAGCAACTCTACCGCTGCTCCACCGTGCTGCCCCCTAGTTTTGAATATACAGGGGCATTCTTAACAGTTGAGAATTGCTCCCATTGTAAGTAATTAATTCTATGCAGCAACCTGCCAACACAATGTAATTGTAAATATAGCAGCATTTAATCCCCTGCTTTACATTGACTCCTAGAGTATAATGCATTAAAGTTCTTTGAGGTCGATGAGATGCTTCCAAGAATTTCTTCCAGAATGCCTCCGTGTTTTGCCAAATAAAGACCTTTTATATCTGAAGCTCAGGTCTTCTTGTAGCTCATTCAAAGTCTCATCAGAAGGGAAGAAGCTGTGTAAATCTGTAGATTTACGCTCAGCTGTTTAAAATCCTGGTAAACATGAACAACATCGTTTATCTGTTCAATAATGTTAATAGCTCACACTAAGAAACCAAGTGGCAAATCGGGAAAATAATAGGGACTGCAGTGCGCAAAGCTGGTCGATCGCACTGACGGAAAATGCATGGGTCACTTAATGATTGGGATTTGGCAAAATGGTTCTCTATCTGCTTTGGTCAAAGGCAGACTGTGGAAAAGCAGCTTCCCCCAGTATGTTCCCCCAGATGAGTAATAGAGGTCAGGATGTGACAGAGTTTGCAGAGGAAGGATTGAGATTGGAGATGCATGAGGGAATTTGAATGCGAGGATCAAATCCAAGACAGAGAGCAGACCAGTGTAATCGGTTCCATATTTTGCAGCAATGTATCCCTCTTGAGATCACACCTTCACCAGCCATGTGCTGCCCGTCCTGGTTTGTCATGGTCTTTTCTTGCCTCAGATCTCTCCAACCTCCCCTCTACTTTCTCTCTGAAGAAGGGTCCCGAAACAAATTGTCACCTATCTGTTGCCAGCCCTGATTTGTCCTGGTCTTTTCTCGCCTCCAGTTCCCCCCCCCCCCCCCCCCCACCACTCTACTTACCATTTGAAGAAGAGTCCTGACCTGAAACGTCACCTGTCCTTTTTCCCCTGAGATGCTGCCTGACCCATTGAATTACTCCAACACTTTATGTCTATCTTCTGCAGAGAGTGTTTGATAACTGGTGGAACTAGGTACAATCACTATGTTTAAGATATATTTGTTATAGCGCCTGACTAGGCAAGGCATAGATGGAAAAGGACCTGGTGCAGGCAAATGGGATTAGTGTTGATAGCTAAAATGGTGGACATGCATGTGGTGGGCCGAAAGGCCCTTTTTAATGCTATACAACTCTCTGACTCTCCAAACATTCACAAGGTTAAATTGCATGTCACTTTCTACCTCCTAATACTTGGCTTGCCACTGCTCTGAGTTTATCATTACAAAATCAGCACATACACAGCGTAATCCCATAAAGGGAACAAGTGCCTCAGATAACTTTGTATTTCTACAATGACAATTTTCTAATTGATATCCGCTTCAGATATGCCCCCTGCTTGCAGTACAAGGTTATTGACTTTAACTTACCTTCTTCTGAGTTTTTGACCTTGCGTTAATATTACTCAAACCTGTAATAATGGAGGATCAACGTGTTGGGTAATTGAAAGCAAAAGTACCAATGATTCATTGTGATTTTGTGTTATTATCTGCATAGCGTAATGACCAAGGTTGGTAATGAATTAGCTAGATGCTCTCACTGCGTTTTGGGTGACTGGTGAATTGAATATTTATTGTGCAGTGGAACTCACTGTATACATTGAATCATTCATTACCTTGCATTTTACTTTGTGTTTTGTTGATGTGTTGTTATGAATATCTTCCAGGTAATGTGATGTCTTTTGACAATAAGCCTTTGACTCATCAGTAATTGCTCCCAGATGCCAAATTCCATCTCAAAACTGAATTGTAAAATACAAACAAATCCCTGCTTCACCATTTTATTTTTGCCCTAAAGTGACTTGTCATCAGGTAAGTGGTTTGCAGCTAAGGGATTTCAAGTCCCAATGCGAATAATGGTCCCACTGAGGATGTCGTTGGGTTTGGGAGTTACATTCCTCCTGGTGCAATAGTCTCAGTTTATACACTTACATGTTCTGAGTGAGTAGTTTAGTTTAGTTTAGAGATACAGCATGGAAACAGGCCCTCCGGCCCACCAAGTCCACACCAACCATCGGTCACCCATTTACACTAGTTCTGTGATATCCCACTTTCCCACTCCTTACACACCAGGAACAATTTACAGAGACCAATTAATCTACAAACGCTTACGTCTTTGGGATGTGGGAGGAAACCGGAGCGCCTCGAGGAGACCCACACGGTCACAGGGGACCCACACGGTCAAATTCCTCACAGACAGTACCCGAGGTCAGGACCAAACCCGGTTCTCTGGCACTGAGAGGAAGCAACTCTACCAACTGCACCACCGTGCCGCCCTTTCAGGTTTGGTTTCCTAATACTTTAATGTTTGTGAACAGTCAATTTATTCAGAATGGGTGGAAATTAAAAAAATAGAACTGCCAATAAAACATCTCTCATGAGAATTCATTTTGCATTCATTTCAGGGGAAGCTTTGTGTTTCAGATCAGGTACAAGGAAGGGAGCGAGACATAAAACAAACCTGCAGGAGCAAAGCCTCACCAGTTGTGAGGTGACATTGAAAGGTTAATGCTTTCACATCTCTCTGGCTGCCTATTGAATAAACCTTATCTTTTCTGCTTTCCCCTGCCCTGACATTAATTTTGAAAATTGTAAAGCTCTGCTGGTAACTGCCTAAATTATTCACAGATGCAAGGATTGAATTATTATGTGAGAAGATTTACTCGCTGCAGTCTATATTTTTATATATCAATGATAATCCACTGAGCATCCTCAAGAAGAACTGAAGCAGAGATCAGAATGCTCGCTGCAACTTATCACACAAAAGGGAAAACATTTCCACAGCTATCTTCAAAAGGTTAATGGTCATCTCTATACGGCAGCAACTCAATTCAAGCCATCTGTGTAGTCCGAGCACTCACAGAACCAATTCTTGATGGGAATGAAATCTTTTACCTATAATTAAAAATAAGTTCATGATGGATAGAGATAGTTTGCAAGAGATGGAGGTTTAAAACTAATCCCACAGGTTTAGCTGCATGGTTTGTGGGTGAGTTGAATTAATTTAGTTCATGTTGATTTATCTTGTGTTATAATATCACAGAGTGCTATCTGGTGGAAGATAGAGGGAATGAATCTGCATACCAGAGAAAAGAGACGCACGTTGCAAATTGGATTTCACAACTTTGTTTTGGTGTTCTGAACATGTATTGCACATCGCTGGAATGCTCAACTGAGGCATCACCAAAGGTGGACAAAATAGGTTACATCAAGAATCAAGCTTTAAAATGGGACCTGAACAGAGGACGTCTTTACTGCACTGATCATTTGAAAGGGCTTCAACCCTTTGGAAAAGACTTTACCAGCATAAAAAGGTGTCATAGAGGTGAGTGAAAATGTGATGGAAGGAGGTGAGGGGGACAGGAAACGCATGTGCGTGCTTGTGCGTGTGTGTGCGTGTGTGTGTGTGTGTGCACACATGTGTATATGTGTGTGTGTATGTGAGTGCATGTGGTGTGATGTGTGTGTGTGTGTGCACGTGTATAAGTAGGTGTGTATGGTGTGTGTGCATGTATGTATTGTGATGTATAGCCCAACTCCATATGTTGCCTAGTTTAAGTCCTTTATTGCTTGAGGTCAGTAAGTTGGAAAGCGTGCAGAAGAGAATTTCCAGGATGTTACGAGGACTTGCAGGCTTGAGTTATAGGGAGAGGCGGGATAGGGAAAGGTGGGACCTTTTGGTTTGGAGTTTAGGTGGCTGAGAGGCCCCTTGTGAAGGGGTCCAAATCATGAGGGGCATGGACAATGTCAGCTCTTATAATCTACCCACTCAAACTAGAGGGCACAGGCTTAAGGTGAGATGAGATCAATTTAAGGGGATCCCAGTGGTAACATTTTCACTCCGAGGATAGTCCATATCTGGAACGAGTTGCCAGAGGAAGCGATAGAATCGGATATGATTACAACTTTCAAGATATTTGGACAGGTGTGGAAAGGAAGGATTTAAATGAATACTAGACCAAGTGCAGACCCGTTGGGTCTGCTCCCCCGTCGCAAGATTCCACCACTCACCCGTTCCCCCAACGCAAGCCGTTCCCCCAATGCAACATTGCACCACTCATGCATAGCCCCCAACTGCGAAGAGTTTTAGTATTATAGAGATAGATGGGCCAAATGCAGGCAAACGGGACTAACCCAGTGTGCCAACATGGTCGGAAAGGACAAGTTGGGCCAAAGAGCCTGTTTCCATGCTGTTGAGCTCTATGATCATGTGCTGGCCAAGTTGGCACTCTGGGCTAGTCCCTTTTGTTAATGGACATATTTTTCAGGCTCCCCTGTTTGAGGAACTATTCCATGTTCCCTCTAGAAAGGTATATTACTCAGATTTAACACTGAGTAACTAACAATCTAGATTTTCAATCTTGAAGAATTCAGAGACAAGATCTCAATCTTGTATCAGGCAGAGGCAAGTGGAACTAGCTCAACTTTACAATTTGGTCAGCATTGATGTTGGGCTGAAGGGCCTGTTTCTCTGCTGTAGCCACAAAAACAAGTTTTCAGTTATCTGGTTTAGAGGAGGTGAACAGAGCAACTGCCCCGGATTTTACTTGGACCTGCAAATTCAGGAAAACTGAAACAAAAACAGAAAATGCAGGAAGCACTCAGCAGATCAGGCAGAATGAATGGAGAGGCAAGATATTGGGTCATAGACTCTTCAGTAGAACTGGGAAAGTCTAGGTACATGGAACTGCAGATGCTGGTTTACAAAAAAAAAGATACAAAGTACTGGAGTAACTCAACGGGACAGGGGGCATCTCTGGAGAACATGGATATGTGATGTTTTGGGTCAGGACCTTTTTTCAGACCGGAAAATCTGATTTTTTTTTGTAGTTGCATTGGATTTTAATTGCGTACAGTGTTCCCCACTAAATCGAAGAGAACTTGCCAGATGTAGGAAGAGCTCAGTGCCTTTGCTCATACTCGAGTGAAGAGCATAACAACTAGAGTGAGAACTGCTAACTGCATTGAAAATTCAGCTGGGATTATTTGCTTGAATCCTTAATTTTCCACACATGAATAAGAACGCCATTACTGAGGTATTTACTGGCGAGGCACAATGGCACAGCGGTAGAGTTGCTGCCTTACAGCGCCAGAGACCCAGGTTCGATCCTGACCAGAGGTGTTGTCTGTATGGAGTTTGCACATTCTCCCTGTGACCGTGTGGGTTTTCCCCGGATGCTCTGATTTCCTCCCACACTCCAAAGGCGTGCACTTTTGTAGATTCATTTGGCTTTGGTGAAAATTGTAAATCATCCCTGGTGTGTATAATAGCGCTAGTGTATGGGGTGCTCACTGGTTGGCACGGATTTGTTGGACCAAAGAGCCTGTTTCCACACTGTATCTCTAAAGTAAAGTAAACTAACCCAGCGCATGGAAATGGCAGCCAGTAACACAACTATTATTAAAGCAAGGAAATGGAAGCTGAATGATTGATTGAGTGGCAACCTGTTGTAAGCGAGCTGGGAAATAAAGTTGTCCTTTTATTAACACTTCTGAAACTCAAGGACATGATGACGACAATAGAGGGCTGAAGGACACTATTCAAGTTAGCAGACTTCCTAAAATAAAAATAAAAAACAGTTGGTAAATATGCAATTAAGTTGCAAGCACTGTTGGATAACACTTCTAATTCTGAACAAATCAATCTGCATCGCAGGCCAGAAATATCCGAGCATCTTACCAAACAAATCAGTCGAAGATTATAATGTGTTGTGTGATTGAAAATAGATCTTTGCATGTTTATTAGGAGAAAGCAATTTGCGTCTCTGTGCAGTGACATCTTCTAATCTTCTATTATAAAAGTCATCAGTTGCACCCACAATATGAAGTCAGTCTGTCAGTGCAAAAAGAATCAGTATCAATCCTCCTTATAATCAGCTGAATACAAGGCCTCAGTTCTATTTTGGAGTCATGGAGTCATAGAATCATACAGCATGGAAACAGGCCCTTCAGTCCAACGTGTGCATGTCGACCAAGGTGCCCATCTACGTTATTGCGGGGGAGCTTTTTTGGTGGAGTTAAGGTGAGCCAGGAATCGTTGATTGAAGAGGTGGATCTTCCGGAGGATGAAGGAACCGGAAATTGGAGGAACAGCATCTCATGTTCCGCTTGGGCAGTCTGCACCCTAGTGGCATGAACATTGAATTCTCCCAATTCCGGTAGCCCTTGCTGTCTCCTCCCCTTCTCAGCTTTCCCTCAGTCCTAGGGCTCCTCCTCTTCCTTTTTATTTTCTTCTCCTTGCCCCCCCCCCCACTCTCCATCAGTCTGAAGAAGGCTTTCAGCCCGAAACGTTGCCTATTTCCCTCGCTCCATAGATGCTGCTGCACCCGCTGAGTTTCTCCAGCATTTTTGTCTGCCCATCTAAGTTAGTTCTATTTGTTCTTCTTTGGCCTATATCAGTCTAAACCTTTCCTATCCATGTACCTGTCCAAGAATCTTTTAAATACTATTATAGTACCTATCTCAACTACCTCCTCTGGCAGCTCATTCCATAAGGCCATCACCCTCTGAATGAAAATGTTTCCCCGCAGGTTCCTATTAAATCTTTCCCCTCTCACCTTAAAACTACATTCTCTGGGTCTTGATTCCCCCCGGGTAAAATACTCTATGCATTCACCCTCTATTCCCCTCGTGATTCTGTACACCTACATAAGATCATCCCTCAGCCTCATGCACCCCAAGGAATCAAGTCCTAGCCTGCCCAACTTCTCCCTATAGCTCAGGCCCTCGAGTCCTGGCAACATCCTCGTATATCTCTATACTCTTTCCAGCTTATTGACATCCTTCCTTCAGCAGAGTAACCTAAACGGAACATGTTGCACCAAATGTGGCTCAATTTCTGTTAGTTTACCTTCCTTTTATTTCTACTACCCATCTCAGGAGAATATGTAAGTGTGCAAATACCTGGATCGCTGCCAAATGCCCACTAATTTTGTTCACACACAGATGAGGAAGAATGATGTAGACTACTTGGATAATAAATACTACACTAGATAGTCCACTCCTTCCCCCATTTCAATTTACAAGAATAGCAATTTGGAATAAGATGGCTGGATAATCATCCTCAATTAAAGTCAAAGTCACTGCCTAATGTCAACAAACTCAACTTTGGCCAGGGTTCAAAGCATGAACACAGCATAATGTTATTTTAGCTAAAGTCTTTGTGGGAGAATTATGTATAAATTACCTTTATAGTGATCAAATCTGTAAATTCATTCAATACTTGATGATCATGGAGTGATAGAATGTTCCTGGAGTGGATTTACTCTTATGCTACAAGTAAGGACAATTTATGGAGGCTAACTACCCTACAATCCCATTCATCTTTGGAATGTGGGAGGAAATCGGATAACATAGTATTAGTGAGAACATGCAAACTACACACAGACAGCAACAAGGTAAATATCGTACTTGGGCCTCTCACGTTGTGAGGAAGCAGTGCTATCACCTGCGCTACCGTGATCACGTTTAAATGTAGATTTACCATAAGTGTACTTTCAGGACCTAATGTGGGCACTTACTCAAAGAAAACAACTGCTGTAAATCAAAGGGAGCATCAACAAAAATATGCATTGATGAAGCAACTTGAAGACAGTGAAATGCTCCAGGGCCCTTAGTGTAGTTTAGAGATGCAGCATGGAAACAGGCCCTTCAGCCCACCAAATAAATGCCGACGACCGATCACCCGTTCACACTGGTTCTATGTTATCCCACTTTCTCATCCACTCCCTACACACCATGGGGAAATTTATAGAGAGGCCAATTAACCTACAAAACCTCATGTCTTTCGCATATGGGAGGAAACCGGAGCATCTGGACGAAACCCATGTGGTCACACCAATGGGGCATGCAGTTCAACCCTTCCAAATGTGAAACCATGCGTGTCACCAGAAAGAGGAATCCAGGCAAAACATCGTACAATATACTTGGTACCACCCTTGAAGAATCCAAACAAACCAAGTATCTTGGCATCAAATTGCAGAATGATCTGCGCTGGAATGGTCACACTCATCATGCAATGGTGAAAGCAACAGGTGTCCTAAATTTTCTGAGGCGCAACTTTCATCATTGTTCAACTTCTGTCAAGGAGAAGCTATACTTCACCCTCGTTAGACCTCATTTGGACTACGCAGTTGCAGCATGGGACCCATACACAAATAAAAACATTTCTTCCATCGAACGTGTCCAAAGACAGGCAGCTCGATTTGTTACTAACACCTATGAGAGAGAAGCGAGTGTTACCAAACTTCTGAATTCTCTGGGGTGGAACCCTCTCCAAGACAGACGTGAAGCTCACTGTTTGACCTGTTTTTACAAAATGTTAAATGGTCAGCTCAACATAGATTACAAGACCTACACCAAACCCAAACCAATTAGGAGCAGACGAGGACATTCGATCCAATTTGAGATTCCAGCTACCAAGACAGATGTGTACAGCAATTCATTCTTCCCCCGCACAATTAAAGCATGGAATAATCTTCACCCTACTATAGTTACCCAACCAGATGCAACTAAATTTAAGGTAGCTCTTTCTTCCCAAAAACCCTTTCTGGCTTAAGTCCTCCCTCCACCACTTCCAGTTTAAATTCCATTTGGAATATTTTGGAGGACCAAGAAACCAAGAACCAAGGTCACAGGGAGAACATGCAAATGCCTGAGGTTAGGATTGAACCCGGATCTCTGACGCTATGAGGCAGCGGCTCTACCAGCTGCACTACTGTGCCACCTTTCACAGGCCTAGTACCAAACAAACTAAAAATGTCACCTACACATATTACAAGAGTTTAATCCACAATGTGCATTCTTAGACCATAAGACCATGACCATAAGACATAGGAGCGGAATTAGGCCATTTGATCAATCGAGACTACTTGGCCATTCGATCATGGCTGATCTATTTATCCCTCTCAATGCTGTTCCCCTGCCTTCTCCCCTAACCTTAGGCGTCCTTACTGATCAAGAACTTATCCATCTCCACTTTAAAAATACCCAATGACGACCTCCACAGTCGTCTGTGGCAATGAAGTCCACAGATCCACCACCCTCTGGCTAAATAAATTCCTCCTCATCTCCATTCTAAAGATGTGTCCTTTTATTCTGAGGCTGTACCCTCTAGTCCTAGACTCTCTTAGGATTGTTTTGAAGGAGGAGTGAGGGATTGTTTTTGTATATCCATTTGTCGTCACAAAAAATATCTAAACTTTTCCATCACTGATATAATTTTTCTTATTAAAGTGAATTGCATCTGTTCGTCATGTTTTCCACTCAGCGGACGATAAGCCCTGAGAAGCTTGGTCCTCAGCACTTGGCATAAAAGAGATTGAATCTTCAATCACAGAATGAAGCACAAGTATACATACAGCTCAAATACACCATTAGCTCCTGAGCCTGTGCTATGAGTGACCCTGTATATTATACTAGTTCAACCAATGCTTGCAACACAAGGCTATAACTTTGAAAAATGAAATTAAAATCACAATAGTCTCAATATCAGTGTTGCAAGGGGATGGTATAACAGGGAGAGGTTATTAAGTCAGTATCCCCACATGGTGCAACCCGTTCCATCCACAAAATAGCTCAAACCAGATTCATTGCAGCAATAGACAGCACATTAGTGCAGCGCAGTAGTTCAATTCTAAACCCCAGAGCTGTGTGTGCGAGCGTCTGTGTATGTGTGTGTGCACGTGTGTTTGTGTGTATGTCTGTGTATGTGCACATTTGTGTGTATGTGTGCGTGTGTATATGTGTGTGCCTGTTTGTATGTGTATGTGTGTGTAAATTGTCCCTAGTGTGTAGGATAGTGTTCATGTATGGGGTGAACACTGGTCGGCATGGACTAGGTAGGCCAAAGGGCCTGTTTCTGCACTGTATCTCTAAAGTAGAAGTGGCCTGAACTGCTGGGGGGTTTTCTGATTTTCTAGCGTGTGCAATTTATTTTGTTTTCTTTCAAGGCAATTTGTTCAATTCTGCAAACATTGTTAAAGTAATAATTTGCTAATTTATAAATCTAGTGTGGAACAGTGGGAATCTAAGTAACGGATTCTCCTTTTGAATAAGAATTAATGCCACCTTGGATTGCACAATGTTTCAGAGAGAATGAATGTGACTGACAAGAACATTGTGGAAATTAATTTGTTTAATCGAGCAATATTCTGAGCAAAGGGGAAATTCAACACATTGAAGCAATGGTAATTTCCCCTCCCTGAGCATACGGTATTATATTTACGCAATTCTCAACGATCATAAGCTCATAAGACAGAGGAGCAGAATGAGATAGAGGGGTGGCATGGTGGCGCAGTGTTTTAGTTGCGGCCTTACAGAGCCAGAGACATGGGTTCAATCCTAACTATGAATGCTTGTCTGCACGGAGTTTGTACATTCTCCCCGTGACCTGTGTGGTTAACGGACTATGAACCACTTCTGCATATGCTGATGTTCATATTCCAATGTAAAAAGGACACAAAGTGCTGGAGTAACTCAGCAAGTCAGGCAGCATCTCTGGAGAACATAGATCGTCGACGTATCAGGTCGGGACACTTCCCCAGTCCGAAAAAGGGTCCTGACCCAAAACGTCACCTATCCATGTCCTTGCATTCACCCAATACTCCACCTCAAAAAGGAGGGAATTCTAATGTCTGTGGCATCCTCAAAGACTTCTTTCCAGTCAGATAACATCATTTTGTCTCAATGAGTCTCGACAAAAATTGTTCTGCAACCTTGTCTACCGTCCAGGTGTCCCATCAGTCATCCTCCACCACTGGTGCACCTTGGCTGCAGTGTGTATGCTCCACATATGCATCACAGTTACTCTCCCTAGCTCCTCCAGCAGCACCACCCAAACCCACACTCTCCTCCCTGAACAAAGGAGAAGGCCAGCAGATGTCCAACTCCTTAAATGCGCACTTTGTCCTGACTTGCCGTGGGTAGGCCAGATAGTAAGAAGACTTTTCCTCTGGCAGAGGTGTTGAAGACCAGAGGGAATAGGATTATGGTGAAGAATGAAATGTTTAGAGGGGATTTAGGACAGATGGTTGCAATCTGGAACACACTACCTGAGAAGATGGTGGAGGCAGGTAGTGTCAAACATTGACCCGGTATCTAGGCAAGCATTTGAATCGCCAAGGCATAGAAGGTTGCAGAGTAAATACTGGTAAGAATGGACCTGATTGGCTGAAGAGCTTTTTCTATGCAGTATGACACTAGGAGTCTACTCCTTTATGGCTAATGGGTCAAAATTCAAGAACCACCTTCAGTTGCTATGAAGACCTTCACAGAAGCATTGCAGCAGTTCAAAATGGTGGCTCACCACTAAAAATGGACCATTCTTACTCATACACTCTACTTTGACAGTGACAAATTTCCATTCCAGCCCTGGCATTGTTATGCTTTATGTGTATCCTGAAACTGGAATTGATTGATTGATTGAAAGATACAGCATAGAAACAGACCCATCGCCCCACAAGTCCACGCCAACCATCGATCACCCGTTCACACTAGCTCTATGTTATCCAACTTTCACACTACACACAAGGGGGCAATGTCAAAGAAGTTGATTGACCTACACACCTACATGACTTTGGGATATGGGAGGAAACTGGAGCACCCAGAGGAAACATGAGCGCTTACAGAAGAACAGGCAAATTTTACATGGGCAGCACCCAAGGCCAAGATTGAGCCCTGGTCCCTGGCACTGTGAGGCAGCAGCTTTACCAGCTGCACCATTGTGCTGCCCACCAGATGTCATGGAAAGTAGAAGCCAAGCCAAGGGAGAAACAGATTCCAAGCAGGATCAATGTTCAGAAGATGACAGCAACTTTCATCACAACAATTTGCTGTTGTGGAACATAAATGAAACAATGGCATCACCCGGCCTCTCATCTATCTATTATTTGTACTTTTGGGAGCAGTCATTATTAGTTCAACAGCTGTGTTTCCTCACATACTCATTTTTCTTTAGATGTTCTTTGTTTCTCTGTCTTCATGTGGGCTGGAGCAGATGTGTCCCTGAAATTAAAATGCTTTGCATTTGCTTAGATTGGAGAACTACAAACGTCCAAAACAGAAAATCTTAAGTTGAACTCATGATTTTATTCTGACTTCTTAGCATTAAACAGAAAATGCTTGAAATACTCAGCGAGTCAGGCAGCGAGTATTTAGTTTAGATTAGTTTAGTTAGTTTAGTATAGTTTAGTTTAGAGATACAGCACGGAAACATGTCCTTCAGCCCACCTAGTCCCCGCCTACCATAGATCACCCATTCACCATCCATCACAAACCCTCGGACTTCTATGGGTCTCTGGACAAGACTTCATCTAAGGGCTTCATTAAACTCTCCCAGTTCAGTTATGTCTGTTCTGACTTTCCATAACAATGCTTCTGGAATACTTCCAGTTTCTTTAATCATGGCTTCTCCTTGACCGTAGTTGACTGGAGTCGAAGATGTGTTTGTTGTAGTGTCTGTACATCTCTCACCTGCTGTTCTCCAAGCCATAAGACAGTCTCGTTATCATTCCCTTCCACCCCATCAACTTCCACATTCAACAGAACATGCTCCATAATTTCCACCATCTTTAAATAGATTCTGCATCAATACACATTTTCACTTTCTCTCCACTTTAGTTTCCTCTCCAACTAATGGTTTGCTCTCTCAACTACACCACCCACTCTATTTCTTGCAGTACATTGCCATGCAATTACAGTGGATAATGGATCTTCCCATTCATCTTTTCTCTTCCCAATATACACGGACTAAAACAAACAGACCAGGCGACCACTGCCAAGCACCTGAGATCTGTCCAGGTTCTGTCATTTTAATTTATCTTCCATTCCCACACCGACCTGTCTGTCCTTGGCCTCCTCCACTGCCCAGGTGAGGCCAAATGCAGACTAGAGAAACAACACCTCATGTTCCCCCTGGTTAGGCTACAAAATGACACCATTGAATTTGTCATTTTCTGATAGTTGTTTCTCTCCCCCCCCCCCCCCACTCCCCACCCTTCTCTCCTTCAACTTTACCCAGGTCCTCACATGCACACAGACACGCACACACATGCACACACGCGCACACACACACACATACATCACACACACACACACACACGCGAGCACACACACACACACACACATGCACACACACCCACACACATGCACACATGCGCACACACACACACTCACATACACACACACACACGCACACACACACACACACGCACACACACATGCACACACACACACGCACACACTCACATACACACACATACACACACACGCACACACACAGGTGCACACACACACACACACACGCGCACACACACACACACACACACTCACATACACACACATACACACAGACACGCACACACACCTTTCTTTACATCAGCCCTCATCACCTTGTTTGTTTCCCTCTCACACCCAACCCTCTCGTTCAGGCAATCAGCCCCTCCTCATTGGGACCCATGTACACCTTGCGAGCTCTTTCTCCATCCCTCCTCCTCACCTACTTATATGGGCTATCTTCCCTCTCATTCCATACTGTATGACTCTATGACTCTAAGCTTGGTCAAAGAGATTGGTTTCAAGAATTGTCCTTTCTTTGAAGGACATGTCTTGAAGACATGGGCGGTTGAGAGAGGGATTTCCAGAGTGTATGGTAAGGTAGCTGAGGACTTGGAGGCCAATAGTGGACATTAGGAATTATAACATTTCAGAGGCTCACGAGAGATGCTAGAAATTGTGAGGTGGGAGGCCATGAGAAAAATTGAAGAGAAGGACCCGGTGTCTGAGTAGATCGTTGAACTATGGGTTGATACAATGAATGGACAGACATGAGCAAGGATATGGGAGCAGATTTTGGCTAGATGAATTGCTTAAGTGATAATGTGTATCATTTCTATTATACAGCTTGCTCTAATCTAACATGGATTTTTTTTTTCGCATGCCTAATGTCGTCTTTTTAAATTTAAGCACTTCCGAATTAATTTTAATCCCCATCTTCAGAAAAAAAATAATAATAATGAACCATGGAACAAAATGTAAAAGTGAGCATTGAAGTATACCAGAGTCTACTTACAGTATATGAAGTTTGACACTTTTTGGTTTTGAAAGTATGACACGTCATTAAAATTGTCATTGCTGTCATTTTAATTATCTTCAATTAAGAATCATTTGACTGTCAAGTAATGTTCTTTCACTAAAATTGCTTTAACATTTTTTTTGCCTTTTATAAGGGAGAATTTTTAAATCATGTTATGCACACCAAAATTATCATTGCATCATTTTTCCAGTCTTTCTTATTATGGAAAGATATTGGAATTATTTTTTTCATAACTCTTAATAAAAGGTAAAAATCGGGTGTAGGGAGGAAAGTGAAATCCCACAATAAATTGAAGCAAACCATGAGATTAAAAAGCAAATTATACTTAATTTAACGGAACATTCAATACAAAATATATTGCGCACTTTGAGAAACATTATTTAATAAAGGATAGTGTGCATAGACCTCTAAAGAATATGTTGATCCCAAGCATCCTTACCAAGTTATATGCAGAAATAATTGAAAGAATAGAATGAGGTGATTTACTTGGGTTATGGCAAGCCATTAAATAGAGTTGGGAGGTCACGTCACTGTTGCGTAAGACATTGGTGAGGCCATACTTAGAGTATTGTGTTCAGTTTTGGTCACCCTGTTAAAGGAAAGATGTTGCCACAACTAGAGGGCCGGAGCTATAGGGAGAGATTGAGCAGGCTAGGAGTTTAATCCTTGGAGTGCAGGAGGAAGAAGGGTGATCTTATAGTGTATAAAATCACGAGAAGAATAGATCACACAGAGAGATGTGAGTCTGTGGAATTCTCTGCCTCAGAGGGGGGTGTAGTCTGGTTCTTTGGGTACGTTCAAGAGAGAGCTAGATAGGGCTCTTAAAGATATGGGGAGAAGGCAGGAACGGGGACGATCAGCCATGATCACATTGAATGGTGGTGCTGGCTCAAAGGGCTGAATGGCCTACTCCTGTACCTATTGTCTCTTGTCTATTGTCTATTGTCTATCAGGTAAATGCACAGAGTATTTTGCCCAGAGTTGGTAAATCGCGAACAAGACAACATGGGTTTAAGGTGAAGGGGAAAAGATAGGAACCAAAGGGGTAATTTTTTTTACACAAAGGGTGGTGCGAGTATGCAATAAGCTGCTGGAGGAGATAATTGAGGCAGGTACTATCACAATGTTTAGGAAACATTTAGACAGATACATGGATAGAATAGGTTTTGAGGGATATGGGCCAAACACAGGCAGGTGGGACTAGTGTAGTTGGAGCATGTTGATCTGTGTGAGCAAGTTGGGCCAAATGACTTCTTCCCATGGTATATGTCTCTATGACTTTAAAGTTCTACACAAAGGTTTTCTGGCAATAGCCATGCTAAGTGACAGTAGGGACAATGAATTATTTGGAAATGATGAACTAAGATTGGAAAGGTTGAGTGAGATATTGGTCAAATGCGGGCAAATGGGACTAGGTTAGATGGGGCATCTTGGTCAGCATGGACGAGTTGGGCTGAAGGGCCTGTTTCCATGCTGTATGACTCTTGACTCTGAGACTCTCAATGAGGATAGGGAAGTATTTCAGATTGGAAAGATATGGAGAGTACTGTTCCATTATTGGAGCACAAACTTTAAACATTTGCTCTCGGGATTTGTCTAGCAATGTCAACATTTATTGCCCAGGCCTTGTAGTTTGTGAAGATATAAATAGTGCAATTTTTTCCGTGCCCTCCTGTTGAAGCTAATCCTATCATTGTGTTAAGGAGTTCCAGAGTTTTGTCCTGGAAATGATAAAGCAGTATCTGCTGGTAAAGGGTGAAACTAGTTTGATAATTAACTTGAAGGAGATGGTTTCCCCATTGTTGCGGGGCAGGAATCACAGGTATAGATGATCCTATTTGGTTAAGTTGCTGCAATGCATCCGATACAGATTGTAATGTGCAGCAATCTGCCGCAGATCGATTTAGAAACAATAGCTGTAATCAGTCATAGAGCAAGCCACGACTCCAAGGGAACAGGCATGGCATTCATTTCAGATTCAAAGAATTAGTCTGAATGTTTATTCGAATGGCATTTTTTTGGAGTTGGACAGATGGTTATTTAAATTTGCTTGTTTCAGTGTTTTTTTGGAAAGAATTTCTCATGCGGCTACAATTAGTAAGAATAGTTTGATTGAGTTGATTGCAATTCCCCAGCCTCGCTGTACACTCTGTGAAGGCACCCTTTGGATTTTGCCATCTGAACCAGATTGTTGAGAAGTAGGACTCTTTCATTAATATCTCTGCTTAACTTAAGACTCAATTAGTTTAGTTTAGTTTAGTTTAGTTTAGAGATACAGCGTGGTAGCACAGCGGTAGAGTTGCTGCCTCACAGCGCTGGAGACCCAGGTTCGATCCTGACTGCTGCCGCCGTCCGTATGGAGTTTGTACATTCTCCCTGTGACCTGTGGGTGTTTTCTCTAGGTGCTGTGGTTTCCTCCCACACACTCAAGACGTAGGCTATTTGGCTTGGTAAAATTGTAAATTGTCCCCAGTGTGTATCGGATAGATTCAGTGTGCAGGGATTGCTGGCGTGGTCTCGGTCGGCCAAAGCGGCCTGTTTCTGCGCTGTATCTCTAAACTAAACTAAACTAATTGAATCGAGTCTTAAGTTAAGCAGAGATATTAATGAAAGAGTCCAACACACACTTGCTGAACAGATTTAACTTCCAGTGTGCAGGTTTTCCACCATAGAGAGATGAAGTCGTAAAGGACGTTGATGTGACAATGGGATGGTGCTGTGAACTGGCATCAATGGGTGGAATTGATGTTATGTTATAAGTGGTGTCAAGGGCAGACATGCTCACCTCTCCGCTGGCATTGAATAATGCACCAACGTTTTGATGATAGGCCTGGAGTTGTGTGATCCTGGCAAAAGCAGAAGTGTGCAGGATGATTAGATTATTGGTGAGTTATGCCCCTGTCCCACTTAGGAAACCTGAACGGAAACCTCTGGAGACCTTGTGCCCCACCCAAGGTTTCCACGAGGTTCCCAGAGGTTTTGGTCACTCTCCCTAATGGTGGAAGGTGGTTTCCGCGTAGTCGAGGCTTCTTCTATGTTCCTGCGATTATTTAAAAAAAACAAAAAACGGCCTCGACTAAAAATAGGTTGCCGTTTGGTCGAAGCCAGTGGAGTGGGGTTGCTATTTACTTACAGGCAGTCGAAGGCAATCTCCTTCGCTGACCAGCCATTTTGATTGGCTCATTGGAGTTTTCAGCAAAGATCCTATAGGATCTTTGGTTTTCAGGACCTAGAAGAGCCGCCGGAAGGTAAAATGCCCACTAACTTTATTAAACTTCTTAAAACTGTCTCCACTACTTCTCCCCCCCCCTTCTCTCCCCTTCTCTCCCCTTCTCTCTCCCCTTCTCTTCCCCTTCTCTCTCCCCTTCTCTCTCCCCTTCTCTCTCCCCTTCTCTGTCCTTCTCTCCCCTTCTCTCCCTCCCTCCCGCGCTCTCTAAAGGACTTACCGTGCTCTGTGGCAGCCGTTTACTTTCCTCTTCATCGCGCAGACAGCGCTCCTCCGCTGTCCCTGGCCCCCACCTTCCCAATGTGTTTGTGTGTGTGTGTGTGTGTGTGTGCGCGGTCGGTAGCAAAGATCCTGTAGGATCTTTGGTCAGTAGATGCAGCTCACGCTTCGGTCGAGGCTTTCCAGGCAAGTGACCAAAACCTCTGGTGACTCATGGAAATCTTGGGTGGGGCGCAAGGTCAACAGAGGTTTCCGTTCAGGTTTCCTAAGTGGGACAGGGGCATTAGTGTCATTTGCTAGCATTGTCCATGACACCTTGCATCTCTTTGTTATTGATTGAAAATTGATCTGATTAGTCAGATTGGATTTTACCTACTACTTGTGAAGAGGCAATATCAATGGGGAATGTCGCAAAGTCGTGAAAATTTCTAGTTGGCCTCTGTAAAATTAACCCTAATGTGCAGTGTAGGGGATGGATGAGAAAGTGGGAACTCGTGTGAACAGATGATCGATGGCCAGCATGGACTGTGGGCTGAAAGCTGCTGTATCTCTAAACTAAACTAAATTGTCAGGTACATTTCAGTGTTGTAACTGGACTGGAACAACCTTAGCTTGAAGCATGGCTTGGTCTGGAGCACATCTCTAGTACTACAGCCTGAATATTGTCTGGTCTCAGTTTTTTCTGGATAACACATCAATTTAATCGCACTGAAGACATTTTTGTGGGTGGTGTGTGCATCTCAGAAAGAAAAGGAGTCGTCATCTTTTTGACATTTCATGGTTACAAATGCATTGTCCTTGCCTTCAGAGCTCGTATATTATCCCCATTATTATTGAGGGGTGAGGATGTTTTTGGATCCTCCTCCTCCATTTCGCAGTTGTCACTGATTGTTATTTGTCAGTTGTTATACAATGATTTTTTTGAATCAAATTTTAGATCATGCTGCCAAAGACCATTTACTGCAGCCTGCCTCTTCCCTTCTGTCCCCTGTTCTCCTTGCTATGAATACCCTCTGTGACCTTGCAACCTTCATGTGTGGGCACTAACAAGAAAACATTGGTGCCACATGAAGAAGAGCAATGCATCCTCTCCTCACTCGTGGCTATAGCAAGCTCAACATTTAGTGAGCACATTTCTAATTAAAATTGAATGCACTATACTCAGGAGTGCTCAGGAATACAGACCTGAACTTCATAGGAACAAGGATTGTTCTGAATGTATCAATAGCCTGAAAGAAAAGTGATTCATAGCCACAATTCTGATCAGACTGTTCGTTACCACCTCTAGTCTCATGGGCTAATGGATGGTAAAGATGCCAGGTAGTGGTGGCTACGTGTTAATAATTGTGTTTCCCTAGTAGATTCTTGACCAGCAGAGGTGCACTGGGGTGGGAGATTGCAACCTTCACGTGGTCCACCCTGTTTCGATGAATGCAATCAACCTGGCACGCACAAACGGAAGATCAAACAGAACAAGTTGTCTTACAAATTTAGGCTGTGCACACCATACGCAAGAAGAAGAAGAGGTGCACTGAGCTAAAGATCTTAACACAAGGGGAGGCACAGTGGCACAACGGTAGGGGTGCTGTCTTACAACGCCAGAAACCTGGGTTCGATCCTCACTATGGGTACTGTCTGTACCGAGTTTGCACGTTCTTCCTGTGACCACTCGGGTTTTTCCGAATGCTCCGGTTTCCTCCCACATTCCAAAGATGTGCAGGTTTGTAGGTTAATTGGCTTCTGTAAATTATCACTAGCCTGTAGGATAGAACTAGTGTATGTGTGATCGATGGTTGGCCGGCCTCGGTGGGCTGAAGGGCCTGTTTCCACGCTGAATCTCTGAAGTCTAAAGAAACCCAAGTCAAAATATGGATTCAAGAGCTGATGTGAAAGTGACTGCCTGTGACGCCAAGGCCATGTTTGACTAAGTCTGGTATCGAGCAGTTTCAGTCAAACTGAAGTTAATGAGGGAAACCACTCCAAGGGTCCAAGTCACATCTCAACAAAGAATATCAAGATGAATGAGTAGGATTTGTCTGCCAAAGAACAAGTGCTGGAAGGGATCAGATCAGGCTGAGTGGGTTTGTTCCTATATTAAAGCTGCTGCATCTATGTTCATTTAGTTTAACAACAATCAGAATGCTCTCTGTATTTGGCTTTTTTTCCCTTTGGTATTTTAGTACCAAGGAGTGGAACGCTTCCCAGTTTCAGCATTTGATCAACACCTAAGTCAGGGGAAAGTTACTTCTACTCTACCGTAGCAGGGCACCTCATCCAAAAGCGAAATTTCCCTTGTACATCATTAGACATTTCCCACACCATCCTACATGATTATCAATTAGGCTCTCAATAGAGTACATACAGCATTTATTCACATCGCTCTACAAAATAATTGAGACTTCTCAAATTTGTTATTGCCAAGATCCTGGTTGGCAAATCTATTGGGCACTTTCCTTTCACTCAGATGGATTGGACACACAACAGTTCCCAGAGAAGGGGGTGACAACATATCACCACTTCTTAGGAGCCAACTGTCAGCAAAGGAAAACATTGATGAGGAAATACGCCACTGTCTTCAATATGCCTACAATGCCTTTGTGTGAACAAAGAAAAAACAATGTTTGCAGATCAAGATCTCTGCCTGACCTTTAGGCACCTCTAACCCAATCTGTGGGAAAGTCTTTAGTTCTCCCTTTGGCCTCAGAACCCATAAACCACCATGGAAGCAGGTTTTCATCAATCTGAAGAAGGGTCATAAGAAGGGTCTTGACCCAAAACTTCACCCAATCCTTCACTCCAGAGATGCCTGAATTATTTTTGTCTATCAATCCCAAGGAACTATCTAAAAAAGAAGAGAAAAATGTTATACTTCCTGTTTTTGTTCTCTTCCATATTCTGCAGTGGAAACTACACATCATTTTAACCTTTCTGTTTAACTGGCTTATTTTAACCCTATATGACCTACCTGAAGATCATTGGACTTTGAATGTCTTCAGCATTTTATCTTAACTTCCCACTCCTTTCAATAAATTTGAACAAACTTCATAATAAATATAATCCATTAGTCACATTCTTCAAACTGCATAAAACAAAAGAATGTGTAGGAAGGAACTGCAGTTGCTGGCTTACACCAAAGATAGACACAACAACTCAGCAGGTCAGGCAGCACCTTTGGAGAAAAGGAATAGGTAGCTTTTCGGACCCTTCTTCAGACTGAGGGTCAGGGGAGAGGGAACCGAGAGATGTGAAAAAGTACATAGAACAAATTAATGAAACAGGCAAAAAGACAGATCAAAGCCAGCAACAATTATCACATAAAGGTGGAGCCCACAATGGTCCATTGTTGGCTGTGGGTAAGGTGATAACGAGTAATACATACAATGAAACTCAGTAGGATGACAGTGAAACTAGTCCGACGACTAGGGTGGGGGAGGGATGGAGAGAGAGTGGGTGCAAGTTAACAATGGTATACTGACATGCTGTTCAGTAGCAATAAAAAGATTAATTGATTGCTCGAGGCTCACTTTGCCGGATGACATTATGTATCTCGTCATTTTTCAGTTCATAGAGTAAAGCCTTATTTATAGAAGGGTAATGTTTTTTATATTGAAACTCGTGTGCCAGCTTGAATCATGACATTTTGTTCCTCTAATCACGTCTTCCTTATGACACAGCCATGATTAGGGTATTAGCTTGCATAGAATTATTAATGCTGCTCTCAAAAACCCATCAGCAGCGCTACATTTAGCAATGTGATGTATTAATAGCTATTGTGGTGATACCCACATCCACAACTCCTCAGTCCTCCTGATGAAAAGAGCAGGTCCTCGAATTCTCACTGCCTTGCAAAAATTCCAAAGCCAGTTATGTGACAAGGCTCCATTTTACGTATCCACTATCGAGAGGTGATGCATTCCCTTATTATTGTCACTTCAATATATGATAGGTTGGTTCCATTAAGTTATAACAATGTAAATGAGATTGCTGCATGATGATAGTAGTAAAGAGGTGGCACAGTGGCATAGCTGGTAGAGCTACTGCCTCACAGTGCCAGAGACACAAGTTCAACCCTGACCTTGGGTGCTGTCCGTGAGGAATTGGCACGTTCTCCCTGTGCTCTGGTTTCCGTACACATCCCAAAGACAGGCAGGTCTGTAGGCTAAGTGGCCTTTACAAATTTCCCCTAATATGTAGGGAGTGGGTTTGAAAGTGGTATCACAGAGATCTAGGGTGAACGGTAGATCAATGGTCGGCATGGACGATGGGGTGAAGGGCCTGTTTCCACACTGTATCTGTAAAACTAAACTAAAACTGAAACTAGAGAACATTCTGTATTATTTAACCTCTTGTTTATGTATGAGGGCATGTTCAAAGTTCAAATGGAAAAAAAATGTGTTAGTAAGTATTCTATAGTGTTTTACCAATTTGTATAAAGCTGCATACTAGAAATTACATTTTAGCTAGATTGGGTCTATTAAAGAACTGTTAGGATTTATTGTGTGGGAAGGAACTGCAGATGCTGGGTTACACCAAAGATAGACACAAAATGCTGAAGTAACTCAGCAGGACAAGCAGCATCTCTGATGAGCAAGGTGCTGCCTGTCCCACTGAGTTATTCCAACATTTTGTGTCTATGTTAGGATTCATCGTTTGTTAGGAAATCAGGAAATCATAAAAACAGCAGATCCTCAGTCCAAGGTAAATCGAGGTGGAATAAAATGCTGGAGAAACTCAGCGGGTCAGGCAGCATTTATGGAGCAAAGGAATAGGTGACGTTTCGGATCGAGACCTTTCTTCAGACCCTTCTTCATAATTTTTAGTTTAGTTTAGAGATACACAGCGTGGAAACAAGGTCTTCAGCTCACCGAGACTGCACCAACCAGCGATCCCCACACATTAACATTATCCTACACACACTAGGGACAATTTTTAATTTATGCCAAGCGAATTAACCTACAAACCTGTACATCTTTGGAGTGTGGGAGGAAACTGAAGATCTCAAAGAAAACCCACGCAGTCACGGGGAGAACGTACAAACTCTGTACCGCCAACACCCATAGTCGGGATCGAACCCGAGTCTCTGGCGCTGTAAGAGCTGTAAGGCAGATGGTGGATGTCCATAGCGCTCACGGTCACCACTTCATTCTGCCTTCTGGGAGACAGATCAGTTAAGTTAAATTTCAATCACTATGTACCATCTCCATGGTAATGATACAGAAGACCAAAGTGAAGTGGAGAAAAAGATCAGAAGGGTGCAAGAAGTGGAGTCAAAGGTTATGCATAAATCTTGACGGGGCCTTCCAATCTCTGGAGTAGTCAGTGGTAGTCAGGGTAGTTTGCGGATAGACACAAAGTGCTGGAGTAACTCAGTGGGTCAGGCAGCATCTCTAGAGCAAAAGGCTGGGTCACGTTTCAGGTCGGGACCCTTCCTCAGACTGAAAAGTAGTCTGCAGCGTCCATTGTATCATTCCCATTCTCAGTGTGCTTCAAGTGTGTGAAGGAATGGTGCCCTGGTGAGACAGATACTAAACCAGCAGGACTTTCATAAAAAAGGGTAGTGTATTTTCTGGGAAAGACATAATATTTTGGCGTAACTCAACTCTCCCATTCCATTGTGTAGGTAAGAACTGCAGGTGCTGAAAAAGGTTCAGTCTGAAGAAGGGTCTCGACACGAAATGTCACCCATTCCTTCTCTCCAGAGATGCTGCCTGTTCCGCTGAGTTACTCCAGCATTTTGTGTCCATCTCCCATTCCATACCCTGCCTTGTATTAAAGATTTGCCATCTATAGTGTTTGCCAGTTTGTGAAGAAATTGTCTGACATGTTAGCTGTGTCTTCTTTCCCAGATGTTGTCTGGATTGCTTTACAATTCTGCTCTTTGTCTTTCAGAATATCAGATGACCAATGCACACTGGAATCTTGCTCCCAACAGCCTCAGTAGACAAACGTTGGGAACAGAAAAGCAAACAAGACTTCCCTCCCTTGATCCTTGGGGAAGTGTGAGGATAAGTGTATTTTGGGTCAAGGGGGAAATGTGATTATTGAACATTTGTCAACAGTTCCCACCCAGATACGAACAAAACCATTCATTCGTACCCGCAGAGGAAATGCAAACACTAAGAGATGATTCATTAAAACAGCAATACGAAGTCAAAACATGACAGATAGAACGAAGACAAGGATTTAGCTACAGTTGTAGTGTCACTGGTGAGGCAACTAATTATGATGAATATGGTTCAGACTATAAAATGGTGCAGAGAATATCAGGGAACATGAAGCTACATGGTGGCTGTTAACCAATCTGCAACTCCTTTATTCCACTTTCTAACCACTGCTTTCTTGCATGTGTGTATACAGCTCATCATATCTGTCATACATTTCCATACATTACACTGCTTTGCACAAGCAAACATGATTTGTATATTCAAATTATTTATAGATTTAACTTTTCTACATGTGTGCCGATTCTCTTTAATTTTCTCAAAGAAATCTGCATTCAATTATTGTTGTCGGGAACTCCATTCCTTTTCTATATGTCCATCTCTGCCTCTACCTTTATGCTTCAATGTATTAATGACTAGAGTCATAGAAAAGACACAAAATGCTGGAGTAACTCAGCGGGTCAGGAAGAATCCCTAGTAACATGGATAGGTGATGTTGTGGCTCGAGACCCTTCTTTAAATTGCTGTTGCGCCTGACTATACAAATATGGGCATTGTAACATGAAATATCCATTTAGGTTGAGGGATATCTTTGTGTGTGTTGTTATAATTATAGGATAAGATATAAATATTAATAATTTCCGCTTGCCTCCCCAAGGGAATGATTTCAAAACATCCAAGCAGCGTATTTAGCCTGGATTTCCCCAGTCAGTGTTTGCTTAACCCTCTGCCAACCTGCTGAACATTGTGAACCACCAAACATGTCATCTGCCTTAAAGTCTTTCAGTCTTCAAGTGCCTATATTTGTTGATTGTATACTTAGCAAAACTTCTTTAAATAAGCATTTCTTTCAAGACTGAGTAATCAATTACACAAGGAAAAGTTAGTTTGCAACTAATTGGAGTTCACTGCCAAAAAGAGGGAAGAGAAGAATTTCAATCATAGCTTTTGGTAAGGTAGTTACTTGAAGGAAGAATAATGTGAGGGAAAAGCTGGGAAACAGACTAAGTAGATTGTTTTTCCAAATATAGCAGCTCAGGCTCAATGTCAAGCACTCCCTCAAAGTTAGCAAGACAAAGGAGTATGTGATGGACTTCAGAAAGCAAAGCAATACACACACCCTGGTATGCATTGTGTTAAAGAAGGAACTGCAGATGCTGGAAAATCGAAGGTACACAAAAATGCTGGAGAAACTCAGCGGGTGCAGCAGCATCTATGGAGCGAAGGAAATAGGCAACGTTTCGGGCCGAAACCCTTCTTCAGACTGATAGGGGGTGGGGAGAAGAAAGGAAAAATGGAAAAAAAGGCGGAGGGGGAGCCCGAGGGCTGGGGGATGGGAGGAGACAACCAGAGGGCTGATGAATGGGAGGGGACAGCAAGGGCTAGCAGAGTTGGGAGAATTAAATGTTCATGCCCCCAGGATGTAGACTGCCCAAGCGGAATATGAGGTGCATTTCCTCCAATTTCCGGTGTTGCTCGCTGTGGCCATGGAGGAGACCCAGGACAGAGAGGTCAGATACGGAATGGGAGGGGGAGTTGAAGTGCTGAGCCACCGGGAGGTCAGGTAGGTTATTGCGGACCGACCGGAGGTGTTCGGCGAAACGATCGTCAAGCCTCCGCTTGGTCTCACCGATGTAGATCAGCTGACATCTAGAGCAGCGGATGCAATAGATGAGGTTGAAGGAGATGCAGGTGAACCTCTGTCGCACCTGGAACGACTGCTTGGGTCCTTGAATGGAATCGAGGGGGGAGGTGAAGGGGCAAGTGTTGCATCTCTTGCGGTTGCAAGGGAAAGTACCCGGGGAGAGGGTGGTACGGGAAGGAAGGGAAGAATTGACAAGGGAGTTACGGAGGGAGCGGTCTTTGCGGAAGGCAGACATGGGGGGAGATGGGAAGATGTGGCGAGTGGTGGGGTCACGTTGGAGGTGGCGAAACTGACGGTGGATCACTTGTTGTATGTGACGGCTGGTGGGCTGAAAGGTGAGGACCAGGGGGACTCTGCCCTTGTTGTGAGTGGGGGGATGGGGAGAGAGAGCAGTGTTGCGGGGTATGGCAGAGACCCTGGTGCGAGCCTCATCTATGGTGGAGGAGGGGAACCCCCGTTCCCTGAAGAATGAGGACATTTTGGATGCCCTGGTGTGGAAAGCCTCATCCTGGGAGCAGATGCGGCGTAGACGGAGGAATTGAGAGTGGGGGATGGAGTCCTTACAGGAAGCAGGGTGGGAAGAAGTGTAGTCCTGATAACCATGGGAGTCGGTAGGTTTGTAGTGGATGTCGGTATGAAGTCTATCACCTGCGATGGAGATAGTGAGGTCACGGAATGGTAGGGAAGTGTCGGAAATGGTCCAGGTGTATTTGAGTGCCGGATGGAAGTTGGTGGTGAAGCTGATGAAGTCAGTCAGTTGTGTGTGGGTGCAGGAGGTGGCACGAAAACAGTCATCGATGTACCTCCCCCCTCGATTCCATTCAAGGACCCAAGCAGTCGTTCCAGGTGCGACAGAGGTTCACCTGCATCTCTTCCAACCTCATCTATTGCATCCGCTGCTCTAGATGTCAGCTGATCTACATCGGTGAGCAAGCGGAGGCTTGACGATCGTTTCGCCGAACACCTCCGGTCGGTCCGCAATAACCTACCTGACGTCCCGGTGGCTCAGCACTTCAACTCCCCCTCCCATTCCGTATCTGACCTCTCTGTCCTGGGTCTCCTCCATGGCCACAGCGAGCAACACCGGAAATTGGAGGAAATGCACCTCATATTCCGCTTGGACAGTCTAAATCCTGGGGGCATGAACATTGAATTCTCCCAACTCTGCTAGCCCTTGCTGTCCCCTCCCCTTCATCAGCCCTCTGATTGTCTCCTCCCATCCCCCAGCCCTCGGGCTCCTCCTCCGCCTTTTTTCCTTTTTTCCTTTCTTCTCCCCACCCCTTATCAGTCTGAAGAAGGGTTACGCCCGAAACGTTGCCTATTTCCTTCGCTGCATAGATGCTGCTGCACCCGCTGAGTTTCTCCAGCATTTTTGGGTACCCTGGTATGCATTGATGGTGCCAAAGTAGAGATGGTCAAAAGCTTCAAGTTCCCAGGAATAAATATTACCAGCAATTTGTCCTGGACCAGCCACAGTAGGAGCTATGGCCAAGGAAGCACACTGATGCATCTACTTCCTTAGAAGGCTTAGGAAGTTTGGCATGTCCCCAACAACCCTTGCCAACTGCTGCAGATGCGCCATAGAAAGCAGTTTACCATGATGCATCACAGCTTGGTTTGGGAACAGCTCCATCCTAGACTGTGAGAAATTGCAGAGTTATGGATGTAGCCCAGACCATCACACAAACCAACCGTCCTTCCATTGACACCATCAACACTTCATGCTGCCTCGGCAAGTCCACCAGCATAATCAAGGACCAGTCTCACCCCGGCCAATCCCGCTTCCTCCTTCTCCCATCAGGTTTGAAAATGCATATCTCCAGATTCAGGGACAATTTCTTCCCAACTGCTATCAGACAACTGAACAGCTAGAGTGCGGTCCTGACTTCCCATCTACCTCATTGGAGATGCTTGAAATATCTTTAATCGGACTTTATCTTACACTAAATATTGTACCCTTTATCCTTAATCTGTGCACAGTGAATGGCTGGATTATATTAATGTACAGTCTTTTCTTTGACTGGATAGCACGCAGCAAAAGCTTTTCACTGGAGTCGATACACATGACAATAATAAACTAAACTTAATAACAGAGGAAAGCTACTACCACTATCAGTCCAGTTTGGAAATGGTTCTATCTGACGAAGGAATGTTGGCATTTAGGGATGACTATTCATTGCCTCCGCAGTGCTCTCTATTCCATAACTAAGTAGATCAATGAGCAGAGTAGCTGGTAAAAGGAAGAAATACATTTGCCTTGAACCATGGAAGCTGGGCAGCACAGTGATGCCTCCAGCAGAGCTGCTGCCTCTCATCTTCAGAGACCTGAAAGCAATTCTGACCTCTGGTGTTGAGGTCGATTCATTGACCATTGCAAATTGCCCTCGAATATGCAGGTAGATCAGGGTGTAGAGGGTGGTGGAGCTGAGAGGATGTGAGAAGAATAAAATAGTTAGGGAGGGTGGAGGAGCTGAGAAGGATTAGTTCAGTTTAGAGACACAGCGCGGAAACAAACCCTTCGGCCCACTGAATCCGCGCCGACCAGCAATCACCCCGTACACTCGCATTATCCTACACACACTCGGGACAATTTACAATTCTTACTGAAGCCAATCAACCTACAAACCTGTACGTCTTTGGAGTGTGGGAGGGAACCGGAGCACCCGGAGAAAACCCACGCAGGTCACGGGGAGAACGTACAAACTCCGTATGGACAGCACCCGTAGTCAGGATCGAACCCGTGTCACTGGCGCTGTGAGGTAGCTACTCTACCACTGTGCCACCATGCAGCCCTAAGTAAGAAGAATAATATAGGCTTAGTGTAAATGGGACCTTGATAGTTGTCGCTGACTCGATGGGCTGAAGGGTTTCTCCCTGTGCTGCGTGACTCCAGGATTCCAGCATTTTATAATGCAGCAGAGACAAAGAATTTTAGATGTTTGAAAATCTTAATTAAATCCCATGAAGTTGATTGTTTATTTTGCTGCAATGCTGAAGGATGATGGGTTTGAGGAGCAAAGGGTGAACCTAATGAGAATCTTGAGCCTCAATTCCCCTCTGACAAGTTTCGAGGATTGATGTTGTCAGAGAAAATAATTCAGAATGAACTGAAGGCGAAACAAGAAATTATTTTGGAGAACAAAAAAAAAGCAAATGACTAACCTTGTCATAAAACTTCTGTTGCAAACTGCCTCTGCCGAAATATTACTGCGCAGCATCAAGCACTGCAGAATGACTATAAACAACACTGTGTTAACAGAAGACTGAATATTTGAAAAGGTTACATAATTCGCTATCTTTTGTACACTGGAGGGACAGATATAAAAACTCAAGACTATATCAATGGGAATTAATAACAAAATAAAATATTCCTTTTAGACAATAGACAATGGGTGCAGGAGTAGACCTTTTGGCCCTTCGAGCCAGCATCGCCATTCACTGTGATCATAGTTAATCAACCACAATCAGTACCCCGTTCATGCCCATATCCCATGACTCCACTATCTTTAAGAGCTCTATCTAACTCTCTCTTGAAAGCATCCAGAAAATTGGCCTCCACTGCCTTCTAAGGCAGAGAATTCCACAGATTCACAACTCTCTGGGTGTAAAAGTTTTTCCTCATCTCCGTTCTACATGGCCTACCCCTTATTCATAAACTGTGGCCCCTGGTTCTGGACTCCCCCAACATCGGGAACATGTTTCCTGCCTCTAGCGTGTCCAATCCCTTAATAATCTTATGTTTCAATAATATCCCCTCTAATCCTTCTAAATTCCAGTGTGTACAAGCCCAGCCGCTCCATTCTTTCAACATATGTCAGTCCTGCCATCCCAGGAATTAACCTCGTGAACTACGTTGCACTCCCTCAATAGCAAGAATGTCCTTCCTCAAATTTGGAGACCAAAACTGCACACAATACTCCAGGTGTGGTCTCACTAGGGCCCCGTACAACTGCAGAAGGACCTCTTTGCTCCTATACTCAACTCCTCTTGTTATGAAGGCCAACATGCCATCAGCTTTCTTCACTGCCTGCTGTATCTGCATGCTTACTTCCAGTAACTGATGAACAAGGACACCCAGATCCCATTGTACTTCCCCTTTTCCTAACTTGTCACCATTCAGATAATAATCTGCCTTCCTGTTCTTGTCATCAAAGTGGAAACCCTCACTTTTTTTAAATTCACATTAAACTGCATCTGCCATGCATCTGCCCACTCACCCAACCAATCCATGTCACCCTGCATCCTCATAGCATCCACCTCACATTTCACACTGCCACCCAGGTTTGTGTCATCTGCAAATTTGCTAATGTTACCTTTTAATCCCTTCATCTAAATCATTATTGTATATTGTAAATCATTGCCGTCCCAGCACCGAGCCTTGCCTTACCCCACTAGTCACTGCCTGCCATTCTGAAAGGGACCCGTTAATAGACTATAGACAATAGACAATAGGTGCAGGAGTAGGCCATTCAGCCCTTTGAGCCAGCACTGCCATTAAACGTGATCATGGCTGATTATCCACAATCAGTACCCCGTTCCTGCCTTCTCCCCATATCCCTTGACTCTGCTATCTTTAAGAGCCTTGTCTAGCTGCTCTTGAAAGCATCCAGAGAGCCAGCCTCCACCACCCTCTGAGGCAGAGAATTCCACAGACTCACAGCCCTACTCTAATCCCTACTCTTTGTGAGAGTAAATGCAAAAGTAAATTCAGTCGAATATCCAGACATCCTGGAGAAATCATGTAACTGATAGCCTTATGAAAGATGTTAAAGCAGTCTGCGTCTAGCTGATATGGTAACTATACCATGTATCAGATTCTTTGCGGGAGGGTGAGGGAGCTGAAGGGATGTTGGTTATTTAAGAGTCAGATGGCAGCCAAAGAGACGTTACTTTAGGCTTTACTTTAGGGATATGGCACGGAAACAGGCCATTCGGTCCACCAAGGCCGTGCTGACCAGCGATCGCCCCGTACACCAGCACTATCATACACACTTGGGACAATTTACAATTTTACCAAAGCCAATTAACCTAAAACCTGTACGCCTTTGGAGAGTGGGAAGAAACCGGAGCACCCTGAGAAAACCCACACGGTCACAAACTTTATGCCGACAGCAGCCATAGTCAGGATCGAACCCTGGTCCCTGCCGCTGTGAGGCAGCAACTGTACCGCTGCACCACTGTACCGCCGTTTTACTGACTGCTGACTGGAGGATGCAGCAATTGGAATTTAAACAATGTGAGATCTCACCTGGCACAGTGGCGCAGCGGTAGAGTTGGTGCCTCACAGCGCCAGAGACCCGGGTTCGATCCTGACTACAGGTGCTGCCTGAATGAATGCAAAAGGGCAGCTGACAACCAGGGAAAGACCTAGTGACAGCCTGGAGAGACTGCTGACCAGAGGGAATAGACCCCACCGGGGCTGGCATGGGCTAGCTCCTCATGCCAGCAGGATCCATCACTAATCGGTGTTTTGGATCAACCCTTATATTGCTACGGAAGGAATCGACTATGAATATTACAACTAGCACAGCAATTGACAGAGCAGCAGCACCGGCAGGACATGAGCTACGAAGCTGCATCTGTGGCTGGGAAAAGATAACATCAGAGAAGGGTCTCAAGATCCACCAGGGCAGGGAAAAGTGCCTGAGGGAGCTTGGTGAGGGGCCTCGCATTGACCATTACCTTCTAAGAGGTAGGCCAAATCCGTCGAGTGAAGCCCAGTGGCAGGTTAACCACCACAGACCACAGGGTATCAGCACCCCAGGCGAAGCTCAACCAAGTACTGTCCCACCAACGGACACGGGTCCTGAGCCCAACCAGCCATAGCCAGCGGTAGAGAGGAAGATGGAAGGAAAAAAGCAGAATGGAGCAGTCACTGGCTGTGGCTGAAGAGAAAAGATGCTGTCTGGGCTGCCACGTGACCATCTAGAGGCTAACCATAAGACACACACCCAGGTCTGATCACCCTGCGGTGGGCCTGCCTCGACTGAGGGGGTCTTGTTATAAAAGGCCGAAATACCCAGTGACGTTGAGGTACACAACTGAAGATGTGCCTGATTGGTAGCAAAATCACCTAGTGGTCACCCCCAAGAATACCGGGTGTCAGTTGTGGTGAAGAACCTTAGGGATTGTAACATCTAGTCCTACTAATCAATTTGTACTTTCTCCCATGACCTGCGTGGGTTTTCTCCGGTATCTCCAGTTTCCTCAAACACTCCAAGACATACAGGATTGTAGGTTAATTGGCTTGGTATCGTTGTAAATTGTCCTTAGTGTGCGTAGGATCGCGTTAATGTGAAGGGATCGCTGATCGGCGCAGACTCGGTGGGCAGAAGGGCCTGTTTCCGCGTTGTATTTCTAAACTAAACCAAATGGTGATCAACAAGCAGTGAGGTGAGAAAATGGCATTTGTGGAAACGCCAGACCTGAGGGAGTTGAGAAATCAGGAGAATTCTGGCGGTCAGCAATTTAAATGTTCATGAGAGCTTGGGGATTGTGAGCTTTTTACAACAAACAAATGCCTTCATGTGACAAAGTTGAACACTTTGATTTTATGAAGAGAAATGTCATGACTGATCCAAGGAATTATTCATAGCGTTGAAGGATCAAGTGCTGAGGAAGCACATGTGAGGAGGGAGTCTAGCTAAAACCACTGGGGCTCAAGGGTTTGCACAGTGTGTAATGCTTTCTGAGACGAGGGCACTGAAGGAGCTGAGCTAACTTTTTTCTTGAGCCCAAAGATTGCAGACTATAAACTGGGTTAAGACATCAGCTCTATCCTCCAGTTATTTGTGTGCATAATTTCCCACAGATCCAATAATAGAAACATAGAAACTTAGAAAATAGGTGCAGGAGTAAGCCATTCGGCCCTTCGAGCCAGCACCACCATTCAATATGATCATGGCTGATCATCCAAAATCACTACCCCGTTCCCGCTTTTTCCCCATATCCCTTGAATCCGTTAGCCCCAAGAACTAAATCTAACTCTCTCCTGAAAAAAAACTTTAATGCTGAAGTGTTTAAGTTGTCCGACAACAATGTCCCACATCTGGCACCACTGCCCAGCTCTGTCCACCTGCTTTAAAACCACGGCTTGCTGATGTCAATGTTATTAGTTAGAAAATTGCTTTCCCAAAACTTGGACTCAGTGTCTTTACACCTTTTGTCTTTCCATCCCTGGCCTTTGCATCCTCAGTGATCGATGATGATTTAAAATTTGGTCGTTCTTTGACTTCTCCCACCTTGTTATCTCTTGTATTGATCCAGTGTGTGCTGCTGTTTCTTTTTAACATGCGGCCGTGTCTGTGGAGATCGCTGCTGGTGCTCAACAAACACATCAGGAAGGCTGGCTCCGTCCTGGGGGAGGAGTTGGATTCATGGGAGGTGGTCCTGGAGGGGAGGATGCTCCTCAAACTGCGGAGCATCTTGGACACCCCCTCCATGACATGCTGGTCAACCTGAGGAGTACCTTTAGCAACAGACTGGTTCCACCAAGATGCAACACAGAACACCACAGGAGATCCTTCTTCCCTATGACTATCAAACTGTAAAACTCCTCCCCCTACTGTCGTGGGGTAGATTGAGAATGAGACCGACACCCCTCCCCTCCCCCCCCCCACTCCTCAATCTTTGCACATCCGCCAAGCCTTTCCACTCATCACTTTAATTTCATGTTTCGTGTATTTTGTGTTTTTTTATGACTATTGGCGGATCAATTTCCCTCCTGGGATAAATAAAGTTCTACCGTATCGTATCGTATCGTATCATCATGCTGCTCTGAGCAGCAGTAGTGCAGCTACTCTCCATGGTCAGTTCACAGGGACTCTGGATTACCAGTAAGGGACTTGGAGGAGGTCAAAGACATGAAGCAGAAAGAGGACGGTGAAAAGAGCAAAGGAAAGGTTCTGCAAATCCTGGTTTAAACTGAAGATAGGCACAAAATGCTGGAGTAACTCAACGGGTTAGGCAGCATCTCTGGAGAAAAGGAAAAGGTGACATTTTGTGTCGAGACCCTTCTTCAGACTAGTTCTGATGTCCCTGAACACTGCACGATGGCATTTCTATTCCACCAGGTATGACGTTAGGGGGAAAAAAGGACACAAAATGTTGGAGTGTCTCAGCGGGTCAGGCAGCATCTCTGGAGCACATGGATAGGTGACGTTTTGGATCGGGATCCTTCTTCCGAATCTCACTACTCCATGACTTAAAGCTCCTTACAAATTGCTGAAGTGGTTTTGAAGAGTAGAACGCTTGGAAAGGGAAAGGTGCAAGCTGATTTTAAAGCTGATTTATAATTGTGATCATCACATTTGCAAGGACAGATATTGACCAATTCACCCAAGGGAACTTTGAAGCAGTGCCGTGTGACCTTTCATTTCCACTTGAAATGTTGGCAAATCGAGCAAAGCCAATTTAAAATGCTAATAAAATCTTATGAGATCAATAAGCTTCATGCCTGAGTTAATTACTGTTCAGAACTGTTTTGGGTGTCCACTCTTTCTATCTTCCCCAAACACCTTCTGTTATTCCCTTCAATATCTTTCAACATGTTCCTCATGTAGAGACAGCACAGTAGGTGCTGCTTTCCATTGAGGTACGGCTCTCTGTCTCAGCTACTGAGCTGGGTTTTCAATAAGGCCACACATATATGTAATGGTGGGGCGAGCTTTGGGATTACACTGTTAAACCACAATGACTATTCAACAGTTTGCCAGCGCCATCTTGTGGGCGACTAAGATTATTCCTGCTTGCAGGTGATTCACATTTTGTGGTGTGTCAAGATGGAAATTTATTTTGATTTGCAATTCTCAATCCTGTTTTGCATTCAGTCCACACTTGTACAACCGCAGTTCCCCAAACTATCCCAAAACAAGCCATCAAATATAGATTACTGATGTTAGGTTCAGTTTTTAAGTTTTGCATTTCTCAAAAGACTTCTTTAAAAATTGATTCCTGCTTTTTAGTTCAATCTTTTAATTTATTTATTTGAGCATTTTTCAAGAAAGCTATTCTTTTTCCCCTTGCATAAAATTGAACAGCCTGTGAATTGAGCAGTATTTTGAAGAGGGCCTGTTACAGGAAGAATAAGCAACCATGAGGGAGAATTAATTATTTATTAGTGAGCTGATATTACTTAATGATGCTGTTTTTCACACAGATTCCACAAATACTCTATTCCCTCTCTTGTATAATTTTCAGTGCGCCCTTGGGTACATTTGTCTTAACTTTACTGGGCTAACTTTCGACAAAAAATAAAGTGCCGGTGTAACTCAGCAGGTCAGGCAGTATCCGTGGAGGGAAATGGGCAAGCAATGCTTCTGGAGATACAAGGAACTGCAGATGGAATATTGTGTCCAGTTCTGGTCGCCCCAAATACAGGAAGGATGTGGAGGCTTTGGAAATGGTGCAGAGGTGGTTTACCAGAACAGTGCCTGAATTAGTAGAGTTTAGCTACAAGAAGACTTGGATTGTTTTCACTGGAACACCGACGTTTGAGGGGAAACCTGATAGAAGTATCTAATATTACGAGAGGCATAGATAGGGTAGACAGTCAGAACCTTTGTCCCAGGATGGAAATATCAAATACGAGAGGGCACAGCTTTAAGGAGAGAGGGGTAAAGTTTAAAGGAGATGTGTGGGGCACGTTTTTTACACAGAGGGTGGTGAGTGCCTGGAACAAACATGGTGAAGGTAGGCACGACAGTGGCATTTAAGAGACTTTTGGATAGGCACGTGGATATGCAGGGAATGGAGGGACATGGATTATGCACAGGCAGGTCCTGGCTCCATGTTCGGCACAGACATTGTGGGCCAGAAGGGTCAGTCCTGTAATGCAATGATCTCTGTTCTATGCTGGAGTCTTGTGCAAAACACAAAGTGTTGGAGGGCCTCAGCCGGACTCCCCTCCTCCATGGTCACCTTCCACCTATATCTTTCCCTCTCACTTTATACTTCACTCCACCCCTTCTTACCTGACATCTATTTGTCTCCTTTGCACATCTAGCCTTTGTCTCTTACTCCACCCATCGGCTAACCAAATCCCCCTTACCATCCATCTCTCACTTGCCAGGCTTTGTTCCAACCCAACCTCCCATTTCCAGCTCTCATCCCCCTACTGCAATGTCTGAAGAGGGGTCCCAACCTGAAACATCGCCTGCCCATTCCCCTCCATAGATGATGCTTCTGGTCAGGATCCTTCTTCAGCTCAGGATTGTGACACCTGCAGCATCTTTTGTCTGTGGCTAACCTTTTATCTATTCCCCAATGGATAAAGTGTTTTTCATCATATTTTACTGTTGATTTCAATGGTGATGTCTAACTTGCTCAGCACCCAGGTCACAATGATGGAATGTTCTTCTTTCCTTCTACATTTGAACTACCATCTACCTCTTTGGAGACCCTCGGACTATCTTTGATCAGACTTTACTGGCTTTATCTTGCACTAAACGTTATTCATATTATTCCCTTTATCATGTAACTGTACGCTGTCAATGGCTCGATTGTAATCACAGATTGTATTATCTTTCTGCTGACTGGTTAGAATGCAACAAAGGTACACGTGACAATAAACTAAACTCAAACTAAACTCACATTTCTTTTAAAACTTTTACTACAGAGAACTGCACAAGTCCCGTAACCCAGAGCACAGAGCATCAATCATCTTCGGCAAGCTTGTGGCCACAGATTGCTGGATTTTGTTTCTACACGACCAAGCATCAGGCACATTAGGGATGAGCCTGGAGCTGAATTCTGATGCAGTGCTTTCTGCCTTCTGATGAAAATACAATAAACATCCTGGGAAGCTCAGCTGCAGTAAGTGCAGAATCTCACCAGCCCACGGCGGTAACTCCAATCTGTGGCTTATCAATTAATATTGTATCAGTAATCCTTTACCCCTTTTGATTGGGGACTGATCTTCAATTTATTCATGTTCATTAGCTATACGAGCAGAATTAGGCCATTCGGTCCATCTAGTCTACTCCGCCATTCAATCATGGCTGATCTATCTTTCCCCCTGAACACCATTCTTCTACTTTCTCCTCATAACCCCTGATGCCCGTACTAATCAAAAATCTGTCAACCTCCGCCTTAAAAATATCCATTGACGTGGCCTCTACAACGTTTTGTGGCAATTAATTCCACAGATTCACCACCCCCTGACTAAAGAAATGTCTCCTCAAGGTACGACCTTTTATTCTGAGGCTGTGGCCTTTGGTCTTAGACTTTCCCACCAGCGGCAATATCCTCTCCACATTTAGTTTATCACTAGACTAAGTGGGAACCGTTGGGTCCCTTGTTCACATGGGGGGGCTGGTCCCCCAACGCAATATTCCACCTCTCAACCAATTCTAATATTGGTGGCCAGTGTGGGGGGTGGGGGGGGGGAGTCTGGAGTGCTAGTATGGGTGTTGTGGGCTGAAGGGACTGGTTTCCAGAGGGCTAGTATGGACATTGTGGGCCAAATGGATTCTTGGGGTGGCAACTCAAGCCTGATGTGCTGGCAGCTCACTCACGGCTGGTGGGCTGGCAGTTGACTCACGGCTATTCCTTGAAATTCCACTTCATGCAGGGTGCAGGTCCACCAAATTCAAGTGCAGTTTCATACCACTTCAAGCAGGGTGCAAAGCCACCAAACTGAAGTGCAGTTTCATACCATTTCAAGCAGGGCGCAAGGCCACCAAATTCAAGTGCAGTTTCCTACCACTTCAAGCAGGGTGCAAGGCCACCAAATTCAAGTGCAGTTTCATGCCACTTCAAGCAGGGTGCAAGGCCACCAAATTCAAGTGCAGTTTCATACCACTTCAAGCAGGGTGCAAGGCCACCAAACTCAAGTGCAGTTTCCTACCACTTCAAGCAGGTTGCAAGGCCACCAAATTCAAGTGCCATTTCATGCTATTTCAAGCAGGGTGCAAGGCCACCAAATTCAAGTGCAGTTTCATACCACTTCAAGCAGGGTGCTAAGCCACCAAATTCAAATGTAGTTTCATACCATTTCAAGCAGGGCGCAAGGCCACCAAATTCAAGTGCAGTTTCATACCATTTCAAGCAGGGTGAAACCACCATAAAACCACACAAAATACCACATAAACACCACACTCACAGTTCAGTAGACATTCAGTGTGTTCAGTTGATTTGCAGCTCAGACAGTCAAGATCTCTCCCAACCGTTTGCTGTGCTTTATTCCAAACCAACCATGATAGTGTCAGAAACCCGGGTTCAATCCTGACCACGGGTGCTGTCTGTACGCAGTTTGTACATTTCCCCTGTGATCCTAGTGTGTAGGATAGTGCCAGTGGATGGGGATTGCTGGTCGGCGCGGACTCAGTGGCCCAAAGGGCTGTATCCTTTAACTAAAAAAACAAAGGTAAGTCAATAAGTAGTTAGGAGGCTCTTTTGTCCTTCCTTACAAATGGTGTTAAGGTTTAGGAATGGGGAGGTTTTATTACAGTTGTATAGGTTGTTGGTGAGGCCACATCTACTATACAATACTTGCACAGTTTTGGTCCCCTCATCTAATAATGGACATAGTAGCACTGACAGTGATTCAAAGGATAACTCCTGTGATGAGAGGGTTATTATGTTATCAAGATAAACAATACAGTTTGAGTCTGCAATCTTTGGAGTTAAGAATGAGGGAAGATCTTAACAGGGATGGACAGAAATGTGATATTTTTACAAGAATAAAGGGCCTGGCCCACTTACGCGATTTTTTCGCCGACTTGCCGGCACTTGTCATAGTCGCAGCGGGTCGCCAAAAATGTTTTAAATGTTGAAAATCCAGCGACGACCAGAAAAAGGTACGACTCTTTGGGCGACTACTCACGATCAAACAGGCGTCACCCCGTTATGTGTCGTCTGTGTGGTCATGAGTAGTCGTCCAAAGAGTCGTACCTTTTTCTGGTCGCCGCTGGATTTTCAACATTTTGAACATTTTCGGCGACCTGCTGCAACTATGACGGGTGCCGGCAATTCGACAGGCCCTTAAGTAAAGAACAAGAATACGCTGTTACAAAATAAGGGGCTTGTTATTTAAACAGAGATGCAGAGTGAATTCAAAGAGTAATGAATCTGAGGAATTTTTGCCCCAGAGAGTGATAGAGGCCAGATCAATAAACATGTTTAAGAAAAAGATGGATAAATATTTGAATATCAACAGCCCTGCAGTAAAAAAAAAAGGCAGTCTTCATTCTAATTTCTACTGTGCCAAAAGAAATGACTCCTTATCCTGAGACGGACACTGATACTGAATTTTTTCAGCCGAAGAAACATTTCTCAGCAGTCACTTAGATGCTGGGGGGGCAGATTTATTGCGAAGGTTGAGTGCAAGACTCATTCTCCAAATTGTGTTTGTGAACAAATGACTGATGGAGCTCAGAATCTGACCATGTACAAAGACAAACATTCCACAGGCCTGTCTCCATGCTGTATCTCTAAACTCAACTACTGAGTCCAGGTAACCTATGTGCTATGGAGTACAGTAATCACAGGTTGAATAGTTTCAGTTTATTTTATTTTATTTTAGCTTAGCTTAGCTTAGTTTAGTTTAGTTTGGTTTAGTTTAATTTAGTTTGGTTTAGTTTAGTTTAGTTTGGTTTAGTTTATAGATACAGTGTGGAAACAGGCCCTTCAACCTACTGAGTCCACACCAAGCATTGATCACCCATTCACACTAGTTCTATGTTATCCCACTTTCTCTTCCACTCCCTACACACTGAGGATAATTTTGCAGAGGCCAATTAATGTTCAATCCTGCACACTTTTGGGATATGGGAGGAAATCGGAGCACCTGGAGGAAACCCGTGCGGTCACAGGGAGAACGTGCAAACTCCACACAGATCCACCCGAGGTCAGGATCAAACCTATTTCTGACTCTGGCATTGTGAGGCAGCAGCTGCGTCACTTGTGCCACCCAAATTAGTTCTGAAGGTTAGCTCCATCCCTTATGGGAAATCTGTTGGAAGTGAGGTGCAACATTGCAGTGAGAAAGACTGAGGAAAGTGTTGGGGAAATGGCATAGGCTTGTTTCACTGAGATTGCTTCTGTCGGTTAATATGCCTTGCACGCTGTCTTGTTTTAGACCTTTGGTAACTCATTAGTCAGAAAGTAAGGGTGAATATTCCAGCCCCAGGTCCTGTTGCTCCCTGATGTTAGGAGGTTAATTGCCTTCACTCCTCCCTCCATACCGTAGCCGCCACACACTCTGCTCTCCCAGTACCTCAGTGGAGATCCGTGACTGCGCAAGTGGCTGACAGCAGATGTGATATTGCAAACTGTAGAGTCTTTTTTTTTTCACATGAGCTGCGCAAAAAAAAGTAAAATATAAACAAGAAATCCAATACACATTTAAAGCAGTGTTTTATTGATATAATTGGCTCAGAAATTACAGCTAAATGAACAGTGAGCCTGGGAGGACGTCATTAATTGTGCACAAATGCCACAATAACTAAAAGCAAGGGCAGATATATAGCTGGAGGCAAAATTAAGTTGTTGGTACTGATGTATATTGAATGAATAGCTGCACTAAAGCATCACATTGATATAGAGTCATAGTCATAGAATGTTAACATGTGGAAACAGGCCCTTCAGCCAACTTGCCCACATCAGCTAACATGTCCCATCTACATTATCCCCACCTGCCTGCATTTGCCCCATATCCCTCTAAACCTGTCCTATCCATGTACCTGTCTAAATGTTTCTTAAGGGTTGCGATAGTCCCTGCCTCAACTACCTCCTCCGGCAGCTCGTTCCATACACCCACCACCCTTTGTGTAAAAATGCTACCCCTCGTTAAAACCCCGTTAAATCTTTTAACTCTTTCCACCCTCACCTTAAACCTCTCTCCTCTGGTTCTCACTACATCATTATTTAAATATGATGTTCTGAAACTCTCAGAGTATACAGCAATTTAACTTAGGAACAAGGAACTGCAGACGTTTTCATACTTGCTGGAGAAAGCAAACTCATTTAACATCTCAATAGCTTTTTTCACAACGTGGTAAGTATCAAATACAATCAATAGATCGTTCTAGCACTGAATAATAATTATAATACACAGTGCTTTATTCCATGAACTTTTAATTGTTGTTGGAGATTTATTTCCCACATTTGTAACCTTTTCCTTTCTGACCTTTTTCTATTGATCCAATTTTCTTTCTATCTCTCTGGTTATCGCCTCCTCTGTTCCAGATGTAACATTCTTCCATCATAAATTAATGTTTTATCCTGTGCACGGGTCATTTTGCAATCATTCCGGATGCCACTCAGATGTCATGTTTGTTCATGGCTCTTGGTTGTCCAATGAAGGAAGTTGTGCCATTTTGATCTTACACTTCCAGTATCCTGTAGAAGTATGTACCGTCAACAAAAGAAGTGATAATTTTTTTGTTTAGTTTAGAGATATAGCGAGGAAACAGGCCCCTCGGCCCACCGAATCCGCGCCAACCAGCGATCCCCGCACATTCACACTATACTACACACACTAGGGACAATTTGCATACACCAAGCCAATTAACCTACTTACCTGTACGTCTTTGGAGTGTGGGAGGAATCCGAAGATCTCGGAGAAAACCCACTCGGTCACGGGGAGAATGTACAAACTCCATACAGACAGCACCCATAGTCGGGATCGAACCCGGGTCTCTGGAACTGCAAGCACTGTAAGGCAGCAACTCTACTGCTGTGCCACCATGGTCACAGAGATAATGTACAGCTAATGACTCTTTGTGCATTATGGTCTGCTGTGTTTCCCTCAATCACTAGCAGTAATACGTCATAAAAACAGATAAGACTGAGGAGACCATTCAACCCATCTTTGTTTTGCCATATATACCTAATGAGAAGTTCAATTTTTTTGAGGTGATGAAAGATTTTATGATTGATCGAAAGATACAGCATGGAAACAGGCCCTTCGGCCCATCAAGTCCACATCGGCCATTGAGCACCCTTTCACACTAATTCTATATTAACTGACTTTAGCATCCACTCCTTACAAATCTACAGAGGCCAATTGACCTACAAATTTCCACATCTTTGAAATGTGGGAGGAAACCAGAGCACACAGAGGAACCCCACGTGGTCACAGAGAGAATGTGTAAACTCCAGACATAAAGCACCCATGGGTCACTGCCATTGTGAGGCAGCCGCTCCACCAGCTGTGCCACTATTACGCCAATTACATCCATTACCATGCCTGAATGTCTCTTTCATGTTGCTGACCACTCTTCTCTAAAGTTGACTATTTGTTTACAAATGTGTATCTGCACCTCCCAATCCTATTCTCATATACAAGTTTGCAGATGTTTTCTAATTTTCTCTATTCCATACCATTCTCCCTTTTCCATACCACTGGTACAGCAGAATAGTTGCTGCCTTACAGCGTCAGAGACCCGGGTTCAATCCTGACTACGGGCAATTGTCTGGGCGGAGTTTGTGCGTTCTCCCCGTGACCTGCATGGGTTTTCTCCGGGATTTCCGGTTTCCTCTCACACTCCAAAGACGTACAGGTTTGTAGGTAAATCAGCTTGGTATTATTGTAAATTGTCCCTAGTGTGTGTTGGATAGTGTTAATGTGCGGGGATCGTTGTTCCTCGCAGACCCAGTGGCCGCAAGGCCTGGTTCCGTGCTGTATCTCTAAACTAAACCAAACAAAATATTCCTGCATAACATCATCAGCAACTCTTTTGAAGGTACTAATTTCCCCACATAATCCAGTTCTACAAAGATGGTGATTAGCCTCATGGCTGTTCTTTGAATAGCCTCTAAGACCTTGAAGCCTATCATTGTATCCTGGTGTCCACACACCCATCTCAAAGACTCTCTGAAACCAAATTGTTATGTTGGTCAATGATGTTTAAAGTCCACGGTTTCCTCTAATTTTTAAACTTTGTTCAGTCAATCTTTAAACTAAGTTAGTATAATTAATCATAGTAATATGACCCAACAAAACTCAATGCCAACTTAGACATGAGACTCTCAGAGAAAGGCGCAATGCAACTGACCTCTGACTTTGACTGGTTCAGTGTTATGCTTCGTGGCATGGTTACTGATTTAGGTCTTAATATTGCATTGGGATTAAATGATCATAACAATAAGAGTCAACTGTAAACCAGTAACAAAATGCATCTGGAATGGAAAGTTCAAAATTAGAAATTCAGAACTTGAATGATGGAGGAGAAATGACCCAATTTTAATTTTTTAAATGAAGTTGAACATAACTAGCTGAGTCAGTTGTAGTGCGTTGCATCGAGCTGTCCATCTTAATATTGTTTATTATATTGACACATTCATAAATTTAAAAACACTGCATCTAACAGGTATCTCCAGCTCATTTTGAAAGGACCAAAATCAATAGAAGACATGTCAACATCTTAAATGCCTCATTAATTGAATATAATCTAATTAAAATGACTCTTGGTCACTGGAACAAGTGGCATGATGGCTCATTGCATTTTTGAACCTAACATCTGGAATCTACAACCCTCATTGAAAGACCCAGCCATGGAGGGAAGGAACTGCAGATGTGTTCCGAAGATAGTCACTAAATGCTTGAGTAACTCAACGGGTCAGGCAGCATCTCTGGAGAAAGCTTTGTGTGAAGCTTTGTGTCAAGACTCTTCTGGAGCACCACGTATTCCTTTTCTCCAGAGATGCTGCCAGACCCGCTGTGTTACTCCAGCACTTTGTGTCTATATCAACCCTAGGTCCTGATACACAGGTGCCTTGTGATACCTGTCATCTTATTCATCCTTCTCCTGTAGATATCACCTTGCTTGGGGTGTAACAATGCCAACAGTTTAATTTGGCAATTGGGTCGAACACTTCCAAAATCTATCCCTGTGAGCAATTAGATCGGGGACAAAATCGGAAGGTTTTCGCTTTTCTTTAAATGTTATATTATATTATATAAATTAACATTTTTACCTGCAATGAAACATTATAGTTGCTGATGGATTTTTTTGTACAAAAGTCTGAAGAAGGGTTCCGACCCGAAGCGTCACCTATTCCTCTTCTCCGGAGATGCTGACTAACCTGCTGAGTTACTCCAGCTTTTTGTGTCTAACTAAGGAACTGCAGATGTTGGTTTCCAAATATGACACTTTCCATCAGCACAACATCAGTTTAGTTTCGACACAAAAAGCTGGAGTAACTCAGCAGGTCAGGCAGCATCCCTGGAGAACATGGATAGATGACGTTTATCGTTATATGTTGTAAATGAAAAGGAAGATTTTTGAGAGGATAGACAAGGAATTCTAGTGGATTTGAGTCTGAAACAATATTCAATCGAACAATTATAAGACTGAAGAAGGGTCCCGACCCAAAATGTCCCCTATCCATGTTCTCCAGAGATGCTACTTGACCTGCTGAGTTACTCCAGCACTATGAGTCTTTTTCATCAGCATCAGTAGTTCCTTGTTTCTAAGCGCATCTCTATGGTGATGAGGCCAAGTGTGGCAAACACCTAACAGTGCCTAGTTCAGTCCAGTTCAGTTTATTGTCACGTGAACAGTGAAAAGCTTTTGTTACGTGCTATCCAGTCAGCAGAAAGACAATACATGATTACATTTACAGTGTGTAGATACATGATAACGGACAAGAGAATAACGTTTAGATACATGATAAGGGAATAATGTTTATAACAGGAATGATGCTTGTTACCTCATTAACTGCATGATAATGGATTGTAAAGTCACAGACTAAAATATTAACTGTTATTTAATCCACCTTTCCAACCTCACCTAGATAAAAATCAAAGAATGCAATACTCTTATCACCATGAGACAAAATTCTAATTCAATGGAATTGAATGGAATTCGTATGGAAACTTAATGTAAATTGACTATCCACATTCAAATGTTGACACATCTGTTTCCAGAAAAAAGTTCATTGGTTATTGATTCTGTCCTCATGTTTGTTACAATTATATTGAATAACCTTTGGCCAAAACATCTCAATAGGTTGCATGGAATCATTGATTTTTCAGAGGGCATGAGGTAGAAGTTCAGGACTATAGCATCTTCTAATTGAGACATTTCAACCCTCCCCATCCCCCGCACTTTCTCTATTACCCTGCAAAATATTATCTCTCCTTTTCTTATCTATTTCCTTTTCTTAACATTGATTGATTATGTTCCAGCCCCTTCACAAGCAGTGAATTTGATAATCGCTTGTTTCTAAGCTTCCCCCCAAGTCTAGTTTCAGTTAAAACACTAAATCAAGCACATGAAACAACTAAATCTTATTTTACCAAAAGCGTGTTACAGCTCAACTACTGTAGCTATCCCACCGCGGGTTCCATCCTCGTGTCTGCCTGTTCAAGCCCTCTTCAGACAGAGAAACTCCAGAAGGTCACGCAGTCCCGAGCGTTCTCCCAGAAGATCGACGCTGAGCCTCGTGGTAGCGGACTTTTATATGTCCCGGGACCTCAAGGGGCCGAACCACACGGGGGTGGTCTCTCAATAAACCAATTACAGATATCGATTAACCCCATACATAACAGGCATTTCCCTAACCCAATAATACAACAGCTCATACATTGTATAGAAAGAAAGCTCTCGAAGGAAGCTAAAAGGCCTGTCTCACGGGTATGCGGTTACTGCCGGTTACTGGCGGTGAAGCAGGAAGTTGGGACCGCTCGTGGACCGCCAGAGACCACGCATGGCCCGCGGGGTCGGTCCCACGCACACTGCCGGGACCGTGCGGTGTTGGTCCCAACACTGCACGGTGCTCACAAAAAGTCGACAACGTTAAAAAATGTTGTCCTACCGCACAGTGCGGCACGAGCACCGCCACAGCCGCCACCAGTGCGCCGTGAGCACCACTAGCACCGCCACAGCGTCGCGAGCCGAATTGACGTCATCGCGTAGCGCGTTGCGCGATGTCGTCATCACCCGACGCCACGCTCGTGGGACAGGCCGTGCGGTGATCACCCGGCATCCGCACGGCAACAGCTTCCGGTAAGGTTTAATTTTTTTATACTTACCGCAAGCTCGTGGGATCGGCCGTACGGAGATCACTCGGCCCCCGCGCGGCATCCGTGCGGCGCTCCCGCGGGATACGCGCGGTGCTCTCGCGGTAGCCCCGCGGTCCCCGCTTCCGGCGACGCCGCTCTTCACCGCCAGTAACCGCCTGCCCGTAGGACAGGGCCCTAACAAGAACAAACATTGAAACATGTGCCATGGGAATCAAACAATTTCTCCAAGGCTCAACAGTTCGACCAATCATCAATTAACAGGATGACCATCTTGCAACATTATTTATACTGTTTTACAATGCTTTTGCAGTGACCCAATAGAAATGATGCATTTAAGGTTGGTTGCAAAACCACTATATATGTTATCAATTTAAGAGAAACATGGAGAACACCTGGACCCCTTACCAGCCTGCATATCAGTCTGAGCCTAGACTGGCTGGCACCAATCAAAGCCTGTAATATTCAGCTGACAAGGGTTAAGCAATTCTGACTAGTGCAGGGATCCTCCATTTTATGGTGTCTTTAATTGAGGCAATATTAACAAATTCAGAGCATAACTACTCTTGGAACGAAAATCCCTTTTCTCGCAATCCCTTGGTATCTATTGACCAATCTTTTAAACCTGTATCTTCATGTCTTGCTATTTACCTCTAGTTAAGATCCTCCACTCCTCGATTGAAACTTCTCTCAACATTCCTTCTTTCAAGAAGAAAAATATTGAACTTCTCCATTATGAATATGGCAGAGATCCCTCACCGCTAAAACCATTCTTTAACGAGTCCTTTCTGGGACTTGAATATGCTTTTTTAAATCTGAACTGGATATCCTACTTCATTTGTGGCCAGTGTTTAATAAAGGGTTAAATTAACTTGATTAACACACAAAGTGTTGGAATAACTAAATGGCTCAGGCAGCATCTCTGAAGAACGTGGATAGATAATGTTTCAGTTTGGGACACAGGGACCCCACCCAAAAACCCTATCCATGTCCTCCAGAGATGCTGCCTGATCAACTCAGTTACTCCAGAACTTTGTGCTTTACTCAAAAGTCTAGCATCTGCAGCTCCTTGTGTTCAAAATAACTTCTCAGCTCTTGTCCGTTACACCTCTGGAAGTATTGTAACCTAGTTCAGTGTTGATGTCACCAGGGATAAATAAAGCCAACACTCTCTGCACCTAAACATTCCAGAATACAAGTTAGCTGGAAGCTTGCACTAAATTACAATTAACCACTTAGTTGGGTAGTTAGGAAGATATTTCCTATTTATCACGAGAATTGTTGCAATCTGTGAAGAGGCCAAGAATATTTGATCTTAGATTTAAGGACGCCCCAGAGAAGCATAAAATCTGATTAAGAATTCTCTTTTGATTTGAGGTGATTCTGAAGAGTTATGAATTCGTTAATAATTAGAGAGTTCAGCATAAAAACAGGCCCTTCTGCCCGTTTTGACTGTGCTGATCATCAAACCTATTTATACTAATCCGATTTGCTTGCATACATTTCTTATTCTTCTATGTGCTGCTCATTTAGGTAGCTATACACATGCCTATTAAACTGTTACTGTCTCTGCCTTCACCACTTCCTTTCGCATCTCATTCCAGATACCAACTACTGTGCATGAAAACGAAGGCTGTGAAGGCCAAGTCAATTGATATTTTTAAGGCAGAGATAGATAGATTCTTGATTAGTATGGGTGTCAGAGGTTATGGGGAAAAGGCAGGAGAATGGGGTTAGGAGGGAGAGATAGATCAACCATGATTGAATGGTGGAGTAGACTTGGGTTGAATGGCCTAATACTGCTTCTATTACTTATGACATGGCTTATGACTTATGACCTATATGTCCTCCCTCTCAGCTTAAATCTATACCCTCTAGTTTTAGACATCCCTACTGTGGGAAAAAATCTCTGGTGGTCTACTGTATCTGCATCTCCAATAATACAATATATATATCTCTATCATATTTTCTCTGTGACAGCAACTAAACGTACAGCTTATCCCAGCAATGGTGAGTCCGATGTAAGCACTTGTGATGCAGAAAGAAAAGTTATGCAATGTTGATTTAGCAGGTCCTTTGGTCAGAAGGTTATAAAATATTAACAGGACGTAATACCTAATAAACATCTTAGAAAATGCTTTGACAAGTGTATGAGTATTTGCATTTATTGCAAATTTTTAATTCATATTTAGCTTGTCCAACAATGCCATACATATTAACTTAACTACTAATTTCCATCCTGCATTCGTTCATTTGGACCATCTCTGACAGCTCCCTACTGTTTCTTGATCTTACTGTCTCCATCAAAGGAGGCAGACTATCGACTGACATCTAATATAAACCCAATGGCTCCAACAGCTATCTAGACTACACTTCATCCCACCCTGCCTCCTGTAAAGACTATCCCCAACTCCCAATTCCTCCGCCTTGCTTTCCATCTCTCTCCATCCACCCCCCTTCCTAAGATAGATAAAAAATGCTGTAGTAACTCAGCAGGACTGGCAGCATCTCTGGAGAGAAGGAGTGGGCGATGTTTCAGGTCGAGACTCTTCTTCAGACCTTATTTTTAGTTTAGTTTACAGATACAGCACGGAAACAGGCCCTTTCGTCCCACCGGGTCCACGCCGACCAGCGATCCCCGAACATTAACACTATCCTACACCCACTAGGGACAATTTTTACATTCATACCAAGCCAATTAACCTACATATCTGTACGTCTTTGGAATGTGGGAGGAAACCGAAAATCTAGGAGAAAACCCACGCAGGTCACGGGGAGAACATACAAACTCCATACAGACAGCACCCGTAGTCGGCATCAAACCCGGGTCTCCGGCGCTGCATTCGCTGTAAGGCACCAATTCTACTGCTGCACCACTATGCCAACGTGCCACTAGTTCTCCAAACAGTCTGACTGTCCCCGATTAAATTTTATTGCTGTTTGCTTCGTTGTCAACTTCTCTCAGCTAACAATAATCATTTCCACATTTTCCTTGAACTTAATTTATTTTGATGTCTCGTTTTACACCTTACTATTCCTTATCTCTGTGTCTCCCTCTCCCCTCACTCTCAGTCTGAAGAAGGGTCTCGACCTGAAACGTCACACATTCCTTCTCTCCAGAGATGCTGCCTGTCCTGCTGAGTTACTCCAGCACTTTATGCCTACCTTCAATGCCATACAAAACATGGGTTCATATGCAACAGCACAGGAGGAAATAAGAGATGGCATGGTGGCACCGGGTTTGTTCCTGACCATGTGTCGTAGGTTAATTGGCTTAGGTAAATTGCTCCTAGTGTGTCTTGGAGAGTGCTAGTGTGCGGGGATCGCTGGTCGGCACAGACTCGGTGGGCCAAAGGGCCTGTATCCGCGCTGTATCTCTAAACTAAACAAAATAGTTTGACCTAGCTTCCTGTGTCTAAGATATTCCAAACTTTTAACTGGAGCAATCAGCTCTAATCTAAGTCCCTGTAATTTTCCTTGCATCCATTTATATTGAGGACAAGTTCCATCCATGACAGAGGAAAAATAATGTGTAAAGGGCCTGACCCACGAGCATGCGGCTAGCTTGACCTAACATGGTCGCTCTAGCCGTACGGCCTCGCAGGGATGGTCCCACTTCGATCGCCGGAGCCGTATGGAGTTGTGCGGAGCTGGTCCCGACACCGCGCGGGGCTCCGAAAAATTGACAGTGTTCAAAAATTCCGCTCGGCAACGGCCGCTGCCGCATTGAGGCCGTATGCACCGCCTCGATGGGCGTACGCACCACCTCGACAGGCATACGCACCGCTTCGACGCCGTACGCACCGCCTCGATGGGCGTACGCACCACCTCGATGCCGTACGCACCGCCTCGACGCCATACGCAGCGTCTTGACGCCAAACACAGCGTCTTGACGGCGTACGCATAGCGAGTGGCATTGCGCGATGACGTCACCGCCTGGCGTGCCGTTGCGTGATGACGTAACCGCCCGACGCCGTGCGACGTCCAAATTCAGTTGGCCCGCCTCCTGCCCATCTGATTGGTGAGTATGATGTCGGGACCAGCTCCATACGGCTCCGCGGTTGGAAGTGGGACCGGCCCCGCGAGGCCGTACGCCTCAAGCCACCACGTTTGGTCGCGCTCGCCGCATGCAGTCGCATGCTGGTGGGACAGGCCTTTAAGACTGTTTGGATCAGGATCTGGGCAATCCAAACAAACCAATTAGCATACCAACAAAAACTCAAACTAAATCCTTTATCCGAGTTCAGCAGCTCTCTGGTACATTGTTACCTGACCCATTGAAGTTACTCCAGCATTTTGTGTTTTACTCAAGTTATTTTGACCCTTTATTGTTTGGTTCCTCTGCTCAAGATCCTGCAGGAGAATCTCAGTTTGGTCGGTGATAGATATACGTCGCAAATTGCTATAAATATTAATCAAATCACAGTGTGATACAGAGAGAAGAAGAAATCACATCAAGTAAAAACAGAAGATTGCCTTACACAACTTTATGATCATCTGAAGAAGGGTCTCGACCTGAAACATCACCCATTCCTTCTCTCCAGAGATGCTGCCTGTTCCACTGAGTTATTCCAGCTTTTTGTGTCTATCTTTATGATATCCCAGCCTGCTGCACACCTGACTAGGTGCTTCTGAAGTCAGATCACTGCAGTAATTTCGGAAATCTGGCAGGAAATTTATGCACAGCAACTTCGCACAAATGGTATTATGCATCATACCTGTCGTGAAACTAAGGCCGTGCGATAGAGGTGAATATGCAGGCTGCAATGTATTATTTACAAGACAGCACACAGACTGCAATCAATACGCGCAGCATACGATGCGGACTTGATCTATTCCACAAATGGTAGCACATACGGGAGGATGGGAAACATATTAAAGTGTGTGAGGTGCAATCATACACAATAATTCCAGCTCGCTTTATTCAATGTGGCAGCTACTCTGTATCCTGCCGACAGGTGTGAAGGCTTCCTTTATCAAGTCATGCGTGAAGTGAAATGTCATTGCACTGAAATCATTTTACTTTTCACTTCACGGTGTTAAACGGCAGACCATCAGTCCCTGGATCCACCGATGAGCTGCTACTGACTCTGATGGTCAGGGTCTGCTTGGTCGACGATCGCTAATGTGAAACTGGGAAGCAGAAGTTAGATTAAATTCCACCGCTGAGGGATGACACTTTGAGGGCGACCTGATAGTTTTCGACATGAAAGAAAATGCTGGATGGGGCAGTTCCGTTAGTTGGTTGGCATTCGAGAGTGAATGCTTGGGCTTTGAAGGGTTAGCAGTTGGAAACGAGTGCCTACTTTAAAAGCGACAAGTGATAACTCAGAATTGAATTCCCACCACCCAATATGATGGATTGTTCAATATAGTTTCGCTTCTACTTCTGTTTATTAAACCTAAGGAAAATCAACTCCTCTTAGTCATGCTTTGAAGTATGTTCCTGTAGATTGGTTACATTACTTACTAACCAAATATAATAATATAAGCTCTGCCTACTACCACACTGTTGTATTCAAGGGCTAAATAACTCACAAACGACCCTTGGTGTACAGAACCCGAAGTGTATTTATTTCAAGCCAACATGGCTGCCGCTAAAGCCCTGCAGATCCCCCCCGGAACCCTTCCTCAGGAAACATTCATTTCGAGACAGAGCCCTCTAATGGTGACTGCAGGACACAACACACACCATTCATATTATCGCAACCCAACATGTGCTGTTAGTTGGTACTGCTGCATGGTAGGATTAACATGCTGCAGTGTGTTGTATACGCTACTCAATAAATACTGTTGTACCAGATCCGTGAGTATATGTGATTTACTCAACAGTTCCTGTAAGTCAATGAGAAATAAAACGGCTCTCGGCAAGTGTTTCACATCGACGGACTCCGAGTTGTTTTGTACTATGCACATTGGATGTGACTGTTGTTCATCCGCTCATATTACATGCTCAGATTACACACTCATCGTGGGGAAGAAGGGAGACTTTGGAAATTCTGACTACCGTTTTAAGAAATGTTAACAGGCAGAGTCAACAAGTTTCTGGGGGAACTCCGTCGGACATCTGTGGAGGCAAAGCGATAGTCGATGTTTCAGGTCAAGACCCTTTGAAATGGGGAGATAAACGGTACAAAGAGATGGGGGGGGGGGGGAGTGCAGGAGCAGCTAAGCAACAAGTGGATCCAGGTGAAGAAGGGTGGATGGGCAGATGGCACCAGGGGAGAGGTCCTGACAACATCTTCGTAAATCTTTTTGATGCACTCTTTCCAGCTTAAGATGCCAATTGGTACATGTTTCAACAGGTGAACTGGTGGGGTATGGTTTGATTATTATTGTAATGTTATCAGGGTAAGAATATCTAACCAAAATTTTAAAGAACTATTACTTTGAAAATAGTTGAGGGGAAATTTTGAGGGAACCCAGTGTGGGTAAAGAAGGGTCGCGACCTGGAACATTTTTCTCTAGAGATGCATCCTGACCTGTTAAGTTACGCCTGCATTTTGTGTCTATCTTTGGTATAAACCACCATCTGAAGTTCCTTTTTATTACGGTCTGGCTGAATTGGGATCAAATATCAACGGTTAAAATAACGAGCAATATTAAATTGTCAAACAGGAAGTTAATCAGGCAGAGTGGAAAACCATTTCTGTGAGAAAGAGAGCTGTGGGCATCTATTGTTCCACGGGTTTTGACTTCCATTGGTCTAATCATAAAGGCCAAGGAATTCAATTGCATAAAGCTTTTCTTTTCAATGTAATGTAAAAAAAATTCTGGATTGAAAACTAACAACAATTCATAGGTCATTTTGTTATTTTGGAAATTTAAACATGGTTCTGGGACGATTTACACTTGATGCCTTGACAACACTGCTCTGTCAGAGTACAAGGAGCCCAGTTTTTTACGTGGTCCTGGCAATTTTCAGCTTACATTTCATTCTCCGGACCCCTTTCACTCTCCCATTTCCTCATTCCTGCCTCATTCTCCATCCTGTCCCCTGAATCCTTACCCATCCTCGTCCCTCCATGATCCACTGAACCCACTGCAGTGTGGAGACCTCCAGTGAGGTACTCAGTCGTTTTCTTCACCCAGAGCCTGATTTTCAACACATTCTCCCTTCAGGCAACACCACTCCCTGACATGCAAGTGACCCTGATGTCCTCACCCACTGCACAGCACGACACAAGTATCTGACACTCTCCCAACCACAACGCAGAGCTGACATTCAATTGAAATCTTCCTGATAAGGCAGTAGGCGTGACTGAAGAAATAAACAAGGGCTTCATAAATCTCTTCAATAACACAGCTGCCAATTTTACTGTGCGTGGTTGATTAGTTGCGAAACGGAATATGATAAGACAACCAAACACCAGCGACCTCAAAGTTGGGGATGCTGAAAATAGGAAAATAACCTTGGACAGCAGTCATTTGCATTAGCTTCCCAAGGGTGAAGGTAAGGGGCACAATTTTCCAATGCTCCATAGTTATGGATATACTGTAAGTCCAAACTGTTTGGAGGGCTCCAGGTGATAAACTACTGTTTAAAAAAGATGGCGGAGAACGAAGTAATGAGCTAGGCTTCGATGATGGGAAGGTTATTCAGACAAAAATCAAGACAAAATTAATTACCAATGGAAACATACAAATTGGTAAATAATGGCCAGATCAGATAGATCAATAGAAACTCATGCATAAATAAATAGATTGGCTTCTTTGATGGGGCAACAAAAGAGGGTTGATAAAGGTTAATCTTGTGTGCATAGATTTCCAAAGATACTTGGTAAAGTTCCACGTAATAGACTTGATGGGAAAAGTGAAGCCATTGATACCCAAAGGGATAGTGACAGTATAGATACAGTATTGACTTTGAGACAGATAATTGTAAAGAACTGTTCTGTGGAGACTGGATGAAAGTGAGTTTGTTGCATTTCAGTGTCTGAACAATAGCTTTGTTACAAAGTATTAATATTCTAGATTTGTCAATATAAAACTTAATTTCAAAGTTCATAAGTGATATAGAAAGATTTAAAAGACTGAAAGTACAGAGAGATTAGTAAAGTGAGCAGGTCAAAGGAGGTGCAGTTTATCACAGAGAAAGACACATTTATATATTTTTAGAAAAGGCAATTTAAACTGACTGGTACAATTTTAGAATTTTACCGTGAGTTCAGGACTGATAGACAATATGAAGATGACAAATTAATTGAGAAGGCTAATAACAATGGTGAATTTAGGGGTGGCATAATGGTGCAGTGGTAGAGTTGCTGTCTTACAGTGCCAGAAACCTGGCTTCAATCCTGTTTATGGGTGCTGTCTGTATGGAGTTTGTATGTTCTTCCTGTGGCCGTGTGAGTTTTCTCTTGGCGCTCCTGTTTACCAAAGATATGCAGGTTTGTAGATTAATTGGCATCTCTGAATTGACCCGTGTGTTTTGGATAGTTCTAGTGTACGGGGATCTCTGGTCACTGTGGACTCAGTGGGACAAAGGCCCATCTGCCATGCTGTATCTCTAAAACCCTAAATACCCGAAATTGATATTTATAAACAGATGCATGGACTGCATTGAAAAGATATCATGAAGCGTTAGTTGGGCCATACCTGCAGCCTCCTTTACAATTCTGGCCACCAACCTTCGGAACAATGGCATAAACCTTTCTGGACTCAGCATGTGGCCCCAATTACTATTGAAACACAAAGTACTTGAGCTATAACACCAGGATATGAACTCAACCAAGCCCAAAGCCAAAGTACTATCTAAACTGATTATACAACCTTATGCTAAGGACAATAACTAAATCCATATGCAATAATCAACGACCTACATAAGCCCATTTAAAAACAACTGATCATGTATGCAATTATATCATTGGGGTTATCAAGTGGACATTACCCTTCACTAGTGTATGCTAGTGTATGCTAGCCCTGTGTTGCACCTATCTCTAATAGTGGCGTAGGTCTTCACATTCCCGCCACTCACATCACGAATGCGGTCCCCTCCACTAGTGACAAGTCCACAAACACATCGGCACCACAAGAGGTGGAAGCGAATGTTCTTCCCCCAGACCATCCTGATGGTTGCTCATGTTTTCAACCATTTTTCTTTACCATTTCCAAATGTTTCTGGGATTAACGATATTGAGAAACAGTGGAGGGGGTGGAGGAAACAAATGATTTAAAGTTCAAAATGATGAATAAACATATGTTTTAAAGTTTATTTTAAATCATGTCAAAATCATAGAAGTTAATTAAGACGCTAGCTTAAGTTAAAATAATTTAGTGAAAGTCAGCAGTCCCATTGAAATGAATTGGGGCATGCTACATGTACCAGCCATGGCTGACATGAATCTGTGGGGCCAGGGTGACACGGTGGCGCAACGGTAGAGTTGCTGCCTTACAGCGCCTGCAGCGCCAGAGACTCAGGTTCGATTCTGACTATGGGTACTGTCTGTACGGAGTTTGTACGTTCTCCCCGTGATTGTGTGGGTTTTCTCCAAGATCTTCGGTTTCCTCCCACACTCTAAAGACATACAGGTTTGTAAGTTAATTGTCTTGGGTTTGTATACTTGCCATAAATGTAAATTGTCCTTAGTGTGTTAATGTGCGGGGATCGCTGGTCGGTGCGGACTCGGTGGGCCGAAGGGCCTGTTTCCTTGCTGTATCTCTGGGTGTCTGGCCTTCCAGCTCAGGACATAACAGGACATCCCTGAATACAATGCTGAGCCCAAGGACTGAACAGAAGATTGAATGCTCTTCCATTTGACCTCCAGCGGGTTCCATTCATCCCCTCTGCAGCAGTCGTTGCCAAGCCTAACACGTACAATGCTGCCAGCTGGTGGATTTCCATCAAAACACTAACTCACATACGACAAGATCGTGTCTGACCGTGAGACAAGTGCAGAAGTGATTTGCCACCGAACGGCAAGACAAAAGAACCTGGGATTATTTTCATTACAGCAGAGGAAACTTAACTGCTGGAAGAGAAAATAAATAAGAAGTGGCACAAGCTCAGAAACCTGAACAGATTTAAAGGAATGGTGTAAAAATTAAAGAGTGCCATATTATTTTACGTGCCATCTGCTATAAATGCACTGCCTGATAGAGCACTTCATGCATTTTTAATAATAATTTTAAAATCAGAATCAATACATTTTTTAAAAGACATTGGACCGTGGGGAGAGAAATTGGAATTAATAATAATTACCCTCTCCCCACCAGCCAGAGTTCATTCTTTGTGTTTCGCTCAGTGTCCTTCTGGGTTGCAGAATCTCCCAAAATGCCAGTGGATTCTGGGTTGTACACAGAAGGTACACGTACAAAGATGATGGGCCGAATGGCTTTCCACTGTGAGTATGATTTTGTACTACGATCCAACGTTTACTTTTTTTCCTTTATTCTAAGATCTTCCTACAGATCTCTCTGCCTCTCCTTTAACATAATCCTAATATCTTGCTATAACTAGGGCGGCACGTTTGGCTAGCGGTAGAGTTGCTGCCTTAGAGCGACCCGGGTTCAATCCTGACTATGGGTGCTTGTCTGTACGGAATTTATACGTTCACCCCGTGACCTGCGTGAGTTTTCTCAGAGATCCCCGGTTTCCTCCCACACTCCAAAGACGTACAGGTTTGTCGGTTAATTGGCTTGGTATAAATGTAAAATTGCACCTAGTGTGTGTAGGGTAGTATTAATGTGTGGGGATCGCTGGTTGGTGCGGGCTCAGTGGACCGAAGGGTCTGCTTCCGCGCTTTATCTCTAAACTAAACTAAACTAGGTGTGCAGGAAAGAACTGCAGATGCTGGTTTAAATCAAAGGTAGGTACAAAACTGCTGGAGTAACTCAGCAGGACAGGCAGCATCTCTGGAGAGAAGGAATAGGAGACATTTCGGGTCGAGATTGTTAAACTAAACTAGGGCTCACTTACCTGTTCGCATTCTTCAAAATGCTGCCTGGCAGCAAATGTTGCCTGAATGTTCCCGTGAGCCCAGTTGAACGGTTCATCATGTTAATGGTGCTGTGTGCACATTCCATGCATTAATGCTGGCTGTGGATGCTATTTTTCTGAACTATTTCAGTTTTATTGGTTCTTGGAATCTATTGGTGCTGCCAAGCCCAAGTTTGTTTATTATCCACTAAGGTTCAGAATAGGGGATAGCTTTTGTCAAGATAAAATAGTTGGGCTTTGCATTTGCAGCAATTTATCACAGAGAACAGCTAATCTAATTTCTGGTGCAAACCTCCATGATAATTCAAAAGCAGTCAACATCCAAACAGGCTTATCAACTGTGTATTGACTGTTTACGCTTTACAATCAAACAGCAAAAATAGTCTTTCAGTTCAATTTCACTAATAATTGTTTTAGCTCTAATGAGAAGCTTGGATGGTTGAGCTTCAATATTATTCGTTGGCTCATCCGGTGAAATAAAACACATTGGTCTGGGTAGTTCAACCTTGATGCTGGTGGTTACTATGGCAACTGCCGGAATTTACACTTGCTTCAGGTTGGAAAAATCAGCCAACAATTTACCACCTTCTCGCTGGTATAGGGGTTCACTGGGGTGCCACTGGGAGCTGTGATCTGCTGGCCTTTGTATCCAGTGAGTAGCCTGGTTTTGCAGTAACCCACACTACACTGAGTTTTGGGGTGATCCTGAAACCCAAAAGGACTCTGGCCAAAAGACGAAGGATGGGCTCTGGCTGGTGGGGAGAGGTTGATTTTTTTTTATTGTTAGCAGTGCAGTGGCACAGCTTGTAGAGCCGCTACCTCACAATGCCAGAGAACCAGGTTTCATCTTCACCTCGGTTATTGTTGATGTAGAGCTTCCACATTCTCACTGTGAACACTTGGTTTTCCTCTGGGTGCACCCGTTTCCTCTCACGTCCCAAGAACTAGTGGGTTGGAAGGTTAATTGTCCCCTGTAAAGTGCCTCGAAATAGATGAGAAATGCTGGAGGAAGGGGTGCGGGGGAGAGAGAATTTGATCTCAATATCGCAGGATGAAAATTGGATTAGATTAGTGACGGATTAGTTGGTTAATGGTCAGTGTGGAGTCGGTGGGAAGAGAAACAGCAGGTAAAATAAATGAAATTTAACAGAAAAAAAAGATTTGAAGTAAGAATATCTAATGAGTAAAAGGTAAGTAATCTTTCACAAGATGTGTCTGCTCTTCTGGAAACACCAGGTTACAGTAAATCAAACTTGGCTCGATACAATCATGACAGTTTTATTTCAGGTCAACGCACAGGGTAACGATTATGATGTGAAGGTCGATTTTCTTTCCCTTGTGGTACACATCGCAGAAAAGAACCTCTCTGGGGTCATGTGGTGAGATGTTTCTGTAATTTTGTCTGGGAAACAAAAATGCTGCATGATGTTTAATTGCTGGTGTGATCTCAAGGGGGGTACATTGTGGAGAACTGTGAAACTAGTTAAATGACTAGCATGGAGAAAGGAGACAAGCGGGAGGGGGTTTGCTAGTAAAGTTACTTAAAATTAGAAAATATAACATTTATATATATATATACACTGAACTTGGTTTCTCGTTTATTATATTGTTTACAGAGTACTATGTTTACATATTCTGTTGTGATGCTACAAGTAAGAATAGTAAGATTAAACGAGAACTTACCAGTTTGAAGTTTGATCCTTATTTTATGAGGAGTTACATTGGTGATCACGTGAAGAAGACCCGTCAGGGCGCATGCGCGTCAATCTTCAAAGCAGCGGTATGAAATCACAGATAACACAATATTTGAAGTAACATAATAAGATGAGCAACATGAGAACTACCATATGACCTTTTTATGAGAGAGGGTTGGGCGTGGCGGGCACGTAATCACCAACGTACCTCCTCACAAAATAAAGATCAAACTTCAAACTGGTAAGTTCTCGTTTAATCTTACTATTTTACTTCGGAGTCGCGTGAGTGACTACGTGAAGGGTTCAAAGCTCTGTGATTTTATGCCGCAGATCCAAATCCCGGCTTCTCACTGCATTGATTGACTTTCGATGAGAAACAATCAATAATGCGTTAAACATGAAATTTGAATATCATGCAGTAACAATTGATTTGAATAATCAAAACAAACAGTAACCCCTCTATCCCAGGGGAAACTAAACAGGACTTAATCCTGAATTTGCAAACAGCCTCTCGCCGATCGGCAATCAGCCGATGGTAAAAAAAAAATTAAACAATTCATTTGACCACCCGGCACCTGTAAGAATATGGCCGATGTTAACATCCATCGCCCTAGCCGACGACGTTGCTGCTGCACTAGTGGAAAAGGATATATACACTTCAGTGTTAATACCTGCCTGAATCAACATTTGCTTTAAACCATCTTGAGATAATCTGCACTGACATTCTCCTGTGTGGCTACATGTAACTGATAAACAATGCTTTCTCCACATTTCTTAAGGTCTTTGTAGCTTCAATATAATGAAAATAAATGTGCCATTACACATTAACATGGATCAGTAGGTTATGCTGAAACACAATTTTAACAAACCTGTGACACCTGGCCTGCTCTGTTTGAGCAGGACGCAGATATATAACATAACATTCTCTTCAGCAACTTCCATCCTGTCTAGCAGAAGCTTTTGCAAAATCTGCACTTGCTATGCTGAACCAATGCCATGAGCATAACCACTTTCATGATTAGTTTGGCAATTTCAGAGACGTGACAGGAACCTACTGTCGAAGCATCTTGAGGACCACACTTACATCCCAGATCGCCATATACCTGGGTTTAGGAGGTTTAGAGTTGAAATTCCTTTCATCATTCCAGCTATGATATGATGAAACCCAATAGGATCTTTCCTGACCCCATCAAAACCATACGAGGACAAATTGAATTGAATTGAATTGAAAACAAAGCACTTAAAGCTGTATTAATGGTGCTATAACTGAGCCCCTCATGATCGTAGAGTGTCAACAAGAACTCTAACATATGCACAATACCTGCAGTACTATAGTCAATATTATTTTGTACACAATATTGCTCCCATTTTTTTACTTAATATACCCCTTTTGAGTACTCTTTCTCCAGGCTACAGTGAGCATGTCCACCGTTCGCCCAGACAGTCCTTGCCCCAGGTATGGCCTTCTTAAAACCTGCAAATTAACAAGTCAATACGATCACATAACGGATGACTTTCCCGTGTTAGCGGATGCTCCAGTAAATTCCTACGCTTGGGAACCACCAAAAAGAGGTTGGATCCCTGTAACATCAAAGGGAACCAGGCTTGATTCGGCCAATTAGGTATTACAAGCACCCCCAAAGCGGCATCCTGCTTGATTTCTTGCAGACTCCGACCTATTAGGCAAAATGGTAGGAAATATATAAAACATACCACCTCAATGTAACGACAAAGTATCAATTGCAACTGCCCCCTGGTCTGGTTCCCATGAAACCTATTTAGGCTGCTGATGGTTGAACCTTGATGCAAAACAAATCGATATCTGGCATTTATATATAAGTACTATATTATTGAACACCTCCTCGTTCAACATCCAATCTGTGTTGTCATGGTACCTTCGTGACTTGGCGTCTGCTACTATGTAGAATCTACCTGGTAGATAAATAGCTGAAATATATTTTTCAATGCACCAGGCCCAAATTTGATTAGCCAATCTGTGACAAAATACCGACTTGATTCCACCGATGTGATTAATATATATGCCACTGCCATAGTATTGTTAATCTGAAACTGAACATGCAGGTTACCTTTGTTAGAGCAATAAGCCTTATCCATAAAAACCTCTTAATAGTTAATTGCCCATGTCTGCAGAAGCGATGCCTCTTGCTCAGTCCATCTGCCTCCACAGCTGAAACTCGTATCCGTGACACCCCACCCGAGTGCACTGACATTCATCTGCAAAATCATGGAAGGCTGATCAAGCATTACCTTGCTATAACTCCTGGACACATGGTCAATCCACCATTGCAAATCAGAAACAGCCTTTGCTGATAAATGCATGGGTCTATTATAATGACCCGAATGTATCCTTAATGCCTCCATTAGCTTGATACAGCTGTCAATTAGCTCTACCCTTTTTCCCTGGGCAGAGTCACTTAATTGAATCAATTGTGACCCAAATAGTCAGGTGTTCATTTGGATTTCTCTGGATGGATAATGCCCAATCTTTGAAAATTGGATTTAACAACTACCACCGGTTACTTCAGCTGTTCTCTTGGATACCCCTGTAATCAAGATATCATCGAGATAAGCCATTAGCACCTGACGCTGGCCTCTCTGCATGCCTATTATAGGTTTTAATAATTTTGTTGCCATAGTTGATCCATCCAGGTGAATTTCAAATCCTTATCCTGCAAATAAACAGACATTGAGTAATGCGCATCTTTAAGCTCTATAGTAGCCATATAGCATCCTCTTGACCCAGTTGTTTGGCAGTGACAATTCCATCTTACAATGTCTATACTACATCCCCCATCCTTTTTTGGCCTGGGAAAATATTAGACACAAATTGATGGGATTGGTGAACCAACTTTACAATTACACCTTTATCACCTTAGCTTCCAAGCGCAGTCTAAACATCCATCTGTTCTGTTAATGAAAACTGAATAGTTCTCCCAGGAACATGCTGAATGTGCAAATCACAATTTGGATTGAACTCCATTCGAAACCTTTGAATAACACTCTGTATAAACAGAGCTGAGGTAATTTGCTTCCATTCATCCCAGAACAGATTTAATGTACCCCAGATTTAAATTGTGTCACATTTGATATGTGCACCTGAGAACCAGGCCCACCTACCTCCTTGGTACCTGGTGGATGACGTTGTCCCCGGCTCCTTGGCGGGAAAGCCAATTTTTGACTTTGTTCCCGTTGCAGAATGCACCTGCGCATCTGCATTGCCGGCCGACTTGTTCCTGGTCAAGCCTCGTTTGTAGGGGTACTTTCTTTTTTGTAAACTTGCCGACTGCTGGTGGCTTGATCAAGTCCACCATCTTTGCCTCGTCATCCATGTCCTTGACACTCTTGGCGAGGTCCTCTCCGAAGAGTAGGTTGGCCGGCTGTATGTTGCTGGGCTGGAAAAATACTGCAATCTTGGGATTAATGGTGGGCCGAATGACGCTTTCCCTGAGACAATTTATCTCAAAATGGGTGCTACAAAGCAACCCTTGTACCTCTTGCTGCGTCTCCGACACATGCCCTCCATCCACCGTTCTCACGAACGCCGTGATTCCTGAGCCAAGTAATTTCAGGATTCTCTGCAGCTTCATCTCCTGGGCACTGCACGCCCACGTCCATCTGGCTCCATATCACCCGGTTCACTGCTGGCACTTTCAGCAACTCGCAGTTACCCGGGTCTTCTGTTTCTTGGTGATTCCAGACTCTGACTGGACAGCGAATCGTACTGCCAGAGATGGGAACTCTGACAACGGCCGTCTTCGCTTTCCTAGTGGCACTCCATACTCTGACGGGACAGCGAATCGTGCTGCCAGAGAATGGACCTCTGACAACGGCCGTTCTTCGCTAGTCAACAAAGTCTCCGTCAGAGTCGGGTCAGAACTGAGCTGACCCTCTGCAAGCGCCTATTCAATGAGGGTGCTATCCAGCAGCCTCTATATCGTGGAGGCCAGCTCTTCTCCCAGTGGCACTCCATACTCTGACGGGACAGCGATTCGTGCTGCCAGAGAATGGACCTCTGACAACGGCCGTTCTTCGCTAAGTTCCAAGTCTCCGTCAGAGTCGGGGTCAGAACTTAGCTGACCCTCTGCACTCAGCTCATGCATGAGGGTGCTTTAAGCAGCCCTCTACCAGGTGCTGCTGGCGTGGCCTTTCTGCAGCCTACCGCCCACATGACTCCTCCCCCCGGAGTTTGCGTTCCTGGAGCAACCTCTGAATGAGGTGCTCCATTTGGGAGAACCATTTAATAAACGTCTCCAGCCCCGTACAGGCTCGTTGTGGCCCGACTCAGTTGAGTCCCAGGGCCTCCTAGACTTCCCCGTGCCTTACTCCCGACTGGCGTTGGCTTTGGTGCTTTTTAGCACTAAGTCTGAAGTCGCCCCGCTCCCGGTCGGCGACTGTGCAGGTGTACGAGGCAGCCGCTCACAGACCGCATTCCCGCGGCTCTCCTATGCTTTACCTGCGGCTTCCCTCCCCCTGCTCGTCTTCACCATTGTGCTGCCTGTAACAAAAAACACAGAGCACAGCACCACAGCAAAGGAACTTTTCACTCCAGCTAAGTTTCCCACTTAGCTGGAGTTTTAAAACTACTTTAAAAGTACTTCAAAAGTACTTACCACAGGAGGAGCTCTGTCCTCCCACTGGTCCGTGCGCCAATGCGTCCGACGTAATGACGCGCATGCACCCTGACGGATCTTCTTCACGTAGTCACTCACGTGACTCCGAAGTAAAATTGTACATGGGACACATGACAATAAAACACTTCTGACTCTTTTGACCATGGGATGTCAGCGATCCAAGTGGAAAAACCTCCAATCTTCACCCAATGTCCTACCGTAATTGGTGATGAAACATAATGACAGAGGTATCACTCGGAAATTTGTAAGGGCTTCGACAAGGTCGGTGAGAGTCTGACAAGCAGTGTTGGTGTAGGCAATGTACAAAGGTAACTACCTGGGGGGGCATCTGATCACATCTTTCAACCCTCCCTACAGGTAAAGTTACCCACTCAGACTTAGAACTGTTAATGCTGATCTATAGTTTACACCATCCCAACAGTGAAAGATGAAGATTGACACAAATGCTGGAGTAACTCAGCGGGTCAGGCAGCATCTCGGGAGAAATGGAATAGGTAATGTTTCAAGTCAAGACCTTTCTTCAGACTCTTCTTCTTTAGTTTAGTTTAGAGATATAACGCAGAAACAGCCCTTCTGCCCACCGAGTATGCACCAACCAGCGAACCCTGCACACTTGCAGGACACTATCCTACACATACTTGGGACAATTTACAATTATATCAAGCCAATTAGCCTACAAACCTGTACGTCTTTGGAGTGTGGGAGGAAACCGGAGATCTCGGAGAAACCCTAGGCAGGTCACGGGGAGAACGTACAGACTCCGTACAGACAAGCACCTGTAGTCTGGATCGGATCCGGGTCTCTGGTGCTGTAAGGCAGCAGCTCTACCGCTGCACCACCTTCCCGCCTGGCACTTCTTCAAAGATGAACACCATTTCAAACAAATCCTGTTGAACAACCTCCATTAAGAATAACTCTTGCGACCTGTTCCATTAGTGAGCGAAGTTATGGCTGTGCTTTTAATGGTTCACTGGCTTGAATGTTTCATCATATCCTTGTCTACAAATCTCAGGATTGAACCGTTCAATTGTTCAATTTACCCACTCTCAGCAATTTAATTGATGGGAGGTAGATATCTTGAAATGCTTGTCTCAATATGTGTCTCTGGGACAACCCCTTAGATCAGAGTCCTCTGATACAAGCTGCCTGCAACAACCTCGACCAGGTCCCTCATGATAATTAACTAAACTAAGCATCCTTTCCCAGGCATACTTTGCAAATGCTCAGACCGCAAAGAGGTGGACCTTTATGGCATCTGTACAGCAGCTCTCTCTCTCTCTCGCTCTCTCTCTCTCTCTTTCTCTCTCTCTCTCGCTCTCTCTCTCTCTCTCTCGCGGGCAATGTGCATTGCAAATAAGACGATGACTTTACAGGAAGGATCTTACAGGGAGAATATTTTGCCAAATAGTTTTGACAATCTGCTTGGGAAACCATCACACAGAATACATTGTGTTCCTCTTCTGCAGGACATTCTGTGTGTACAACTGCCTGGTGGACTGTACAACTGTCTGCTGCAATCTAAGTTTGAAACAAAATAGCATAGATGTGCCAATTCACAATCTTCCGCGAAATATGTCTTTAGAGGAGCATTTTGTAGCAGAGCATTGTGTTTGGCCTGGAAAATTAACGAAGAACTGTAACCGTGTTCTCAATAGGCAAAAATCCCGTGTGTCATTCATGGCTGATCTGCAAATTACACTTCTATAATTTACCTTGATATTTGCACACTGATACTGTCCACTTCTGAAATTTAGTTTGGCCTTCATCAGTTGGCTTTATTGTTAATTTGAAAATCAGTCTAAATGAAAAACTGTGTACTCTTTCAATGGAGTTCACCTTTCATTGATTTTGAAGACGGAGCATTTAATCACAATTCATGCTCCATATGTATTTCACATTCAAACCTATTCAATCGCATGGGCTATAAATTGTTTTTTTTCTGAATTCATTATTCATAATGGCTTCCTATAAATGAGTCAATTAGTAGCACTTTCACGTCCAAGGTATTAACGACATCGACGGTTGATGTGCCAGTGGAGCATTGAGAGAACATTTCTTTATCAGTGAGGCTGTACCTCAAATGATAGGTTCCACTTTTTACTCATCTGTCAACTTCGGTTGATGTTAAAGATTCCACTATAAATGGTAAATTTGCCCAACACTGCTCTCATCCTACGTACAGGTATAAGGTATGAGGTAGATAGTAGCTCAGGGCTGTTCTCTAGTTGTTGGTAGGATGGTTCAGTTGCTGATTACTGTGATGGAGGAAGTGTATTTTGAGTGTAATGGACAAAGTGTAAATCATGCAGGCTATTTTTCTTTCCAGGATAAGGACAAGCATTTTCAGTTTTGCCTGGATTAATGGCCAGGTGTGTGTTCGTGTACGCAGCTCCATGCATGCCTGTCTGCCTGTTTTTCTGTCTGCCAGCCACCACAGATAACATGGCTTCCATCTCTAAGGTATGCATCCTGTGTGATTGCTGTTCATGGAGTTGTCTGCATTCGTCCTCTGTGAACCCTCAAAGCACTGTTGTCTCTTCACCAGGTGGATAATGCATAAAATATAAGATAACTGCTTTTATAATCAAATATCCCCAAGCTTTGAATCCATCAGAAATTGTAGTACATCTCCCAAATGATTTGGTTTAGAACATTTGTCATTAACAAACAGAAAACCTCTAACCCACTGGAAACTTCATGTTACAACTGAGGTCAAACTCAAAGGGCCTCCCAATTCCCTGAACCCTGCATTATTAATCCAGGCAGATCAGAGTTACTTCAATGTATAAATCACAATGATCACTCATTCAACATGCAAGGTCTCTTGCAAAGGACTGACAGCAATACAGCAGGAATCTGACTTTAGATTCCTCAGTGTGGCTCCATGGCAGTCAAAGAGAAAACTATTTACCTCAGTAACATATTTGTCAGAATTCCTAATATCAAAGGAGATTTGTACTTTTTCTGATACATGCTAATTCTTACCTAATATTTCTTGATAACATTGACATTTGGTGGAATGTTTTGAGATTGGACCTTGCAGAATGCTCAATCCAGAAATAGTGGATATGGTGGATTTCAACTTTCAGAAGGCCTTTGATAAAGTTCTGCAGAAGAGATTATTGAACAAAATTGGAGCACACAGAATTGCAGGTGGTGTATTGATTGAGGAACCAGAAAGTCCTGACCCAAAAAGTCACCTGTCCATGTTTGCCAGAGATGCTACCTGACCCACAGAGTTACTTCAGCACTTTGTGCATTTTTGAGTTAGTACACCATGACCAGTGAGATGCCACAAGGATCAATACTGGGGCCCCTTCTATTCAGAATCATCATTAATGATTTGGATGAGTGGATGGCATTGAGGTTTACTGATCATTTTCAGGTAAAAGATTTGCACTGATTTTATTCAACTTAAACCTTTGCATAATCTAATATGCCTTTGGGTCAAATTGATTCTTCAACAAGTCCACCAATTCCTGAAACATTGTACACATGTTTGTTAGACTTTATTTTCCTCTATCTCTGATGTTTAAAAAATGTTGCTCTGTGGTCCTACCATGCACATTCATTTCACTTAGGGAGTTATTAATCTGGCTCTTACTGTGTTATATCTTAAATCAAAGGACAATGGTGAGTTTTATCCTTTGTGGAAGTATTATTTGGCAAATACCGGTATTATTTTATGTTCAGCCTCATAACCCCTGCCCTTCTCACTGAATATTGTATCCTTACCATTGGACCCTTTTGCTAATATGGCAGGTCTACAAAATGTAACAGTTCCACCACTCTGTTTTCACTCGATTTGCTGTGTTTAATTCTCTGCCCTGATCATTCGGTGTCAATATTTCCACCACTATGGGAAAACTAGAATCAAGCAACTGCAGAATCTGGTTTCCACAAAAATACACAAAGTGCTGGAGTAACTCAGCGGGTCAGGCAGCATCTCTGGAGAACATGGATAGGTGACATTTCGGGTTGGAATCCTTCTTCAGACAATAGGAAAGCTTCTTGCTGACGATAACTAGTTTGCAGAGATCTTGTCCTCAATTGCCATTCCATGATCCCGATTGTAAACTACTTCAACTACCCTTCCCATTTCGACACCCTATCCATCTATCCTTGGCCTTCTTCACTGCCAGAGGCCAAATGCAAACTAGAAAAACAACACCTCGTAATTCACCTGGATGGTCCACAATCCAATGTGTGAACATTGAATTTTCCAATTTCAGGTAATCCTCACCTCCTGTGCTCCCCTTTCTCTCCCCTTTTGATCCATACTTGATCCTGCCATTGTTGTTCTCTTTCCCATACTCTCCCAGACCCCCATCACAAATTGTTGTCCCCTTGCCCCTCCTGGTTCCATAATCCCACTACCCACGACACTCATACCTCAATCTCTTCCTCCATCTGGTTTCATCATCCTTTACCTCTCCTTCCTAGGCCCCATTCTCTTCTCTCTCAACATTCTCCCCCTCGGCCAAGTCATTCAAAGGCATGGCATTTCTTTCCACTGCTATGCAGATGATACACAGCTCTATCTCCCCCTGAAACCCAACAACAGGTCTAATTTAAACAGCCTCATGCACTGCCTCGATGATTTAAAATGCTGGATGGCTCAGAACTTCCTCCAAATTAACGAGAGCAAGTCTGAGGTCATCCTACTTGGTCCCTCTGACCCCATCAAAAGGATAACAGGCAGCCTTGGAAGCCTAACCTCCTTAGTCAAACCGCACGTCAAAAACCTTGGCATGATATTTGACTCTGCATTAAAGTTTGACAAGCAAGTCAACTCTGTGGTAAAAGCTGGTTTCTTCCAGCTTCGTACAATAGCTAAAATCAAATCATTCCTCAAATTCGACGACCTTGAAAAATTAATCCACACATTCATCTTTTCCCGCCTTGACTACTGCAAATCCCTATACACTGGCATCTGTCAATCATCCCTATCCCCGTCTGCAATTGGTCCAAAACGCCACAGTAAGACTTCTGACGGGTACCCGTAAAAGGAACCACATCACCCCGATCCTGGCCTCTCTCCACTGGCTCCCAGTACGGTATAGAATCAACTTCAAGCTCCTCTTATACGTTTACAAGGCCCTTAACGGGCTTGCCCCCCCCATATATGAAATCTTCTAACCCACCATTCTACCTCCAGGTCCCTCAGGTTGGCCGACTTGGGGCTACTGATTATCCCGCAGTCTAGGTTTAAGCTCAGGGGTGACCGCGCTTTTGCGGTTGCAGCACCCAAAAGTGTGGAATAGCATCTCACTCCTCATCAGAACTGCCCCCACCATCGACTCCTTTAAGTCACGACCCAAAACCTATTTCTACTCCCTAGCATTTTAAAGCCCCTCTGAGGGGGCGTTGTAAACAGCTTATGTATGTATTGTTAGGTCTGTCTACCGTTGTATGTATCAAATTAATGCCTGCACTGATGTGAAGCACTTTGGTCAACGTGAGTTGTTTTTAAATGTGCTATAAAAATATATTTATTATTATTATTATTATTCATTTACCTTATGTCTCAAATTCCAACACTTGTAGACAGAACTGACTGCAGATGCTGAAATCTTGAGCAAAAAGCAAAGTGCTGGAGGAACTCAACTGGCCAGGTAGCATCTGTGGAGGGAAATGGATGGACAATGTCTTGGGTGGGATACTGAAGTCTAAAGAAGGGTCCCAACCCACAATGTTAACTGTGTAGGAAGGAACTGCAGATGTTAGTTTCTACCAAAAGTAGACACAAAATGCTGGATTAGCTCAGCGGGTCAGGCAGCATCTCTTGAGAAAAAGGACAGGTGACATTTCGGGTCAGAACCCTTCTACAGACTGTAAAACAACATTACTGTACTGCCTAGTCTGGGTGAAGAAGGATTCTAACCCGAAAGATCAGCTATTCCTTATGTCCAGAGATGCTTTGTTACTCCAGCATTTTGCGTCTATCCAAAATGTTAAAGGGGCTGGCCCACTGCGGCAACCTAATTGGCGAGTTTAGAAGAGTTTAGGAGAGTTTGAAAAAATGTCATGTTGAAGACCTCCTTCGACTATGTTGAAGACTAGCTTCGACTAGCTATGACTTACTTCGGGAAAATTGGACACCGAATAGTGGAGAGTGAAGATGACCTTTGATCTCCTTCGACCTCCCTTCGACCTCCCTTCGACCTCCCTTCGACTATGTTGAAGACTATCTACAACTACCTTCGACTACCTTCGATTACCTACGAATAACATGCCGACCTACTACGATCTACTTTGACTAAACCTACGAGTAAAAAAAGTATCGATTTTTTCCATGGCGACCTTTTTTTAATCGCGGGCATTTTTCAGCATGTTGAAAAATACGCCGCGACCTAGCTGAGGCCTCGAGTACGCGGGGACTACTCTCGAGCATGAAGGAGAGTTACAAAGACCTCCTAGGACCTCGTGTCGACCATGCTGTGAGTATGAGTCGAGGGCAAACACTTCTAAACTCGTGGAATAGGTCGCCGCAATGGGACAGCCCCTTTACTGTCCATTTAACTCCACAAATGATGCCTGGCCTGCTGCGTTCCTTCAGCACTTTGCTATTTGCTCCAACACTTGTAGTTTTTGTGACCCTATTCATCCCCCTCGACATTCTCTACCTTCACCACTTCTCCTCCTGGCTCAATCTGTCACACTTTTAATTTCCTTTATTTTCCTTTTCCTCCCCTTGCCTGCTTCCATCTATCGGTCACCTGCCTCTGTCTCCCGACTCCGCCATTCTACTCTTCCCCACCAGGCACCCACTGTTCATCATTCCCTATCCTTCCTCAGTCCACCCAGCACCTATTAGCGCCGACCTCATCCTTCACTCTCTCCTCTTTATCCTGACTACCTTACTGGTCCATTTTCAGTCTTTAGACTTTAGTCTTTAGAGATATGGCGCGTAAAACAGGCCCTTTGGCCCACCGAGTCTGGGCACACCAGCGATCACCATACACTAACACTATTCTACACACTAGGGACAATTTTACGATTTTACCAAAGCCAATTCACCTACAAACCTTTTGTTTTAATTTTAGAGATGCAGCATGGAAACAGGCTCTTCAACCCACTGAGTCCACGCCGACCTCCCAAACACTAGTTTACCCGAAACACTAGGGAGAATTTACAGAAGCTAATTCACCTACATACCTGTACGTCTTTGGAATGTGGGAGGAAACCGGAGCATCCGGAGTAAACCCATGCAGTTACAAGGAGAATGTACAAACTGCGTACAGACAGCATCCCTGGTCTATATCGAACCTGGGTCCCTGGCGCTGTAAGGCAGCATCTCTACCGCTGCACCACTGTGCCGCACGCACTGTACAGTCCTGATGCAGAGTCTTGACCCGAAATATCGACAAATCCTTCCCCTTCACAATTACAGCTCAACCATTGAGTACCTCCAGCAATTTGCTCTTTGCTAAAGCTTCTATCATTAAATGTCCAACAGACATCGGCAGACACTTCAATTCATCTTTAACGTTAGATCCTTTCACATTGAATTTATCATTGATTATGCTCCTGTTTTCAAACTAGTTATTCCTTTGTCCTTATGATTATCATTGGTTAAAATCTACTGTCTAGTTCTGGGTTTTTTTACTCCATCAAATTAATTGTTTTATAATATTCAGCTTCATTGGAAAGTTAAACTCTTACTTTTAAATGATTGTTAGGCAATTCCTTAAATTGAATATGTCTTTATCAGTGATAAAAGACCTTCTTTTGGGAATGAGATGAGGAGGAATTTCTTTAGTCAGAGGGTGGTGAATCTGTGGAATTCTTTGCCACAGAAGGCCGTGGAGGCAAATTCTGGATATTTTTAAGGCAGACATAGATAGATTCTTGATTAGTACGGGAGTTAGAGGTTCTGGAGAGAAGGCAGGAGAATGAGGTTAGGAGAGATAGATCAGCCATGATTGAATGGCGGAGTAGACTTGATGGGCTGAATGGCCTAATTCTGCTCCTATCTCTTATTATTAAATTATCTTATAAACTTAACCATTGTAAGATCACTCGACCCCAGTGCACGGAATCCAGAATAAAAGGTAGAAGCAAGGATCTGCAGATGAAGATTTACAACAACAAAAATAACACAAGTTGCTGGAGTAACTCAGTAGGTAAGGCAGCATCTCTGGAAAACATGGAGAGGTGATGTTTTGGGTCACGACCCTTCTACAGACTGATTGTGGGGGGGGGGGGGGCAATTGGGAAGTAAGCCGGAAGACAGGCAGACTGATTGTAGGAAAAAGGGTGAAGAGAGCATGAAGGGACCTCTCTTCTGTCTTTCTTCCCTCCCCCCACCATTAGTCTGAAGAAGGGTGCTGACCCGAGATCTTGCCTATCCATGTTCTCCAGAGATGCTGCCCGACCTGCTGAGTTATTCAAGCACTTTGTGCCTATCTTAGAATGAAAGGTGCCTATATTGATGTTCTTTATTAAACCTCTGGGTGGCAGGATAGAACTGTAATAGACTGAACAGACTGACTAATACTTCCATCAGCCTTTGGTTTATACTGTAAGCTGATTGTCTGTATGGAATATCAGACTCATGATGTGTTAATTTCAAGGCATGGGCTAATAATATGGAGTGACACAATGCACTGTCGGTGCCCAGGAAACATGGCTCAGTTAGTGTAACTGCTGCAGGGTAATAATCAATAGTTCCAAATGATATAGAAACAGGCCATTTTGGCCAAAAAGAGTCTATGCTGGCTCGCAGAGTAATCTCATTCATCATTAATTTTCATTCCCCTCACATTTTCTACACTCAAATCCACCCCTTACACAGCGGGTCAGGCAGCATCTCTAGAGCAAAGGAATAGGTGAAGTTTCAGGTCAAGACCCTTCTCCAGTCTGAAGCAGTCCCGACCCGAAACGTCACATATTCCTTTTCTCTTGAGATGCTGCCTGACTTCTATCAAGTCTGTCCTCAATCCAGAAAAATCTAGATCTAGAGAAAACAATCCAGGTCTACTCAACTTCTTCCTGTAGCTGAAACCCTCTAATCCAGACCACATTCTGGTAGAGCCCCCACCTCTCACATGTAATGGAGTGACCAGGACTGCGTGCAATACTCCAATGTTAGAATAAAGTAATTTACCATGGATATTAGTAATTTTCCTTTAATATGTTTAGTTAAGGGCCTGTCCCACTTATGCGACTTGTTCGGCGACTGCCGGCACCCGTCATAGGCTGTTGCAGGTCGGCGAAAATTGTCAACATGTTGCAAATTCAGTGGCGACCAGAAAGACTCTTTGGGTGACTGTGGAGACGATTTACGACCATACAGGCAACACCCTGGCGACATGTCGCGGGGTGAAGCCTGTATCGTCGTGAGTAGTCATCCTAAGAGTCGTACCTTGTTGTGGTCGCCGCTGGATTTTCAACACGTTGAACATTTTCAGCGACCTGCAACGACCTATGACGGGTGCCGGCAGTCGCTGAAAAAGTCGCGTAAGTGGGACAGGCCGTTGAATATTTCATCACCCTCAGATAATAGCAATTTACATCCATTTGAAACCTTTCAAATTATGAATCAATTCCAAACCCCTTGAAAGCAGTGCAGTCCTACAAACATCCATGCAGAAAATGGCTAATTCCTTTCTTCAAAATTGTGATAGAAGGTATTTTTGAGAGAATAGTCAGAAATTTGTGGATAATGGCAATTCCAAAAGATAACTCCTCTGACTTTGCAGAGGATAGTTTCCTCGTGATATCCAGGCTCTAATAAGTTCAAAACATTGGGCTGGGGTTTGAACACACAACCTGCTAATGGTGCTACCAATTCCAAATGACACTGAAAGCTGGCCAGAGGTTCATTCTGAATCTGCGAATAAGAATTTGGGAGAGGAACCCAACATTAAGGACCTTGGCACGTCTAAAGACATGGTATCTCATGGTAACGCCTCTGCACCGTCTCCGAAGCCCCCACATATGAACCTTTAATGGGGTGACCAGAACTGGTCCACATAGTTAGATTTAGCTCTTGTGGCTAAAGAAATCAAGGGATATGGGGAAAAAGCAGGAACGGGGTACTGATTTAGATGATTAGCCATGATCATATTGAATGACGTTGCTGGCTCGAAAGGCCGAATGGCCAACTCCTGCACCTATTTTTCTACATTTCTATGTTTCTATGTTTCCAGCTCAAGGTGAGCCTTCAGAGGAGGGCAAAGAATGTGCACTTCGATTTTTGTAAGGTGAGCCGAAACTGGAGGTCAGAGGGGTTACGGACATAATGTGGGATAGGACCACAAAGTGAGTTAAGAATGTGGCATTAAAAGCTGAGGTAACATGAAACCAGTGGACATGAACCCTGAAACACAAAAAAATATGTGTGCAGTTAAGCTTTGTATGAGCTTAAGTTCAAACACATTACCCTCCCAGATTCTGACAAGGCAGACTTACCTTTGAGGTGAGTGTTCATCAGTTCTGACTTTCTGCAATCTGCTGATTGAGAAGTTAAAATATCCACTAGTTCCTGGCATTGCTCTTATAAAGACAACACGTGATATACAGAATGTGTAGGAAGGAACTGTAAATGCTAGTTTATACTGACGATAGAACAAAATGCTGGAGCAACTCAACAGATATCAGGTTGGCTGGATGGCAGAAGGCAAAGAGTGGCAATAAAGGGGGCTTTTTCTAGTTGGCTGCCAGTGACTAGCGGAGTTCCGCAGGGCTCGGTGCTGGTGCCACTGCTCTTCACTTTATATATTAATGATTTAGATGAGGGATGTGATGGCTTTGTGGCCAAGTTTGCGGATGATACAAAAATAGGTGGAGGGCCAAGTAGTGTAGAGAAAGCAGGGACTCTGCAGAAGGACTTGGATAAGTTGGGAGAGTGGGCAGAGAAGTAACAGATGGAATATAGTGTAGCAAAGTGTGGAGTCATGTCTATTGGTATAAGAAATAAAAGCTTTGATTACTTTCTAAATGGGGAGAGAATCCAGAAATCGGAGATGCAAAGGGACTTGGGAGTGCTAGTGCAGGATTCCCAAAAAGTTCATCTGCAAGTCGAATCGGTGGTAAAGAAAGTAAACGCAATGCTAGCATTTATTTTGAGACGGCCTGTATACAAAAACAGGGATGTTATGCTGAGCCTCTGTAAGGCGCTGGTCAGGCCATATTTGGAATATTGTGAACAATTTTGGGCACCTTATCTGAGGAAGGATTTGCTGGCTCTCTGGAGAGGGTCCAGAGGAGGTTTACAAGAACGATCCCAGGAATGAGTAGGTTAACCTATGATGAGCATTTGACTGCACTTGGCCTGAACTCACTGGAGTTGAGAAGAATGAGGTGGGACCTCATTGAAACGTACAGAGTAATGAAAGACTTGGATAGAGTGGATGTGGAGAGGATGTTTCCACTAGTGGGAGGGTATAGGACTAGAGGTCATAGCCTCAGAATTAAAGGATGTTCTTTTAGGAGGGAGATGAGGAGGAATTTCTTGAGTCAGAGGGTGGTGAATCTTTGGAATTCTTTGCCACAGAAGGCTGTGGAGGCAAAGTCAGTGGATATATTTAAGGCAGAGATAGATAGATTCTTGATTAGTACAGGTGTCAGAGGTTACAGGGAGAAGGCAGGAGAATGGGGTTAGGAGGGAGAGATAGATCAGCCATGATTGAATGGCGGAGTAGACTTGATGGACCGAATGGCTTAATTCTGCTCCTATTACTTATGATCTTATGATCTTATGAAGAGGTCAGGCAGCATCTCTGGAGATAAGGAATAGGTCTGAAGAAGGGTTCCGACCCAAAACTTCATCTGTTTCCTTTCTCCAGAGATGTTGCCTGACCGGCTGTGTTACTCCAGCACCTTGTGTCTACATGATATACAACTCAGATTGTCGTTAACAAATGTTACCGTTGAGTTTATGGCATGAATATTCTGAGTGGTGTGGTCGAGAAACTACACGGCGACGGAGGGCTGCAGCAATTCATCTTCCAAGAAGGACCTTATATGAGTTCATTGCAAAAACATATTGAAATCACCTCATTCAAATTAAAAGCACAAGCATTTCTGATTTTTGGATTCTTGCCCCAAATTAGTTCACAGCCACGACATTGACCAATTTTAGCAATTGATTATTAATGCTTCCTTTTGTGATAATTCTGCAAATTAAACACTTTAAGTTTGCAGCAAAAAGCTTTTAATGCTGGCAAATGTTTAAAATATGCCTCGTATAACCGATACTAATATGAAGTGACGAAGCTGTTCATAAAGCCTGTTATTTGGAAGAAATAATATCCATTCATCTCTAATTCTTTGATATTGTGATTTAATTGACTGAAAGATACAGCATGGAAACAGGCCCTTCAGCCCACCAAGTTCACTCCGACCATCAACTACTTATTCATACTAGTTCTATGTCATCCCACATTCACATCCACTCCCTGCACACTAGGGCCAACTTACAGAGGCCAATTAACCCAGAAACCTACATATCATAAATTCATAAATTCATGTTACAGGAGCAGGATTAGACCATTCGGCCCATCATATTGTAGATTACCTTTAAGATAATGTACTCCAAATAAGCAAGGGCTTGCAATTGCTAATCCAATCAAATCATATTTTCAGATGTGCTCAGTAACAGTGTAAATAGAATGTCAGTACACAGCCAAGTAGTGACTACTATGTGTATCCTGAGAAATGTGTGATCTCCAACCCACCTGAAAGAACCTTAACCCACAAGTTTCAGATTCCTAATCAGTAATATAACATAGGCAGCTCTCTTCAGCAAACGTACTTGGGAACATAACACTTCTCCCTTGACATGCTCATTCATCTTTTGGAACATTCACACATTGAGCAGTTTCACCGTCAACTCGACTCACAACCTGCTGATCAAAGTTGTACCTTACTCTCTCTTCTCCCCTCTCCCAGCGGGCAGAAGATACAAACGCTTGAAAGCATAGGCCACCACCAGATTGAAGAACACCCTTGTCCCCACTGTTATCAGACTCTTGAATGAGCCGCTCATAAGCTAAGGATGAATTCCCAATCTTCCAGTCTACCTTGCTGCAGCCTTTGAACTTTTTTATCTGAACTTTCCTTATAGCTGTTTATTTTATCTTTTGCACCACCTGGTGCACTTATGTATTGTATGATTTTCCAGGACAACCTGCAATTAATAGGCCTTTCCAAAAGGTTATACTCAGTTATTAGTATTAAAGATACAGAAGCTTTAAATATATACTGTCTAGCAGTATCTAATTTGATGGGAACACATGCAACCAAAGGTTTTTCACTGTACCTTGTACACATGACAATATTAAACCTAAACCTAAGGCTGCAGACATCATCTGATATTCATTAAGCTACCAGTGAGGGAAAAAAAGGAAATTAAATTTTCTGAGAAAACACAAATGACTGCTCAGAGGTACGAGGCAACATTGCTGGAGAAAGAACATAGATAGGTGAAGTTTTGGGTGAAGACCCTTCTTCAGGGATGCTGCCTGACCCGTTGAGTTACTCCAGCATTTTGTGTCTTTCCTTGATAAACCAGCATCTGCAGTTCCTTGTTTCTACAATACTTTCTGGGTTTGGTGAAGTTTAATGATATTTGCAGTATTCTTGAAGAAAAGGAACTGGATCTTTTGCATGCAATGGTGTTTCTGTATATTCCTGTTACCCGGCTGACTAAAGCACAGATTGTTTCTCCCTCATGTTTTACTTTCATTCTTATCCCTTTTATTTCTATTATCTAATTCTATTTCTAATCACTTTTCTGCAAATTACCTCATGTTCTCACTTAAGATGTTTATTCTTTCCAGTGCATCTTGCTTTGCTGCTATTCCCCGTATTTTTGTGTAGCCCAAATATTCTTTGTTTTTCATTCTCTGTGTGACTTCACAAGATGCATGTTGTTTCCTCTCTGACACAGACAGTGAAGAATGACATCCTTGAACAAACCCAATCATTCTCTGCAGCAATCACTCTACCAACTGTCTCTGGTGTAGGCGTGCATCCAATATTTCTGCAAATTTAATTCAGAATAAGAAAAGAACAAGATACTCGAGGAGTTAAGACAATGCTTGCAAATACGTCAAAATGTCGCCTCGTTGAAAACGGAATGATTCACAAGGTTATTCCATATTCAATATCTCTATAACTTGCATTATGTTCTCTTTCAACCTTTTGACTCCAGAAAAGGGCGATCACAGTGGCCCAGCGGTAGAGTTGCCTCCTTACAGCGAATGCAGCGCCGGAGACCCGGGTTCGATCCCGACTACGGGTGCCTGTCTGTACAGAGTTTGTACGTTCTCCCCGTGACCTGTGTGGGTTTTCTCCGAGATCTTCGGTTTCCTCCCACATTCCAAAGACGTACAGGTTTGTTGATTAATTGGCTTGGTAAAAGTAAAAATGGTCCCTAGTAGGTGTAGGATAGTGTTAATGTGTGGGGATCGCTGGTCGGCGCGGACCCAGTAGGCCGCTGTATCTCTAAACTAAACTAGAAATTTGGTTATCTGGTATATTTTGTAATTCATCTCAGTACTAATGATTGAAGTAGCAACTTCATGGAATTAAAGTAGATTTGTGTAGTCTGAAGAAGGATCCCGACCCAAAACATCAACCATCCATGTGCTCTAGAGATGTTGCCTGACCCATTGAGTTACTCCAGCGCTTTGTGTCACTTTTTATAGTTCCATGAGGTGCGGTGACAATAATGTTCTCACTAGAAGACAGTATTCAGTAACCCTGTTTGCTGCCTGATTTGTGACGCTTATAACATGAGTTTGGGTATGAAAGCATTGTGGAGAGCACCAACAAATGTGTTTATAGAATTCTAACTTTTATTTTCTGAGTTTACTGGCACTCCCCGACTTACGTAAGGATTACATTGCATGAATCCTCACATAAGGCAGATTTTACATGTCGGAATTACCATCCCCGACCTGAAATAACTCGCTGAGTCTTAAGAAAGGTCTCGTACTGAAATGGCACCTATCCAGTTATGCTGCCCCACCTGTTGAGTTACTTCAGCATTTTGTGTCGACCCCTGAGGGTTTAAATGTCTCAGTGTCATCACAAGATCATAAGGTCATGTGATAGAGGCAGAATTAGGCCATTCGGCCCATCGTCTACTCCGCCATTCAATCATGGTTGATCTACCTTCCCTCCTAACCCCATTATCCTGCCTTCTTCCCATAGCCCATGACGCCCAGATGCACCTGGCTGCATCCAAGATGCGCTGAATTCAGGGCAAGTATTGCCGGCTTGAGTTCCACCTCACCTCTGAGGCACTTTCTGCAGCTCACGGCATTCTGGGTAAGCAGCGCTGCCATTGTCGGCTTGTTTCTGATATAAACTTGAGTGATCGTACGGTGTGGCAGAAATTGCAAACAGCCAGAATTGTTTATTTAAGTGCATGTTGATGTAAGTCGCCAATAGTGTAAGTCGGGGAGTATCAGCATTATTGTTTGAATGTAATAAGGCAATAATTGTCAAGAAATCAGATAAATTATCAAGAGGACAAGTTAAAGCAGGTGATCTGAAGCTCGTTTGTTCATAAAACTGGAGAATCATAAAGAAGGGGGAGAGAGATGCTGGTAGGAATAATTTCCTTGGGATCAGGATATGTTTTCCTAAGTTTGCCGCTGGTGCAGTGTGATTGCCGCACTTCGGAGAGTTTCCTTGTAGGATCGCTGACATTGTGTTCTGAATGACCCTGAAGTAAAATAAAATCTTATTTCCCCGAAAGTGATTCTTTTACATTTGAAATAATTTGGTCCAACAAATGTTGTTTTGATACTTTGATATTTTTTTTATTGTTTTTGTTAAATAAACAGATTTTAAATGAACAATTATTAAGTATTCCAGATAAATCACATGCAAATAAACAGCAAGGAAGCAAATGGCATTTGATTTCCCAGGGACACTCATACAGAGTAAAAGTTGGCAGCTCTTAGCAGCAATTCAACTGTTAAGATTGCACAACAATCAACTCCATAGTCACAACAATCCATGATGAGAGATCTCTACCTATTGTTATCGCACAAGCACACAGTGCTGTAAGCACACAAGCACACAGTGTATGTCTGTATGGATACATGTATCCATACAGACATACACACACACAGAGATACACACACACAAACACAGATACACACACACAAGCATAGGCATACACACATACACACGCAAACAATCTACAAGAGTACGCACATACATATGCATGTATAGATTGGCATATATATATATTTTGTAATATATTTATGTAACATGCATACACACACATATAATCATAGAGTCTTAAAGTGTGGAAACAGGTCCTTTGGCCCAACTTGCCCACACTGGCAAACGTCCCATCTACACTATTCCCACTCACCTACATTTGGCCCATATCCCTCCAAACCTGTTCTATTTATGTACCCGTTTCATAAACACTGTGATAGTACCTCCCTCAACTACCTCCTCCGGCAGCTTGTTCCATACACCCAACACTCTTTGTGTGAAAAGTTACCACTCAGGTTCCTGTTAAATATTTCCCCCCTCACCTTAAACCTATGTCCTCTAGTTCTTGATTCATCTACGCTGGACAAGAGACTCTGTGCATCCACCCACACTATTCCTCTTGTGATTTTGTACCTATATGCTCAAATGCATTCTAAAGCAAGCTTGTCCACTTGCACATAAAAATCATTATTTTAGGGTAATATTTGTGATGTTATTCATCAGCATTGAGCTTCTGGAGTTGGGCTCAATAATTAGTAGACAAGTGTATATTGCGGAGTATCATAACTCTGGCAACAACTATGCTAATATTCTAGGTTTCACCATTTCCCTACAGACTTTTTTTATGGTGATACGGTGGTGAGGCATGTGCTAATTACTGGAAGTAACCAGGGACTTTGACTAAATCTATATTACACATCCCACTGTGGCAGCAATGGAGTTTAGACTCAGTTAATTATCTGGAGTTTAAATAAATTAAGCTAATCATTAGTGATTATGACCATAAAACCATCAATGCGTGGACAATTCTACGTGATTCTAAGTCTTCAGGGGAGAAAATCTGCCAGCTGACCAGAGTCACCGGTGCGTTTGACCCTAAGATGGTCCAGCAATGCTCAGTTCAAGGGCGATTTGTGGATGGGCAGTCAATGTTTAGTCTTTAGTTTAGATTAGAGATACAGCATAGAAACAGGGTCTTTGACCCACCGAGTCCACGCCGACCATCGATCACCCCTTCACACTAGTTCTAGGTTATCCCACTAACCCATCCACTCCCTATACACTAGGAGTAATTTTACAGAAGCCCATGTACCTACAAACCTGCATGTCTTTGTGATGTGGGGAGTAACCGGAACACCCGTGAGGAAACCCACATGGTCACAGGGAGAACGTGCAAACCCCACACAGACAGCACCCGAGGTCAGGATCGAACCTGGTTCTCTGACGTTGTGAGGCAGCAGCTCTACCAGCTGTTCCAAGGGGGATAGAGGGGAGTTAGGCAGAGGCTCAATGGGCCAAATGGCCTCCATCTGTGTCGTAGGGAAATATGTGAAAACTGTGAAAACTTGAAACAGAAACTACTTTGGGTTACGAAGTGGGTGATCATAAGGGGTAGTACAAGCAGTCTGCACATTTCAAGGAAATCTTGATGATTACATGAGTGAGAAAAATACCCTAAAAGGACAGGAGGAAGAGGGCAGGAGGGGCTCATGTGGAAAATCAATGCTGATATACATCAGTGGGGTCAATTAACACTCTGCTGATGTGAATTCCATGCAATGCAAACACATGCATAATTGACCATAGAGAAACAAAGAACAGCAGATGCTGGTTTAGACCAAAGATGGACACATAGTACTGGAGCAACTCAGCAGGTCAGACAGCATCTGGAGAAAAAGGACGTGATGTTTTGGGTTGGGACCCGACCTGAAATGTCACCTGTCCTTTTTCTCCAAAGCTGCTGCTTGACCCGCTGAGTTACTCCAGCACTTTATGATTGGCTTTATGATTTATCATAATTGACCAAGCTTGCATTCAGACATCCAGAACAGGACAATTCACTCCCTTTCAAACTGCTGAAAATAAACATAACTCATGGTCAGTCTCTCAGATAATCATCATTGTTGTGACTAGGACAGTTGATTTTACTTGAACCACATTTTTCACTGTTGGGAGACCAGGCACAAAGCTGACCTTGAAATAAGGAACATTCCCAAAGATAATGACCAAAAATAAAAATTGTTCTTGCAGATTGTTCAGGATTTTGGTTTTGAGTTAATCCTGCATGCATGGTGTGAAGGCAGGCTAGAGATGAAGTGGATTACAGTGAAGATTGCTGTAGACCTGGGGTTAGAGACAAGGACAAATACTTTAAAGCTGATTAACAGGGTGGGTAACCGTAGGTGTATGGCCCTCTGTTTATATACTTCACCCAATGCTGCACTGATGTTAGTGAAAAGTATAATTGGGTCATAATTATCCCAAATGCACATTAACACCCCCTGTCAAGGTACTCTTTGCAGGCAGATCCAAGCATCAACATGTTATAATGATAAAAATAAATATTTTTTTTATTTTACTGGAATTAATCTTTAAATGGAAAATTAAATCCTAGCATCACCATGCTATAACTGATAAGAAATAAATATGTATGTTATTTTACAAGACTGGATCTTTAAATAAAAAATAAACCAAGTACCACCATGCTATAACTGATAATAAATAAATATTTCAGTTTGTTTACTGGACTGGACCTTTAAAGGGAAAATCACAGCTCAAATACAACTGGGACCTTGCTTTCAAATGCAACATTTGTTTAGCAATGAGATTGGGGAAACCTTATATAAATGTTTGGAGTTATCAGAACCTACAAGGACTTGTGCAAAAGAGAGGCATTAAGTGCCGAGCATTTTAAACATGTAAGCCACGATCTTGTGAGATGTAGGTAATCTGAATAAAGGATTAGAATTGCCGACATTCAAGGAAAAAAATTGGAATAAAACAGAAAGGGGAGGAGAAAATTCAAGCAATGGCAAGTCAAGGTTGTGTGGGAAAACCCATCATGATCCCATCTCCAGCTTTATCAACGGTTCCACTAATTCCATGACAGAAATGTTATTAAAATCCATCAGTGGAGTGGTTTAAGAGCTTTACACAATAATTTTGCACAAATTAATCCTAGGAATCTGGTTGATCATTCCCTACATGTTTTGAAATGCTCTGTACATAATCATTCACATCAGTTTATAGTGAATAGCAATTTTTTCAAGCACAAATACAAATAGAATTAGTCTAGGTCAATGGCATAAGACACTTCCAATAGTACATCCTGATCCAGTTCCATAGATGAACAGGTACATCAGGTTACATGTTGGAGGAGCCACTGAACCAGGACAGAATTTAGGATTAGTTACTTTACTTTGATTTAGTTTATTGTCACGTGTACCGAGGTACAGTGAAAAGTTTGGACTGGGCTTGGAAATGGACAGTTATATTGGTGGAAAGGTTCCCTTCACCCCACTATTATGACGAGAAGTAAAGGGCCTGTCCCACTTGGGCGTCATTTGCGCATCACGCAGATGGCGCACGATGATTTTGTACATCCCAAAATCCTGGGGCGCCGCGCGCGACCGCGTGTCACTGCCAACGTCACCACGCACCATGCACGCACAATGCGCACCATGCGCCATGACGCGTAAATGATGTCGCGTAAATGAAGCGCAAATGATGCCCAAATGGGACAGGCCCTTTAGGCTCTTTCTTTTCTACAAAGCCCGTCCAGTTGACTCAAATTCCAGCAATTTTCTTTATGTCTCCCAAGTGTACAGCCGTGAAGGTCAAGCCATCTAGATTGGGTTGTTTGTGGATTTTTCTACCTCTCCTTGATACTCATTTGTCGATTGGGGTGTTGATGGTAGTTTGCTTCCTTAAGTCATTACCCAGTGTACAGCAAATTATGTACTGAAAATTCCTTAACATGCAGCATGCATCTACGCTCACTTCTGTTGATCTATGGCAATCATATCTTCCTCCTGTTTAAAACAAAAGTCATAAATCATCTGAAGACTGGTAGGAGAGAAAATGTTGGATGGTACAATTGAAATTTCCACCTGACAATCAGACTCAGCTGTGAATCTTCAGATCAGAGATGCTGATGGAGTGAAGCTGGTCATTACTGTTCATGGGCAAGGGCTTACCAACACTGATCCTATCTTGATTGTGCTCTCTGCAATATCATCTGGGAGTTAAACAAATCCAATAATAATGGCAAAGTATAAAATGCTTCAAACCCCTGGCCCAATGCAATATGGAAATAGCGCACAGACTCATGGATACACTCCAACCTCCACTTATTACCTTTGTGTGCAAAGCAGAAAAGAAGCTGTGGAATATTGCCTCCTTGAAAAGAAGGAAGGGAGGGCAAAAGATGCAAAAAAGGAGAGGGAAGAAATAAAGGAATGGGTTACAGAAGAAGAAATAAGATAGAGAGGGACCACTGTGTCTGCTGGCAGGTGGAAATGTACAAAGTAATACATAAGAACGAAGTAACACCTTGCATGGAGTACAAATTGGAAAGATAGCATTGATTTAATCCTGCACAACATTGTTCCGAGGCTGACAGGACGTATTGACAAGGCGAATGATCACTGCTTCACTGTTCAGGCGCGGCCGCCTCTGACTCGCCTTCTACCTCCTCAGATGCTTTCCCTCCGTCTTCAGGAGCTGCAAAAAACATTTAGATTTTATTATTTAATGATGTAACCCCGCAGTCAGTTTAGCGCGCACAAAATCAAAAGGTTCAATTCAGAGGACGAAGGTTTAAGGTGAAGGGGAAAAGATTTTATAGGAAACTGAGGAGTAACTTTTTCACACAAAGGGTGGTGGGTGTATGGAACGAGCTGCCAGAGGAGGTAGTTGAGGTCGGGACTATCCAAACGTTTAAGAAACAGGTACATGGAAAGGGCATCTTTACTCTCAAGCCTCTCTTGACGTCCTCTGAGTGAGGGCTATATGTATGTATTTATGTATATACTTAATCTATGAACCACTGTTGTATAACGTTAGTACCTCCACCAATGTAAAGCACTTTGGCCAACGAGAGTTGTTTTTTAAATGTGCTATATATATAAATAAAAGTGACTTGACAGTTTGGAGGGATATGGGCCAAACGCAGACTGGTAGGACTAATGTAGCTGGGACATGATGGCCAGTGTGGGCAAGTTGGGCCAAAGGTCCTGTTTCCACACTATGACTCCAATTCAATTGCAAAAAACATTTCACATCTTTTAAAATCATGTTGATTGAATCATTGTGCTTATTAATGATAAACAACAATGATTTTGTTTAAATATACAGAAAAATGGCCATAACAGGGAAGAGAGCTATGGACTGCAGTACAATATCAATGGACTGGTTAGGTGGGATTTTTATCCTTTTCTTAGCAAGTATCTTTCCACCTCTGCCATAAACATAATCCAAGAGTCAGCTTGCATTGGGCATGGATGAGTTCAAAATCTTCAAAGCACTCGGAGATTTAAAAAAATCCTCAGCCAGTTGACCCTTTTAGTTTTAACAGTAATTGCCAGTTCCAGATTCTCCCATAAATATGATTATCCTCTCCATATCCTATGCTAAGACTTTTCAGGATCTCATATATTTCAATTGTCACTTACTTTCCCATATAAGATTACCCACCCATTCCAGGTATTAGGAATAAACCTTCTTTGAACAGCTTAACAGTGCTTCCATCTGTGATCGTAACAGATAATGGAAGCAAAATCTCCTTATTTCTGCACTCACTGCCCTCATAATAACATGATATTCTGTTAGTTCTCCCAATACCTGCATTAGCTGCACACTGATGTCCTGTTGGCCCCCCCAGATCTCTCTCTCTCCAACTTAGAACTCTACAATATCTCACCGTACAGATAATATATTTTTAATGTGTAGGATGGAACTGCAGATGCTGGTTTAAATCCAAGATAGACACAATCTGAAGAAGGATCTCGACCCGGAACGTCACCTATTCCTTCTCTCCAGAGACGCTGCCTGTCCCGCTGAGTTACTCCAGCATTTTGTGTCTATCTTTAATATAATTTTGATTTCCCTGCCAAAGTGGGCAATTTCACATTTTCACATATCATACTCCATTTACAAGATCACCCACTCACTTATCCTTTTTGAAATCTGGAATTCTCTACCACACAAAACATGATTGCAGGAAATCAAATGAAGCTTTTAAAGCAGTGAGCAATTGATCTCCGTCCATTGAGTGCATTGAATGATATAAAAAGGAGGGGAAATGAAGGTAATGGCCAATGTAATGACAAGAGGCCGTGGGGAATGAATGACCGACCCCTGACCCAATAGTTGTAAATTAGTAAATTCGTCAGATTAATATTGAAAGTATTTTCCAATTGCCTGCTACACCGCAGAATTACTCCAGATGGCAGTATTGGTGTGCTGGTGTCAAATCAACATTCATTACATCGCCACTATTCTAATGCAAAATTGTTGCTAGGTAACTGATGGTAATGAAAGAATTTATCATTCCAAAAGCATTACCTTTGATATGCCATCACTAGTGTTGCAAATGCAAATATTATACCCGATTTGCACATGGTCATTTTGCGCAAACAACAAACGCATGTCCAAATAATTGCAAGGAATTTATCGGGGACTTTCTCAAATGGCCACCATTACCTCAAAAGCAGATCGGTGATACCTCAGCAGATGAATTAATAGGACTTCTGACAATCTTCTGCAAGATTATAGCAGTTGGTTGGGAGAAGCCCCAGAGGACATTTTCAATGCTAGCCCCCTCCCTCCCCCCCCACTTTCAGAATCTGTTTGCTCTCTGTAACCGACCGACAGCAGTGTTACAGTCATATAATGCACTACTTAGAGAAGTCTTAACAGTCTTAAAGTAACAAACATTCTTCACAACCAATATTATATAAATGTTCCACTGCTTTTTTTTAAAGAAACATGTGGGGCGGCAGAGTGGCACAGCGGTAGAGCTGCTGCCTCACAGTGCCAGGTTCAATCCTAACCTCGGGCGCTGTCTGTGCAGAAATTGTACGTTCTCTCCTGTGACCGCGTGGGTTTTCTCCGGGTTCTCCGGTTTTCTCCCACATTCAAAAGACTTGCAGATTTGTAGGTTAATTGGCTTCTGTAAATTGCCCCTAGTGTGTAGGACAGAACTAGTGTATGGGTGATCGATAGTTGACGTGAACCCAATGAGCCAAAGGGCCTGTTTCCATCCTGAATCTCTAAACTAAAACTAAACAAATTCTGCCCATTTTACGCACTGTATTGAGTCACCAGCTTGTGCTCTCCACGTGAACTGGACATCTATGCATCTCTGGGGTCGTTGATGCTGGTCTCTGCAGCCACAATAAAGCCGGACTTATCTTAGCCATTTGTGGGATGCTCTTTCCAATGTCTTGATCTTATTCCCTATCTTAAGCTCTTGGGCATCATGCGCTGGTGGTAAATCAGCTCTCTGGCCAATTTTCAACCTCAAAGCAATAAATGTTGTTCACAACCAATATTACACATCCAATAGCTGGTAAGTGTTTTGGATGGGGACTATCTATTAAAACTCTTCTGATCACTGTGTCACAATGCTTTTCCCCTTCCCAGAGCAATCATGGTGAAGGATGAGCCATAACCAAATCCCAGTGATCACACAGAGCTGTAGGGCACGGTATAATGCTGATCTGTGGCAGTAAAGATATGCTGAACGATTACCACACTATCTTTGCATGTGTTGGATCTCATTATACTAAGGTACCTTCCTCCTCACACACTGCTGCCTCCTCTTGACAGAGACACGTTGCTGGCAGTGATGAAAGTATCTATCACCCTATCTATTCCTCTCATGATTTTATATAGTCTATGAAATCATGAGGGGAATAGAAAGGATGAATGCACAGAGTCTTTTACCCACTGTAGAGGAATCAAGAACCAGAGGACATAGGTTTAAGGTGAGAGGGGAAAGATTTAATAGGAACCTCAGGGGCAACTTGTTCACACAGAGGGTGGTGGGTGTATGCAACGAGCTGCCAGAGGAGATAGTTAAGGCAGGTATTTTAAGAATATTTAAAAGGCATTTGGACAGGTACATGGATAGGAAAGGATGATATGAGACAAACGTGTGACTTGCGTAGATGGGGCACATTGGTCGGCATGGCAAAGTTGGGTCGAGGGGCCTGTTTCCGTGCTGTATTACTCTGTGATACTTCTGTACTTCAATTAACGTCAGGATAAGTGAAAATCTTTATTATTACTGCCCTAATATCTTGCATTATTGTATCATTTATGTGCAGCACTTCCATGGTTTTCTGGTTTGCATTAACTCCTCAGCAGTGTATTAGTTCTTCTATTGTGCTGTATGACTCTATACCACTAAGACAACTCCATATAGAAAATTTCCTGTCATCAGGAAACTTCAGTTGAAGGTGGAAGCCTTGAACACAACATGCCTGTATAAGATGTGTAGGAAGGAACTGCAGGTCAGTTCAATTTATTGTCACGTGTACCAAGGTACAGTGAAAAGCTTTTGTTGCGTGCTAACCAGTCAGCAGAAAGACAATACATGATTACAATTGATCCATTTACAGTGCATAGATACATTATAAGGAAATAATGTTTAGTGCAAGGTAAACCCAGCAAAGCTGGTGCTGGTTCATACCGAAGGTAGACACAAAATGCTGGAGTAACTCAGTGGGTCTGGCAGCATCTATGGAGAGAAGGAATAGATCACATTTTGGGTCTGAAGAAGAGTTCTGACGCGAAACGTCACCTATTCTTTTTCTCCAGAGATTATATCTAAGCCTGTACAAGATTATGGTCCACTGCCAACATTCAATAGAATGAAAACACATTTATAATCTTTTTTTATTGGCCTCATTAGCAATCATCTTGCACTATAAATACAAAGAAAAAGATGACCAGGTGGCAATACTTTGAAGTACTGTTAGATTCTCAGAGATATTATACTTAACAAGTAGTTTCTATTTGGAGACAATTCAAACCCACGGATTTATTACTACGAGGTGTAAAAATGACAGTTGCGTTCAGCTATTTTTCTCTTTGCAAAATACACTGACAAAGACAGTTAAAGTGGGCAGAGTTCTGGCACTTTAGTCTTCAACACAGCTCAAATTCAGGCATAAATTGCACTCCTCATTGCTCATGGCTGCTCCATATTTGACAGAAAGCAGGAATATCACAGAAGATGCTAATTTGTTGCCTGATTACTCAATTTGGGTAGTCTGTCGTCTTTAATTTCAGATAATGGGTTCAAAATTTGTCCCCGATTATTTACACTAGATGCATGATGCAGTTCTAGCTGTGAGCTGTTCTCCACTTCATTGAAGTCACGGGAAATTAATTTCTGAGGAAGATTGCTGCAAATAGTTGTTGAAAGGTTGTGTGGATAGAGCAACTAAATGGGGGCTTAGGTTCAGATCTGGGTTTAGATTCAGGTTTATCACTGTCACCCGTTGAGGTACAGTGAAAAGCTTTGTTTTGCGTGCTATCCAAACTCAAACACAAGTACAATAGATAGAGCGAAATGGAACACACAGTGCAAAGTGTAGTTCTCAAAATTGCACAGTGTCTGTTCTATAGACAAAGTCAATATCCTCAATGGAGCAGAGATAAATTGGACAGTACCCTAGCTAATGGAATGGCCTTTCAGGAGCCTGATAATAGAAGGAAAGAAGCTATTTGTATTCCTAATCTGTTATCATTACCCTCATTAGAAATCATCTTGCACCATAAATACAAATCAAAAACAATTCTACTCCAAAATCAAACTTAGATCTTAAAGTATACTTCAACTCACAGTACCCTAGGGATAATGTTAAAAGGGAAAGATGTATCTGCATTTATATATAACATGCCATAAACTCAGGACACCGAAAATTATGTTGCACTATTGAAATACTTGTGAAATGTTGGCACAAATGTCAAAGGAACAATAGCTTACAATTCAATGGTGTGAACATTGAATTCTCCAATTCTAGGTAACCTCCAAAACCGTCCCTCCCTCTCCCCTTTCTCCTACACACCCCCTTTCTTCCTCACACCCCACCCCTGTGCCCCACTCAAACACCTACCTATCTCTCTCCCCCTCTCCTCCCCAAATACATTCCTTTCTCTGGTTTGACAATTCACAACTGTTCAATCCTTTTGTCTCACATCTTCTGTTTTTTCATTTGTAGGAAGGAATTGCAGATGCTGTACACCGAAGATAGAGATAAAATGCTGAAGTAACTCAGTGGGACAGGCAGCATCTCTGGTGAGAAGGAATGGATGACGTTTCGGTCAAAACCCTTCTTCAGACTGAGTCAGGGGAGGGGAGGGGAGAGACGCAGAGATAAGGAGGTGTAAGGTATGAAAACAAGACATCAAAGGGTATGAAGTTCAAGGATAATGTAAAATAGATCACTGCTAGCTAGAAGAAGGTGACAACGAAGCATACAGAGATAACATTTAATCAGGGAGACAGTCAGACTGGTCGGAGAACTAGAAATGGGGAAAGAGGGAAAGCAAAGATTACTTGAAGTTAGAGAAGTTAATATTCATACCACTGTGGTGTAAGCTATCCAGAGATGCTGCCTGTCCCGCTGAGTTAATCATTTTGTGTCTATCTTCTGTTTTTTCATCTCTGGCTGACCCGCTGGCTGACACGACAATTTGTGTCCTTTTTTTCCAGGAGAATGAGTAGCTTCTGGTAGAGGAAAAGGGAGCCAAGCTGCATTGATGGAATCATTTCCCTTCAATAAGATGCAACTTGTTTCTGACAAACCATAGATTTGATTGGATTAGTTAGCCCCACGGTTTATGAGCATGAATCATTGACTCCACAGCAGAGAGAGGCCACTGTGCCCTTCGTAACTGCTCTATTCAACTGAAAGCTACGCAGTTCCAAACTCTAGCTCTTTTCCAAGCACTCTGCACTATATTCCATTCCCCTGTGGAACTAGGCATCCAGTTCCTTTGACAAAAGCTACCATTCCACTGAATCTGCTTCCAGCAGCCTTTCAGGCAACCGCACCTTATGACACAAAGAAAATTCTTATCAATTGTGAAATTAGGTTTCAAGACAGGATTTTGTAGGTGTTTTCCATGAAACTGTGTGTGCATTACATTCAATTTACAAGCTGACACTTTTCTATAGCTTGTTTTACGGGACTCACTGATCAGAATAATAATGTAGAATTCATGTATACCTTTGTGCTTCTTGTTAAACACCAGCCTGGTAGTATTATAGGCATCAAAGGACACAAAATGCTGGAGTAACTCGGCAGGTTAGGCAACATCTCTGGAGAACATGGAGCGATGACAATTCAGATTGAGACCCTTCTTCAGACAGAAGAGTAAGATAATCCAGTGGGCTCAGGGGAAATGGGGGGTACTAATTGGGGCGGGGAAGTGACGTTGAGATGGGGGTTGTTTGTAGGCTAGTTACCTAAAACTGGAGAACTTAATGTTCATATCATTAGGCTGTAAATTAGCCTAGTGGAATATGAGGTGCTGTTCCTCCAGTTTGCATGTGGCCTCACTTTGAGGAAGTTTAAAAGATTTAATAGTTACAAAAATGGATTCAGCTGAAACTAGAAGTCACCTTTCTCCTATATAATTACAAAGCCAGCAGAAAACGCTTACCCTTGCTCCTATTAAACTAACAAGGCTAACAAAGATGTTTTTGCTCTTTTCCAATAACACAAGCGAGATAACAAGCACAACTTCATGAATGTCTCCTCTATAATATAAACATTAAGAGGATGTTCGGACACTCTGCTCCTACCCTTGCTCTATAAGATTATAATGTGCGTCATTTAAGTAAAAATAACAAGATACTTGATCTGCAGAAAAATAGTCTTCTCATCATAACCATATATGGGCTAACCCTTCCTCTCTCGGAAGAACCTGTCAATCACAAGAAGCTGTCAACCTTAAGAAGCTATCAATCTTAAGAAGCAAGAAGCGGTACCATGCTCTGTAAGATAAAGTATTGCTGAATCGCTGATTATTGAAGTATAAATATATGTACTTAAACACTGGCCCTTTGTGTGGGGATTACTCTGTATAGTCTGTACCTACTTACTGTAAGAGTCGTTACCACACCCGCCTGGCGAAATAAAGATTTTACTACCTGATTACTGGTTTTATTTGCGTTTGTGTCTGTTTAAGAGAAAGTGAACCACAACAACTTTAGCAATGGAGGAGCCCCAGGACAGAAAAAGGGAATGGACAGATGATGTTTTGGGATATTTCTTTGAACGGAGATACCACTGCCCCATTGAGTTCCTCTAGCACTTTGTTGTTTTCTGAGATTACAGCATCTGCGGCTTAGTGCCTCCACAAAAAGGATTATTTGAACAGGTAACAAAAATTAAATCAATGCTGCAGGCTTTAAATAACCCATAACGAACTGGAGTGAGTTAAGAAGGAAATTCCAATGCTTAGGTCTAGGTCACTAAAAGATTGGATGTCAACTGTGGGGAAAGAAAAATGATGGATTAGCAAGAGGTCAGAATAGGAAGGGAACAGGAATCCTGTAAGTTTGGAGATTATAGAGATAAGGAACGAGAAGGTATGGAAAAAGGTTTAGCAAGCAGTTCCTGCCTGATATATTACATGAAGTCCTTAACTGTCGATGGTCTGAAAGGAAGAGAGAGAGGGAGAGAGGGAGAGGGAGAGAGGGAGAGCTCCTTTTTAGAAACAAAACACATCATTTCAAGCTTTAAGATGTCCTATTCAGAAATGAATATAATAATAATAATAATAATGGATGGGATTTATATAGCGCCTTTCTAATACTCAAGGCGCTTTACATCGCATTATTCATTCACTCCTCAGTCACACTCGGTGGTGGTGAGCTACTTCTGTAGCCACAGCTGCCCTGGGGCAGACTGACGGAAGCGTGGCTGCTAATCTGCGCCTACGGCCCCTCCGACCACCACCAATCACTCACACACATTCACACACATTCACACACATTCACACGCAGGCAAAGGTGGGTTAAGTGTCTTGCCCAAGGACACAACGACAGTATGCACTCCAAGCGGGATTCGAACCGGCTACCTTCCGGTTGCCAGCCGAACACTTAGCCCATTGCGCCATCTGTCGTCACTTGTCAATATGTGGCACTTGTCAATTTTCTCACCAATCATCCTGTACATTTAAATATTAGAGATGAGTTTAGGACAGTCTGAGTAAAGGTTAATTTTACTTCAGAGTCACGTGAGTGACTACGTGCAGAAGAGCCTGTCCAGCCGCACATGCGTCATATCGTCAGACGCATAGCGTGAGTGCCGATGTGTTTGGAGTGAGCTCCTCCAAACCGGTAAGTAAAAAACCTGAAGGTAAGTGTTTACTTACGTTTTTCAGGTTGATTTCTTGAAAAGACTTGTAGTGGAGAAAATTAAGTCATAATGAAGAAATTTTGTAGAGGTGTACCGCAGAGTACTCAGACAGACCGCGGGTCTGTGAGTAGCGGGCGCCCTTTAAAAAAAAAATTTAAACAGTTACCGTTTAGCGCCATTAGAGCGCCTAAGAAATAGAGGTGGCCGTTAGAGATGTCAGACCGGAGGATTCCCGATTCAGGTAACTAGTTTGTTATATTTCAAACCTAGTTGCAAGGCAGTGCAGGGAATGCCTGGGGAATGTCCAGGTTTAGCGTTGGCCTAAAGGAGAGCCAACATATTAAGTGCCTGGGGAAGGTCTGGGCTTAGTGTTGGCCTAGAGAAGAGCCAGTGTATGAAGTGCCTGGGGAAGGTCCAGTTTAGCATTGTCCCTACAGGGCCAGTGCAGGGAGTGCCTGGTGGAGGTCCAGGTTTAGCGTTGGCCTAGAGGAGAGCCAGCGCATGGAGTGCTTTAGAAGGTCCGGCTCAATGTTGGCCTAAGAGAGGCCAGCGTAGGAAGTATTTGGGAAAGTCCGGTTCAGCGCTGGCCTACAGGTGAGCCAGTGTGAGCAAATGCTTGGTTAAAGGATGCGTTGGTCTACAGGAGAGCCAGCGCCAACTATATCTGGAAATTTGCGTTGGCCTACAGGTGAGCCAGCACCAGCAGCACCTGAAAGAGGGCTGCCTATGATGGGCCTACAGGAGAGTCCGCATGGAGAGCAACTGGAAGGGTTGCTATGCGTAGGCCTATGGGAGAGCCAGCGCTAGAGATACCTGAAGCAGGATGTAAATTCATCCCTCCATGGGGAGGATTATTTCATACAAAGATTCAAGTAAACGGATCATATGAGGACTAGAGCCCAATACAGAGCCATAGGATCAGAGTTGGCACAATATATCAAAGTTGTGGTTCCAAAAAGATGAGGGAACCATTGGGAGATAAATAAACGATGTCAATAAAATACTTACTCTCCCAGCAGCTCCAGGTTCTAACCAGGTATGAGCTGTCTACAAATATAAACCCACAGTATTGAGCATGATAAGCAAGTCTCAGCGGGGGAGAGGGTATTGAAATTACTGGTCAGGCGATAAGGCTTTTTTGACCAAAGGTTGGATGGAGAGCATGTGTTTATATCACAACAAGGTTGAATTAGCACTCATGTGTAGTGCGCAATTTCAAATTACTGTATTTATAAAAGTGCTATAAAACCTAATATATACCCTACGTTTGGGGGCTCTGTACACCATCTAATATTTAAATTGTCTATTAATCTGTTTTTAGAAAGATCTAACCAAAAAAGGTATGATCCTATGTGATTGACAGATCAAATTGAGGCAGTTTTCCCTACCAATACATGGTGACTGGTGACAGTAAAGTATCAATTTTGTTTTTCCCATATGTGCGTTATAGGCGCACTCCTCCTGAGATATGTGGAAGTTATAATATTCCACTAAAATCAGGGGATAACAATTGCCATAGGCAAACCCTGAGGAGGAGGTCTGGTTCTGTAAGAAATATATTAAATGTTTTACACTTACAAGTTGGGGAAGATTACAATTCTTGCTAAAAGATGGCAATTTGATATTATACTGTACAGTATTGTGGGGTTTAGAATGTAGTTCTACCCATATTGGGTTTCTCTTACTAAGGTATTTGAAACCAGACACATATTTCTCAAAATAAAAGAATATGTAGATTCAGACAAAACAGGAAATATTGTGAAAAAGAGATGATTAAGAAGTCAGTTCACCATTACCATCAATTAATGCCAAGTATGTTATGAGAGCAAATAAGGATGGTGGGTGTAGAATTATTCTAGAACTGACAAATTTTAACTCTTTTTTGTACAGTATAAACAGTTGGTAACATTTGTTAATGTTATGCAGCCAATTTCAAAAATATGCATTTTTACTATGTCACTGTGTATGGCAATAATAGATATTTTAATTTTATCTGGATAAGTCAATTATGGCAATTTAAGCATTGTATTAATGTTTAGTCTCAGCCCTGAGACTATTTGACAGGTTGTTGGATCTAATATTAGCTTTACTAAGAACTCAGGGCCATTTGGTAATGGTCTATTGCTATATTCTGATTGAGGTCATACTTATGTATTTTCAGCTGTGGAGGTACATGGAATATGGAGAAAGTACCTTTTGATCCAATAACAAGGGATCATTAATGAAAGTTTTAGGAACATTTATGACCTAAAGCTTATTGCTCTTATATGCAAAGTTTGCATGTTTAGATATAGATTGACACTACGGAATAGAACGTATGTCAATCATTCGAGTGGTTTAAGTCAGTATCTTGTAATAGACTAGCTAATGTGATCTGGATCTGGTGTTTACCAGAAATATTTGATTGGCAATCTACCTATGAGGTAGATTCAATATAGTTGAAGACTCAAGGTCATGTAAATCAATGATAATACAGAATGTATGTTGGATCGTGAGAAATTTAATAATATTGTTGCACGATTGATGACTTGTTTGTATCCAGATTTAACCACCAATTACCTAAATATATGTTATAGAGCCTGATACTGGGGCAGTAGCGGTGGATGTTTCTCGCTGCATTGGGGTAGAATGTTTGTATACAATTTTTCCATTTTGTCTCATTTAACAGTATATACAGAAGAGCAAACAGGATTCCGTTTCGGGAGTATTGGTGGTACCAGATTGGATCTACAAAACCATGGTACCCTCAGGTGTTAAAAGTGATCACAAAGCCTCTTATGATTTCCAAACAGAATTAATCTGTTTGTGCACTCTATAACTGATGATTCATATCCTTTACATAATCGTATTGGTTTGTTGATTTACAGATTTTAAGGAGTGACATTTATCGGAAGAGGACTATCAGATTGTACTGTGCATATTATTGCAATCTGGAGGGATATTACCCAGAAGTAGTACATTTCTTACATAAGGAAATGGGATATGTTTTGCTTAAGCAGAATATTACATATCACACTATAGACATATCAGTAGTGTTAGAGTTCTGTAAACTCTTTATTTTATTAGCAGTTAAGCTATAATGCTATGAATACTGCAAGGAGTGCTGTTACTGCATATCTATGGAGGAATCAGAATAAAATGTTGTAGGGTTACACCCTTTGGTCTGCAGATTTATAAAGGATTTTTAATTCTAAACCTCTTAGACACAAGTATACAATAATCTGGAATGTAAGAGATATGTTATATTGTTTTTTGTTAATGGACTCCTATTACAGTGCTTTCCTTGGCTTGAATTACCATTAAGGAAGTCAAGCTCAGGGGACTGGAAGCACAGAGAGTGCAACTATTGCAGAAAGTACGAATAGACATGATGGAAAGAGACACAGTTACTATTGTGTGCTATGTCTATGAATTGCTTAAACAGAGTAGATGTGGAATCACAGGATGTAAGTTGGGGTTTCAGCATATCCTACGGATCCACGTCTATGTGTGGTATCACATTTACAATGTTAGATTGAAGCTATCAGAACCTTAAAGAGGTGCAGTATCAGTATTTTTATTAGCCATAAATAGCTGCATAAGAAAGTGTTGGTTTAGACTATTTTAAAATGGCTGAAGCATGTGTTGCTTGATGTAGGTATGGATACTGACAAATTTAAATCTTATTTCACCAGGGCACCATCAAGATTGACGGTCAAGGAATTGGATGTTCTAATAGAACATATCCTCGTGGCTGCAGGCATAAGTGAAAGAATTCACAAGTATTAACATAAGGAGATTATAATACCTATGGTTATTTGGTGGTGTTATTTTTGGATTTAGTATTAAATATTCCTCTTGTGATAAAGTGGTTACTATTATGGTGATAAATTAACCATTAACTGGTTGCATCCATGTTATGGTTGTGCATTGTTGATTGTTTTACTTATTTAGAGTCAATCAATGCAGTGAACGCCTGGATTTGAATCTACGGCGTGAAATCACAGAGCTTTGAAATCTTCACGTAGTCACTCACGTGACTCCGAAGTAAAATAATAAGATTAAACGAGAACTTACCAGTTTGAAGTTTGATCTTTATTTTATGAGGAGTTACGTTGAGGGATTACGTGCCCTCCGCTCCCACCCTCATAAAAGATTGAGCAGGTAGTTCTAGTCTTTATGTATCTTACTATCATACTTCAGTAATTGTTGTCTGTGATTTCACTCCGCTGCTTTGAAGATTGACGCGTGTGCGGCTGGACGGGGTCTTCTTCACGTAATCCCTCAACGTAACTCCTCATAAAATAAAGATCAAACTTCAAACTGGTAAGTTCTCGTTTAATCTTACTATTAGAATGGGTCAATTTACAACAAGAAATTCAGGATGAAATATGATCAGGGAATTTATTCCAGAGTGAAAAGGGAATAAAAGTTTCTACGCTGAAGAAGGTGGTCGACCCAATACGTCACCAATCCATGTTCTCCAGATGCTGCCTTACCCACTAAAACTGCTGAAGGAGTCCACGTTTTGCCTATAGTTTCTGTTCAATCATGAGTTGGGTATTTCCTACACTTTAGTACATACCCAGCTTTCTCAGTATTTAGTGTTAGATTTGTTGACTCAAAGCTTTGGTTCATTTCTGGCTATTCGGGTGTCCCTAGCCCCTTGTGCCTTCATTAAATGTAGCGGAAACTCTACAGTTTATAAAAAATCCAGAATTTCTCTAGGCTGGTGACTCACCCCAAATACTCCCTCTTCTCCCTTCTTTCATCAGGAAAGAGGTGCAGAAGTGTGAAAACGCACACCTCGAGATTCAGGGACAGTTTCTTCCCACCTGTTATCAGGCAACTGAACCATCCTATCATCAAATAGAGAGCAGTTCTGAGCTACCATCTACCTCATTGGAGACCCTTGGACTACATTTAATCGGGTTTTACTGGACTTTATCTTACACTAAACGTTATTCCCCTTATTCTGCATCCACATACGCTGTGGACGACTTGATTCGTGTATAGTCTTTTCGCTGACTGGATGGCACCCAGCAAAAAAGGCTTTTCCCTTTACCTTGGTAAATGTGACAATAAAGTTAACTAAACTAAACTCAATTGTGAATAGCAGAATGAGGCAGAACCATGCTGATGCAGTTACTCCAGAGTTACCTCTCTCTTCACACTGCCACTGAAACCTCATTGTGTTTCATGACACCATCTTAAATTTCAATCAGCTGACTTCTATAGAATTAAAAATAGGATGCGTTGTAAGAACAGGCAATCTGCTGTCACTAATTTCACATCCTCCACACTATCAGGATCCACCCTGACTCTAAATTTACCATTTGCTACGAAGCCGAGACCTGACTAACTGTAAACTATTTGATGAGCAGTTTTACATTAGAATTTGTTTTCCTTTCTTACATTAATTGAAAATTCTGATAGTTAATACTAAGTAGGCATGTGGGCCGTGAAATCCTTTGTCGGAAGAAACTGCAGATGCTGGTTTACACCAAAGATAGACACAAAATGCTGGAGTAACTCAGCGGGTCAGGCTGAGTCTGGAGAAAGGTTTCGACTGGAAAGGTCGCCTATTCCTCGTCTCCAGATATGCTGCCTGACCCACTGAATTACTCCAGCATTTTGTGTCTATTGACCATGATATACTGTTGTGAATTTGTTCTTGATTAATCAATCCTCTGCTTCTCTGAGGAAGCCCAGGTTGAATGCCTCTTTGACAACTCTCTTCAATGTTGACCCATTAATTCCAGATAGCGTTGGTATAATTCAGCATTAAAACCCACGGGATTACAGGTTAAAACCAAAAATTGTTTAAATTTTTATTCAGCAGTGGTGTTGGAAGGTGCTATCAGGAAATCAAAAACATTTTACCTCACTGACAATTTTTTCATCTTTCTCCCCCCTACTCAATCAGGGTCCTGACCCAAAATATTGCCTTCACAGATGTTGCCTGACCCACTGAGTTCTCCAGCACTTTGTGTTTTTTCTCAATATTTCAGCATCTGCAGTTTTTTGTGTCTCCACCTCATTGATAATGTTGGAATGTCATAAGACTATAAGGAACAATGGTGCCTGCTCCACCATTGAACAAAACATTTAACAACAACTTTTTTCTACATATTATTTGCATTGAATCACTTATCATCAAAAATCTATCAATTGATCTCTGCCTTGACTATACTCACTGATTGAATCTTCGCAATCTTGAGAGAGAATTCTGAAGATGCAACATTCTGAAGAAATGTATTCCTATCGCAGTCTGACTGGCAGCATCTTATTTTGAAAGGGTCATCCATGAACGGGCTTATGACCCAGACCTCAGTTCAATTCAGATGCACCCCTAAATACCGCGGTGAGCCTTTGTTAGTTTTAGTTTGAGAGATACAGTGTGGAAACAGGCCCTTTGGCTCACCAAGTCCACGCTGACCATCAATCACTCATTCACACCAGTTCTATGCTATCCTATCTCATCCACTCCCGACACAATGTGTGCAAATGGGGAGATCAATGAACCGACAAACCCCACATGTCTTTGGGATCTGGGAAAAAAACAGAGCACCTGGAGGAAGCCCAAGTGGTCATAGGGAGAACATGCAAACTCCACGCAGACAGCACGTGAGACAGCACCTAGGACCGAACCCAAATGTCTTACATTGTGAGGCAGCAGCTCTACCAGCTGCGCCACTCTGCTGCCCTGTGTTCAATACGTCCACACTGTAACTGTGCAAGTAAGGAAGTTATGAGTGATCTAGCACCCAGTAAAAATGTAGCTAGCTGATCTCTTAAGAACTCTGAGTCAGATATAATCATGATTAGCACATCAGTAGTAGAGTAGACAGACATATGACACATTATAAAAATGGGCCAAGGCATGAAGAGGAAAGGAGGGAGCTTCGATAAAAACAGTAACTTGGTGAAGGAAACTATCCAATTAAGCACACTGAGTCACATAACATTACAGGAAAGGGAGTTGGATTAAGCTAATAAATAAACACATTTCACACAATGATAGCCCGCATGGCATTTAGATCTTAGTTTAAAAATCTGAAAAATAACTTTCTGTATTCTGCAAATTTAATTGGATTCCATCTAAGTGGAGAAAGATCAATAGTTCAGGCTCACACGTTCCAAGCCTGTCAGGCAGCAGAGAGCTGAGTAACGGGAAGCCACTGAATCACCAGAAGCGTTCACACCAGGAAGACCAAGGGCATGCTGTTCAGACCGGAGGGGAGGTGTTTTCATCCAAATGTCGTTCAGAATCAACCCCTTCAGGACTGGCACGGACAGACGTTGGTGCAGATTGCAAAGAGTGCTGAACAAGGCCCTGCACGGTGGCGCAGCGGGTAGAGCCACTGCCTCACACTGCCAGGGACCCAGGTCCCTGACTGACCTCTGGTGCTGTATGTGTGGAGTTTGCACGTTCTCCCTGTGACTGTGTCATTTTCCTGGTGCTGCTCCGGTTTCCTCACACACGTGTGGGTTAATTGGCCTCTGTAAATTGCCCCGAGTGTGTAGGGAGCAATGAAAAAATGATATAACATAGAACTAATGTGAACAGGTGATCAATGGTCAGTGTGGACTCAGCGGGAAGAATTGGAATTGGAATTGGAAATTCCAATTTTAGTAGAGCTAGTATATTCTAGCTAGTAGAGCTGCTGCCTCGCAGCTCTTGTGACTAATAGTAGAAAGCAGAGAATGATGGTTGAGGCAGATACAATAGTGGCATTTAAGAGACATCTGCTTAAGCACCTGCATATACAGGAATGGAGCAATATGGGTCATGTGCAGGCAGATAAGAGATGGTCTAGGCATCATGCTCGGCACAGATATTGTGGAATGGCCGAAGGGCCTGTCCTTGTGCTGGACATTTCTATGTTCTAAGTTTGTTCACAGCACAAAACAAAGCTAATTGTTTAGTTCAGTTTCGAGATACAGCATGGAAACAGGCCCTTCGGCCATCAAGTCCATTCCCACCAGTGATCACCTGTACAAGTGTACAATTTTACCGAAGCCAATTAACTGAGAAACTTGCATGTCTTTGGAATGTGGGAGGAAACCGGAGTTCCCTGAGAAACGCCACATGGTCATAAGGAGAACAAACAATCTCCGTTCAGACAGCACCCGTAGTCAGGATCAAACCCGGGTCTCCGGTGCTGTAGTGTAGCAACTCTACTGCTGTGCCACGGTACCGCCCCAATGCACCATTTGGCTCATGCACCTTTTTTTTTTAAAGAGCATATCTTGTTTCTTTCCTTACATCCTCATATTTTTCTCTCCTTCAACTGTTCACCAAATTCCCTTTTGAAGGCCACACTGAAACGCTATCCACTACCACATCAATCAGTGCCTTTCAAGTTGCTATCAAAGACTTTGCACGTTTCAATTAGATCCTTTACCAATCATCTTACATCTGTATTCTGCTTTATCGATTACCCAGTCATCAAAAAAAATTCTCATTACATATTTTTGATTTCAAACAAATTGATCATTTTACCCTTCATCACTTTGCTCTGAGAACCATATTAATTTTGTTCTTATAAAAGCAAGAATTTTGTGTTTGCTTCTTGCATTCAAAATGTTCTTTGAATTCAGGTGGAATTGTTTAGTGGCAGCTGACTAAGATCATAGCAAGGGCGTAACGATGGAAATGGGCATCAACAGTAATTTTGTATGAAGAATTTGGGCTACGGGGGAAAATGAAAGCGTTCTACACTTGGGAGAGAAGGATATTAAAAGGAGCTACTACTGACTCTGACGCATTTTTGCAATCAATAAATAATTCTAAATATAGCTTGCAAATCTGGCTTGGAATATTAGTTTAGTATATTATTGTTATATTTACCGAGAAAAGGTGCACAGTGAGAAGGTCTTGTTTGCATGCTATCCAGTGAAAGAAAAGACTGTAGATGAATATAATCAATCCGTCCACAGTGCAAAGGTAAAGGATAAAAGGTACAACATTTAGTGCAAAGATATAACATTCAAGTCCGATAAAGTTAGATTAAAGATAGCTCAAAGAAATTGTGTACAGTTCTGATCGTCACACTGCAGGAAGGATGAGGTAACATTAGTGAGAGTGGAGGAGGGATTCACCAGGATATTATCTGGAACATAGGTGTAAAAACTACCTATCCAACCCATCCAGAGATTCCCCTTGGGATGTAGGAAGCTGAGGGGTGACCTTTTAGGTTTGTAAAATCATGGGGGACAATCCTAACCTCCGGTGCTGTCTGTGTGGAGTTTGCATGTTTCCCTGTGACCACATGGGATCGCTTTTCCACATGCGAGCACCGGTTTTCCGCCCACATCCTAGAAAAATGTGGATTGTTAGATTGATTATTGACTACTGTAAATGGCCCCGAGCATAAAAAGTGCCCTGAGAATGTAAATGATGTGTAGAATCTGTGGGGGAGATGATGAGAAAAAATGTGAGAGAAAATAAATCACTTTCAGGTAGCATTTATGTATAAATTGTGTCTCTTGGCCTTGTGACCAACAGCACGTCCTAATTCAGGGGACGACTGACTCATTAGCTGAGGAAGGATGATATATGGTGACCAGGAGAACCTTTTCTTATGTTTGATCTCTTGCCATTGAGCTCATGAGGCCTGGTGTCAAAGTGAGATCTCCATGGTTAGATCCACATGCTCCTGTATCAGTCTGCCGTCACCCTGGTACATCTCTATTACCTCTGGGATTATGATGGAGAAGTCTTGCACACCTTCCTTGTGACATAGTCATACAGTGTGGAAATAGGCCCTTTGGCCCATTTTACCCATGCCGACCAACATGTCCCATCTACACTAGTTCCACCTCCCTGCGTTTGGCCCACTAAACCTCTCCTACCAAGGTACTTGTCCACATGTTTTTTAATCATTGTGATAGCACCTGCCTCAACTACCTCCTCTGGCAGCTTGTTCCATATACCTACCCCCTTTGTATAAATAAGTTGTCTCTCAGTTTTATATTAAATCTTTCCACCTCGCCTTAAACCTATGTCCTCTGGTTCTTGATTTCCCTACTCTGGGTAAAACTGTGCATTTACCCTCTCTATTCCTCTCATGATCTTATACACTTCTATAAGATCACCCTTCATCCTCCTGCACTCCAAAGAATAAAGTCCTCGCCTGCTCAACCTCTCCTTAAAGCTCAGGCCTTCGAGTCCTGGCAACATTCTCATTAATCTTCTCTGAACCCTTTCCAACTTAACAACATCTTTCCAAAACTGAACACAATACTCTAAATGTGGCTTCACCAATGTCCTGTACAACTATAACATGACCTCCCAACTTCTATACTCATCAACTTAATCTACGTATGATTCTACGTAGATGCATAAATCAGACTTAATAGCTGGAAAACGCTTCTAATTTAAACACCAATCCCCAGGCAGTTGGACAGAGGACTCTGCAAGGCCAGGTATGAGTGTCTTTGCTGTGTATGAAACCAGGTCTAGGTCGATTGAAGATTGTCTGTCAGGTTTTTTTTCTGTTGCAATGTAGTGGTTCTCTGGTGCAACTGAGCGGCTTACTTGACTGGGTCAAGAGGCCAGCTAAGAGTCAGTATCCAGTCTGCCATCACGGTAATTAATCATTTTAAAATCAGAGCAGTTAACAATCGTCAAGTTAAAAACAGTTCTGCAAAACGAGTAACTGGAGCCCATTAGAGAAAGTAGAACAGGGAAAGGTCAGCTTTATGGATGTCATCCTGTGTCTTACAATTGAATACACTGGAACAAGAAGAATATTTGCTCCAGGTCAAAAATACACCAAACAAATGCAGGTAAAGGGTAGGAGATGTGACCAGGGATCAATATAATATCCTATGCCTATCATGCAAAACATAATGAAGGCATCAAAACTGTATGGATGAGTATGAAATATTGTCAGGTAATACAGTTATGAATAAAGCCATATTCCAATGTGCCAACATCATTCATAATTCAATATCTGACAATATTGCAGCGTAGCGGTAGAGCTACTGCCTTACAACGCCAGAAACCCGGGTTCGGTCCTGACTGCAGCTGCTGTCTGTACAGAGTTTGTACATTCTCCTCGTGACCTGCGTGGGTTTTGTCCGAGTTCGGTTTCCTCCCACACTCTAAAGACGTAAGGTTTTATAGGTTAATTGGCTTGGTAAAAATGTAAATTGAACGTAGTGTGTGTATGGTAGTGTTTGTGTGCAGGGATCGCTGGTCGGTGTGGACTCAGTAGGCCAAAGGGCCTGTTTCCTCACTGTATCTCTGAACTAAACTAAACTTAAAGAGTAAAACAAATGTGCTTCACATGTTTTTAATTTGACGTCAACAGCAATCCCTGGAGATAATAGGCACCACTCTCACAAGTTTTATGAAGAAGTACCACTAATCTGACTTTATTCTCTATCGGGATGCAAGTAGCGGCTGAGAAATGGTTTGAGAGGAAGTAGGAGCTTTTAATAAACCTACAGAATGTCCAAAAGCACTTTCCTGCTCATGGCTTGCATTAAATCTAATTACAGGTTGAGCAGGTAAGAGAAGCAATGAGAAAATTGCCTCAGGAGAAATACACATTTTGCCAATCGCACACAGCAAATTACTGCTGAAAAATGATATATTATTTAAGCAGTAAGTCAGAGGCAGCTTTGTCACTTATCATGGGCATAGGGCCAGAATTGGAGGGTGCTGAGAAGCTGTAGTCTGAATGAAGTTAAAATATGTACATCGATTAAGAGTCAATATTCAGATTGCCATCCCGTTAATTAATCAGTTTAAAAATCAGAGTACTTTCCACGAACGGTCATAAAAATGGCATTGTGCAAGCCCTGAACTAAAAGCATTGGAACACTTCAGAGAAAGTAGAACAGGGAAAGGTCATTTTTGAGGATGACAGCCTGGAGATTAGAGTTGGGAACACAAGAACAAAAAGATCATTGGTTACAGGTGTTAAATACAACAAACAAATTCAGGCGTGTAGAAGGAGATGTGACGGGGAATCAATATGAGTGCCACCAACAGTGTAAATGTTATAAAGGGTTCAGGTGAAGCTGAACATTGCAGTGTATAAATAAGCCAAGGCAGTTACAATTTCACCGCCCCAAGTAATGTAGATGATTGGTGCTGAATACTAGAAGCAAAAGAATATCTCAAGCACTTTAAGGAGAAGCACAGCAACAACATCTTTACATGAGTGGGGCGAATTGGGATAAACCATGATTATGAAGTCTGCCAACTTCAATGCCTTTGGAGGCAGAGTCTTACACCAGGCAATGGCTTCACCAGAAGAATACATACTGGAGTACAAGAGCAGGCAGGAAGCCCTTGACATCCAATCAGTCTACAATAGTTGACAGGTAACCCGGAAACATTGAAAAGTAAATCTGCAGGCTCCCACAGCTGGAGTCAGCTCTGGCCAAGACACTTAGCAAGACTGCAGCCAGATCACTGTATAGATAGGGAATCACACAGCAGTAAACCAGGGGACAGTTAATTAGGGAATGGGTCAGCACAGCAGTATTTCTCAGTAATGATGTTCATGTAATGCATATTTATTGTTTGGATGTGACAGCAAATTTCTCTTTAATATTTATATAATAACAATCTATTCCTAAGTGTAGCAAAGCAGAAAAATCTGGAGTACATTTACAAATTAGTTATGGCAACAGCTGTAGAAGAAGCTATGGACAGTACTCAATGATCAGTTAAGGGCCTATCCCACCTATTTTTTATGTGACTAGACTGTCGCCACATGGTCGCCGGGGTGTCGCCTGTATGGTTGTGAGTGGTCTCCTCAGTCGCACAAAGAGTCCTAGCATTTTTCTGATTGCCGCTGGATTTTGAACATGTTCAAAAAATTTCGGCGTCAGTCGGCGACAGTGGGCTTGACGCCAATGTGCATAGCTTGACTTCTCCTGAAGTAGGTGCTGTCGTAGGTTGTCGCCATAATGACGTAGGTTGTCGCCATGATGACATAGATTGTCGGCAGGTGACTTAGGTTGTCCCCAGTGCTGACTTTAGTGAATTCCATTGGCGACTACCTACGTCAACCTAAGTCAACATAAGTCAACTGGCGACAGGTACCGGCGACTGAATTGTCTTAAGTTGTCTTCATTTGTCTTCAGTTGTCGCCGACAGGGTCGTAGCTTGTCGTAGTGAGTGGATGTAGGTTGCTATAGGTGTGGTCATAGGTGGATGTCATAATGGGTCGCCGGTTGTGGGTAGCTTGCCGTAGCTTGACGTTGACTAGGTGGTAGGTTGTTGTAGCTTGTCGTAGACATTGTCGTAGGGGGGGTCCAATCGCCAGTTTTTTGGCGACCTGCTACAATTATGACAGTTGCCAGCAGTCGTCTAAGTGGGACAGGCCCTTTACATTTGCTGTACCACCAAGTATGTTCCATATCACAGTTTAGGCAATTCCCTCACTAATTCGCCTAATATCATGTAAATATGTTGTGTTAGCATTATGTTAACAATATATTATTTTGCTAATAGCATTCAGCACCAATCATTCACATTTCTTGGGGCTGTGAAATTGTACCTACCTTAGCTTATCCATACACCACAATGGTTGGTTCTCGACAGGAAGAATATCCTGATTCTTTGCGTCCATTTCCTGAAGCAAGATTTCCTTCTCACCACCCTCAAACTTCTTGAAAGATTGAGCAGAGAATCTCTGCTTCCACGGACAATGATGCTCAGTAACCAGAGGGCACAGATTGAAGATAATTGGACAAAGAACAAGGGGAGAGATGAGGGGAAGCATTTTGCATTATTCAGCGGGTTGTTATTTACCTGAGAGGGAGGAGGAAGCAGATTCAACCGAAAATTTTAGACTGAAATTGAAAGGATAGATGAGAAGCGAAATTGTTCAGCGGTATTGGAAATGGGTGGGGAATAGATCTGATTACTGAGACAAACTGGGTCAAATGGCCGTCTTTTCACTTCTTTCATTAATAATACTGAGTTATGCACTTCAACCATTATCATTCTGCTTGCTCACCCCTGGATGATTTTCTAAGGTCATAGCCACAAATGTGAGGAGAGAATAAGTAGAGAATAACTGGCCACTAGGGGGTGCGCAGCATGATGGCAGCCTCTGCCTATAGTCTGTCTGTTTTTCCATCTTTTTTATATTTTTTGTCTGTTTAAAAAGTATGTGATGGAGTTTCCTAGTATTTTTATGTGGGGGAGGTGGGTAGGGTAAGGGGGAAACTGTTTCCCAGTCACTTCCTGACGAGGATGCGACTATTCTCCGAGTCGCATCCTCGCCCCCCCCCCCCTCACGGCCCACCAACTGGATTGGCGCGTCCTTTCCTGACGGAGACCAGACCAGAGCTTCAGCAGCGGCGCAGCATTAGATTTATCGCGGAGCGGGCGATGCCTTACCTGGATCGCCGTTTGAAGCTCCGGAATGTTGGGCCTGTTGCTTCAACATCGTGGAGCTGTGGGTTGCGGAGCTCCCAGCCGCGGGCGATGCTGACTTCAAAATCGCGAAGTCCTGGGATCCCTTTGCCAAGGGCCGCCAATGTGAATCTCTGCCCAGCTCAGCCTGTGAACTTCGGGAGCTGCAGTAAGAAGCGGCCGATTCAGAAGTCCAAGCCGCTGAGGGTGTTCTTCCTTTCCGACGTCGGAGTGCCATCATCCCAGCGGAGGGCCTAAACATCAGGCCACCATTGTGGTGACTGCGGGGGGCTCGTGAGGCCCCGACCATGGGTGAACATCAAAGAACATCAAAGAGGAGGATGACTGAACTTTGGTGCCTTCCCTCACAGTGGGAAAATTTGATTCCGCTGTGTGGGGATGTCTATGTTAAAGACTATCGTGTTCTGTGTTCATTTTTTATTCGTATGGCTGTATAGTGACCCCAGATTTCACTGTACCAATTGGTGCATGTGACAATAAATGTCTCTTGAATCTTGAGTAATGTCTTGAGTAATAATCATCTAAAAATAACCTTTAGACTGTAGTTTAGTTTATTGGAGTGTAGGCACACAATGCACACAGTCTTCCCATAATCCCGAACACAGACATGCTTGTTACTTAAAAACTCAGCAAATGTAAAGTAATTTGTCCTCTGTAAGACCAATTTCAGATTACTCTAGACATTAAAATAAAATTAAAAATTATGCTTCCGTGCGTGGAATGTAATCAGTTCTATAATCAACAGATTATCTCTGCTGCTAAATGATCCACATAGTAGTGCATTCCGCCTCAATAATTCACCTATTGATTTCTGTCACGTTCATAAGTCATAGGAACAGAATTAGGCAAGTCAGCCCATCTAGTCTGTCCACCATTCAATCACGGCTGATCTATCTTTCCCTCTCAACACCATTCTCCTGCCTTCTCCCAGTAACCCCTGACACCCTTACTAATCAAGAAAGGTTACTAATCAAGGGTTACTAATCAATGACTTGGCCTCCATAGCAGTCTGTGGCAATGAATTTCAGATTCACCAGCCTCTGACTAAAGAACTTCCTCCTCATCTCCTTTCTATTTTATTCTGAGGCTGTGCCCTCAGGTCCTAAACTCTCCCACTAATGGAAATATCCTCTCCACATTCACTCTATCCAAGCCTTTCACTATTCAGTAAGTTTCAATGAGGTCCCCACATCCTTCAAAACTCCAGCCTTGAAATTATTTATTTGAACATCATACTATTTACATCATGCTCAAGGCATATAGGTTCTTATTTAGTTTTTGTATGGAAAAAAAACCACACCACCAATAAGATAGTGCTCCTGCAATATTGTACTGTTAGCCCCCTCTTTGGATTCCAATCTTCTTCTACAATATACTGACTCCAAAGCAAGGCTACAAGTTACTGACACAAAGCTCCTAACGTCTTCTCCAAACATGTCTATTGCATTTGGTGCTCTTCATGTGACATTCCGGTAATATTTTGGACTATGCAAATAATATTCTTATCTTTTTTTCCTGATTTCATTTTGTCAACAGATATCATCCATTCAATTTTCATATTGTGGGCTGAAGGGCCTGATTCTATGCTGTTCTGTTCTCTACATTGGTGAGACCAATTGTAGATGAGGTGATTGTTCTGCTTTCTGTCTGCCAGGGCCAGCTGGAGCTCCCATTGCAAATCATTTAAATTCTTCTTCCCATTCCCACCCCAACCTTCCTTCCACAGCTTTCTCCACTGCCAGGTGGCACCAAATGCAAACTAGAACAACATCTCCTCTTCCGTCTGGGTGGTCTGCAACTCGACAGCATGCACCTTGAATTCTCCAATTTCAAGTAACCTGCTCCAACTTTGTCCCTTTATCTCCTATTGATCACCCCACATCCTCTCACCCTTCAACATCCCCCACCTCTCAGTCCCCTACCACCCACTTTACACTCAACCACTCTCCCTTTCTGTCCATCACCCACACATTCCTCTCATTAGATACACAAAATGCTGGAGTAATTCAACAGACCAGGCAGCATCTCTGGTGAAGATGGATGGGTGATGCTGCAGGTTGGGAGTCTTCTTCAGAATGAGGAAAGATCCCGACCCGAAATGCCACCGATCCATGTTCTACAAGGATGCTGCTGATCTGCTGAATTACTTCTGCACTTCCTGTATTTTTTTTTTCACCTACCACTTGCCAGCTCTTGCTTCACACTTCCCCATCACCTCTTCACACTAACTTTCTCCCCTCTACTCTTCCAATCCAGGGAGACTTGCAAGAGAATTCATAAATCATTTTGATGACAAAACAATGGGAAAGCATTTAAAAATAAAAACTTTCAGAATATTTTACTTTGACTTACAAAAGCAAGGGACTTATTATAAATCTGGTTAAACCTCTGCAGGGGTATTGGCTGTCAATTTTCCTTCAGAGATGCTGTTCGACCCATTGAGTTGCTTCAGCAGATGGCTTGTTGCTCCATATTCCAGCATCTGCTGTCTCTTCTTTCTTCTTCTAACATCTATATTACACAGATTACGTGCCTCCCCCCCCCCCCCCCCCTTTGTTAATACCACCGTGATTGCTGAATAGAGAGATGCATCTTCTTTGATAACCATTAGGACAAAGCAATACCTTCTGCACATGAATCATTCCTCTTGTTCTATTTCACGATAATCAGTGTCACTGCTCATTTGAGGCACAGATGGTGTGTGATCACAAGCAGAAAATTGTGGAAGTAGCTGTTTGATTTTGATTTGGCAACATGCAAGATGCCTACATTGTGATTCAACCTGCAACTCAGTTCAAGACAGAACATAGTTTACCAAGCAAACATAGTCTTGGAACAGCTGCGCTGCTGGTTCTTAATGGATTCAGATATCTTCCCAGAGTAGCTTCTTCTTTCAATAGCCGTCCAAGAATGAAGTGGATATCAGCCATTCTTAAGGTCTCTAAATAATTTTGCTGTGTCTATGCTATCTGGAAGCAGCATTGGAATTTCAGCCAGCAGCATTTGGCAAAATAATAGTGGCATAATGCATGTGGCAGAGTATCGGCATGAAGAAAGAAAGATGAAAAAAAAAATCCCACCACATAGGACATTAGGTACCATGCCTGTGGCAGCTCTTTGAAGGTGCTATCCGATTAAAGCCATTCTCAAACTCATTCCCCATGGCACTGACTTTTGTTTTATTTATATATATAAATATATATGAATATATAAATATATTTATATAAATACACACACACATATATATCTATATACAATACGATACAATAAAACTTTATTCATCCCCGGAGGGAAATTGGTCTGCCGACAGTCATAACACACAAGGTACACCAAAAATACTGTATATATATATATATATATATATATATATACACACACACATATATATGTACACATACAGCATATATATATATTTAATTAACTTTTGCAAATTACTGTGAATCTCCTTCACACCTTTTTTTCCGAGAAAGTGAGAGAGAATGTTGTTTATAAGATCACATTGTGTGAATATTGACTCCAATTCATACCATGCAATATTCAATGCACTTCCAAACTAGTGTACAGCAAGCTGGAGAAATAAGTGACTGCAGATGCTGGGGAATCTTGAGCACAAAACCAACAACTGATGGAAGTAAACGGGTCAGTCAGTATCTGTGGAGGGACATGGATGGTCAACGTTTTAGGTCAAGCCGCAAACTAGATATCTTGAGGTGAGTTCTAAATGCAAGCTGTTTTTTTACTCAATTGATTTCAACTGCAGATTGCAACCGATACATGAACAATACATGAACAGGATGGCGCAGTGGCACGGCTGATAGAGCTCCTGCCTTAGAGGGCCAGAGACCCAGGTTCGATTCTGACCTCGGGCATCGTCTGCGTGGAGTTTGCATGCTCTCCCGGTGACCGTGTGGGTTTCCTTTGTGTGCTCCAGTTTTCTCCCACATCCCAAAGATTTGCGGGTTGGTAGGTTAATTGCCCTCTATAAATTACCCCTAGTGTGCAGAGTGTGAATAAGAAAGTGGGATAACATAGAACTAGTGTGTGAATGGGTGACCAATAGTCAGCGTGGACTCCATGCTGTATCTCTAAACTAAAACCTAAAGTAATGCAATTGTATATCAGTCATTAAAGGGCAGATACTAGCATGGATCGCAGGTTGGCTGGATGGCTGAAGGCAAAGAGTGGTAATAAAGGGGGCTTTTTCCTGGTTGGCTGCCTGTGACTAGCAGAGTTCCGCAGGGCTCGGTGCTGAGGCCGCTGCTCTTCACGTTGGATATTCATGATTTGGATGAGAGGATTGAAGGCTTTCTGTCAAAGTTTGCGGATGATACGAAAATAGGTGGAGGGGCAGGTAGTGTAGAGAAAGCAGGGACTCTGCAGAAGACTTGGACAGGTTGGGAGAGTGGGCAGAGAAGTGGCAGATGGAATATAGTGTAGCAAATAGTGGAGTCATGGCATTTTGGTAGTAGGAATAAAGGCATAGTCTATTTTCTAAATAGGGAGAGAATCCTTTAATCAGAGGTGCAAAGGGACTTAGGAATGATGGTGCAGGATTCACAAAAAGTTAATCTGCAAGTCGAATTGGTAGTAAATAAAGCAAATGCAATGCTGGCATTTATTTCAAGAGGGCTAGAATACAAAATCAAGGATATAATGCTGAGGCTCTATAAGCACTGGTCAGGACGCATTTGGAGTATTGTGAGCAATTTTGGGCACCAAATCTGAGGAAGCATGCGCTGGCTCTGGAGAGGGTCAAGAGGATCCCAGAAATCAGTGGGTTAACATATGATGGGTATATGACAGCACTGGGCATATACTCGCTGAAGTTTAGAAGAATGATGGGGAACTCATTGAAACGTACATAAGGCAGATATGGATAGATTCTTGATTGGTACGGGTGTCAGGGGTTTTGTGGAGAAGGCAAGAGAATGGGGTTAGGAGGGATAGATCAGTCATGATTGAATAGAAGAGTAGACCTGATGGGCCGAATGGCCTAATTCTGCTATCACTTATGACCTTTTCATCCTTGGTTTTAATTTACATTGGCTTAGATTGATGTTGATGCCTCACCTGTTGAGTTTCTCCAGCATTTTTGTCTACCTTCGATTTTCCAGCATCTGCAGTTCCTTCTTAAACAATCAATCATTTTTTAGTTTAGTTTAGTTTAGTGTCACGTGCACCGAGGTATAGCAGTTGGCTGATAAGTTTAACCTTCCTTGGAGCTTCAATAATGGCCGGTTGTGTTTGGGGTTATGGGAACATGAAGCACTTTCAATGTTCTGTCTGACAGGAGAGTCCATCTCTTACAATGAATCAGAAAATGTCCCCTCCAGAGTTCACACACAACATGAAGAAGGATCTTGACCAAAACGTCACCTATCCATGTTCCGCAGAGATGCTGCCTGACCCGCGGTGTTACACAAGAACTTTGTGTCCTTTTGTGTACGATCCCCATATTCCACCCACTTTTCAGGGTTTGAGATTTCTACCCGACCACACAGCACGGTAGAGTGATGCAGTGCCAGAGACCAGGGTTCGATCCTGTCATTGGGTGTTGTCTCTGTTGGATTTGCACATTCTCCCTGTGCTGCATGGGTTTCCCCTGCTTTCCTCCCACATCCCAAAGATGTGCGAGCTTGTACATTAATTGATCTGTATTTTAAAAATGCCCCTAATTTACAGGGAGCTCAGAATTAAAATATAATTCTCCAGCTAAGGTCCAACCAACCGTAATATGTTCCTTATTTTTGTTATCTATTCATTGAAAATGAAGTCAATGACTCTCCATTTAAAAAAAAAATCTTTCCCACTGTACTGTCATCTTAAATGATTTATACATTAGCTTGCAAGTCTCCCTGTTCTTACACTGCCTTTAGAAGTAGGTCATTTATTTTGTATTATATCTCACAAAATGTTACTTCACACCTCTCTCTGTTAAATTCACCTGCCATCTGCCTACAGTTTTTAACCAGTCTGTCTGTGGCCTTCTGTTACGATCCTTCCCACTTACTACATTTCTGGGTTTCATATCATCTGCAACTTAGAAATTATGTCTGGATCACTAAACTATATAATAGTAACCAAATTAGTTTCCAAAAGAGATACAGTACATATAATTGGCAAAGAGCTTAGAACAAGATACAACACTACCCACATCGTACACAAGTCTGTACTTTCTCAGATCTGAAACACCCACAATTGAGCACCACTCTCTGCCCACCGCCTAATTCTGTGCACACCATGATAAATGTTTTTTATGTACATTAATTTTGCTACGTAATCCATATTGTAGTTCATCAAATGACTATTGAAGTTCACAAGCCAAACATCAAGCAGGTTATTTCAACAACCCTTTCCATTTCTTCATCATAAAACATATGATGAGCGTTTGACGGCACTGGGCCTGTACTCGCTGGAGTTTAGAAGGATGAGGGGGCACATCATTGAAACTTACCGAATAGTGAAATGCTTGGATAGAGTGGATGTGGAGAGGATGTTTCCACTAGTGGGAGAGTCTAGGAATTAAAGGACATTCCTTTATGAAGAAGGTGAGGGGGAATTTCTATAGTCAATGGGTGGTGAATCTGTGGACTACTTTGCCACAGAAGGCTGTGGAGGCCAAGTCAATGGATATTTTTAAGACAGAGATAGATAGATTCTTGATGAGTACGGGTGTCAGAGAAGAGTATGGGGAGAAGGCAGGAGAATGGAGGGAGAGATAGATCAGCCATGATTGAATGGCGGAGTAGACATGATGGGCGAATGGCCTAATTCTGCTCCGAGCACTTCTGACAAGACTGTATAAACTTGATCCAGTCATCAAACATTGTCAATAAAAAAATCATTTCATTGATTAGCCCATGCTAATCCAAATCCAATTAATTTTATGCAAGATTATTGGCTGGATATTTTGGCACCAGTAAAGTTGGGTTGTGGTTTTTAGTTTATGCCTCTGTTCTACCTTTAAATATGTGCATTAAATTAGCGCCATCCAGACTTTCCACTCATTACAATAGGAAGCTGCGTTGGTAGCAGGTGCAAAAGACAATAGCTTCAGTTTCTCCACATTTAATTGCAGGAAGTTTAAATATATTCAGTGTTGGATATCAGTTAAACAGTGTGACAACGCTGAGCCCGTGGTGTGGTCCATGGAGCTAATGAGATAAGGCTGAGCATCATTAGGCTCCGTGAACATAATGTGTAGGAAGGAACTGCAGATGCTGTTTTACACCGAAGATAGACACAAAATGCTGGAGCAACTCAGCGGGTCAGGCAGCATCTCTGGAGAGAAGGAATGGGTAACGTTTTGAGCCAAAACGCCTTCCATTCCTCTCCAGAGATGCTGCCTGACCCGCTGAGTTACTCCAGCATTCTGTGTCTATCTTCCATGAATACAATGCTGTATCTTCAAACGATATTACCAAGGATTGACATCTAAATGAAAAATAGGATGGCAAAATTAGGTCTTTATGGGCAAGCTTTTAAAGCAGAAAATTAAACTATGCAGAAATACATTTATATAAATGGCACATTTTTTGTCTTTGCTTATGTAAATAAGAACTGGCATGAGCTATTCCATCCAATCGGAAAATGGAGGAGAGACTTTGAAGGTGGATGGAATGGTCAACTGTGTCAAAGGCTACTGAGAAACGAAGAATAATTAGGAAAGGTAATTTATCACAGTCAAGGCTGTAAGCAATGTGACTTGTTATTTACATGGGCGCCTCAGAACGGTGGCAGGACTGAAAACCTGATCAGAGCAAGCATAAGGATAAGGAAAATGTCGATGTGTAGGAAGGAACTACAGATAGACACAAAATGCTGGAGTAACTCAGCGGGTGAGGCAGCATCTCTGGAGAGAAGGAATGGTCGACGTTTCGGGTTGAGACCCTTCTTCAGACTGATGACAGGGGAGGGGGCGGGACAAAGATAGAATGTAGGCGGAGACATTAAGACTGGTGGGAGAACTGGAAAGGGGGAGGGGGTGGAGAGAGAAAGCAAGGGCTATCTGAAGTTAGAGAAGTCAATGTTCATATCGCTGGGGTGTAAACTACCCAAGTGAAATATGAGGCGCTGTTCCTCCAATTAGTGCTGGGCCTCACTCTGACAATGGAGGAGGCCCAGGACAGAAAGGTCAGATTGGGAATGGGAGAGGGAGTTGAAGTGCTCAGCTACCGGGAGTAGGGAACTTCAATCACAATGCATAGGAAGGAATTGCAGATGCTGGTTTAGGCGGGACAGGCAGCATCTCTGGAGAGATGGAACAAGAGATTTTTCGGGACGGGACCCTTCTTCAGACTGATGTCAGGGGAAATTTGGATGCTGGCTTCCTCAATGTGTTCAAGTTCTCTGCAAAAGAAAGAGATGGGGTTGGAATTTGCAAGAATAGTGGAGCTGACGTTTGTTTTCTGGAGGGAAGGGCTGGTGAAAATAGTGGGAAGCAATCCCTAAAGAGAGAGAGTCCTTAACAATACGACAAAGGCGGCATAGTGGCACAGCTGGTAGAGCCGCTGCCTCGCAGCGACAAAGATCTGGGTTCGATCCTGACCTCAGGTGCTGTCTGAGTGGAATTTGCACGTTCTCCCTGCGACCGCATGGGTTTCCACCGGGCGCTCCGCTTTCCCCCACATTCCAAAGAAGTGCAGGTTTGCTGGTTAATTGGCCTCTGTAAGTCGCCCCTAGTGTGACGGGAGTGGATGCGTAAGTGGGACAACATAGAACTAGTGTGAAAGATGGTCGACAGTCAGCATGGGCTCGGTGGACCGAAGAGCCTGTTTCCATTCTGTACAACTCGAAAATAATATCAGCCAGAAGTGGGTCAGGAATAGTTAGAATAGAATTGTGAATGTTGGGAATCGTGGACAGGAGGAGAGGCAACCAAACCTACTGATCAGTGGCTGAACCAGTTTTCGGCAAGAACTTTCATTGCCTTAAGGCAGCTGGGATGAGGAAGATGGATTCCGTCCTTGGAAACAGTAACCACAGATCTTCCTCTTCAGGCAATAACTCTGGACATGATGACCTTCTCCACACCAGTTCCAAAACGTTGAAGGCCTGTACATGATTTGTTTTAGTGGAAGTTCATAATTGCGCCCTAATTGTCAGATAGTCTTGGTAGATCAATGTCTTGATTCATTGTCAAAGGGGTTGAAGCTGATTAGGGAACTGGCTCTGAAATTTAGTGCACGCTTACCAAATGCACTCACGCGCACGCACATGCTTGTACACACATACTGTACAAACAAAGACACGGAAATCTCTGACCGCAAATACAAACATGCATGACTTTCTCTGCACAGTCTTCCTCAGCTCCTCTAATCACCTCTCCTGCATTGATCACTCCCTTCTTCAGTGTCCCACCATCATTATCCCCATCACTGTCCACTTTCCCGAATTATTACTTTCTTTCCCTCTCTTTCAACATCCTCCCCTTTCACACCTTCCAGCAGCCTCCTCTTGCCTTCACCAGGGAATGCCATTCATTCCCTATGCAACTGTTCTGTTTCACACCCAACTCCAGCCTGTACCCACTGTCCATTCATCGGCCGCTTGTTCACACACGTTCAGGCCACCCAATTGGCCATCACCATTCTTTGACCCAGGGCAACTTTCCAACTGGCAATGACCTCCAAGGTATGGGGGCAGATTCGCCATGCACGAGCTGAGTCGGCCTGACCGCTGTTGCTTGCACCCACACCTCCACAAAGTCATCCCTTCATGACGCACCACTGACAAAGCAGAACTAACGCTGAAGAACTTCGATCACAATGCAGAGGAAGGAACTGCAGATACTGGTTTAAACCGAAGATAGACACAAAAAGCTGGAGTAACTCAACGGGACAGGCAGCATCTCTGGAGAGAAGGTCGAGACCCGTCATCCATTCCTTCTCTCCAGAGATGCTGCCTGTCCCGCTGTGTTACTCCAGCTTTTTGTGTCTATCTTCAATCACAATGCCATGGTTACTGAGCACACATGATGGGGAGTTGGTAACTGAGGGCATCTAAGATATTCTTAGACTTGTTAGTACAACACACAATTTATTTTTGGTGCTTTAGAATATCTTTTGAGAAACAATAGCACGCTCTTTGTGTGTTTGAGATGTTTAAAGTATTAGCAGCCTTCTGATTTATTTGACATGGAAACTAATCGGCAGATTTTATGCTGAATAAAAAGTTTTTTCCATTATTCCTTATTCCGAGCTACTTTTCTCCAGTATTTAAACAGAATATGTATACAAGAATTTTTGAAATACATTCATTTGTTGTTAAATCTTCTGCAGTACTGATTGATAAAAATATGTATCGTTAATTTAAAAGCCCTCATTTTAAAGTCACTGCAGAAAATCAGAACCTCATTGCTGTAATGTGGGGAAGGGTTCTGCCAGTACAGAAACCTAAGTGCGTCCGGCAATACTCCAAATGTGTGGCTTTGTAATTCTCTTGAATTTGACATTTCCTCAGCACCATTTTTTTTTGCAGAAAAAAAGTCTAAATACTCTGACAAAATCACACATGAAGATAAAATTAGTTCTTTCAGATTACATATAAACACACCCTACTTATCATTTCCACAGTAATAGACTTGGAAAAACATGTCCAATCTTGTAGCTACACTCCAATGTAAGATTGGCTTTCAAACAATTATTATTATTAATGCGCTCTTATTAGTCTAATAAAGAATTTTATTCTTCACTATCTGTAGATGGATATTAATACAGACTGAGATTTTTATTTTGTCCCATTTGTTTATTGACTAACTGTTTGTTCTGTTTCTGTACTCAGACATAGGCCCGATGACTCAAGTTTGGTTTCACTGCTTCCCATCTACAAAGGACTGAATCATCCTACCATAACTAGAGAACTGTCCTGAACCACTATCTACCTCATTGGTGACCCTCGGACTATCTTTGATCAGACTTTGCTGGTTTATCATGCACTAAATGTTATTCCTTTATCATGTATCTATACACTCTAAATGGCTCGATTGTAATCTTGTATGGTCTTTCCGCTGACTGGTTAGCACACAACAGAAGCTTTTCACTGTACCTCAGTACACGTGACAATAAACTAAACTGAACTGAACTGAGGAGGAGTTTTAACAAAATCACCCTCTCTGGAGTTCTGACTGCAGAGCACATAGATAGAGGCAGTGTTGGACTCAGTCAATATGATTGTTATGCAAAACTCAAAGCTGATGTCAAAAGCCAATTTGACAAAGGATTTGTTGAGATCAAAAATCAGGACATGAGCAGAAAACCAAGAAGTTCTTATGGAACAGAGAGTATTGAATGACCTCTTTCTGAGACAATCCAAGGACTTTTCTTGAACCCCTAATAACTACCGATCAGAGCCACAATTGCCAAATTTGGAATGACAAATAACATGAACCAATCCGTTTTTATTTTTCTTTCAATTCTCCTGGACAATTCTGGTAATTGAGCTAAAGAAAGAGAAATGAGAAATCATTTAGAAGGCAGACACTGTCATCTTGATAGATGCATCTGTGACCTGGCAAACATTTTACCTTTTCAGGCAGAGCACCTCGCTTTTGAAAGAGCATTCTGTCATGCACATCTTGCTTAGCAACTGGCAATTAGGTTAGTGTTGCTAAGGGTAAAAAAAGCTAAATTCAGAAATAGGTCCTGGCGACTTACACCAGGGATTGGACACAACATCTGACTGAAGTTACCATGTGAACTACTTCTGTTGCCTGCAACATAATAATGAAAGGCATAGATCGAGTGGATGTGGAAAGGATGTTTCCACTGGTGGGAGAGTCAAGGACCAGAGGTCATAGCCTAAGAATTAAAGGGCGCACTTTTAGAAAGGAGGTGAAGAGGAGCTTCTTTAGTCAGAGGATAGTTAATCTGTGGAACTCATTGCCACAGAGGGCTGTGGAAGCCGTCAGTGGATATTTTTATGGTAGAGATAGACAAATTCTTGATTAGAATGGATGTCAAGGGTTATGGGGAGTAGGCAGGAGAATGGAGTTAGGAGGGTGAGATAGATCCGCCATGATTTAATGGCGGTAGACTTGATGGGCCGAATGGTCTAATTCTAGTCCTATAACTGGTGAACTTGTGAACATTCAGGAGCACATCACCTATTGACTTCATCAGCAGCGTTTTGCCCAGCCAGCGGAAATGTGTACTGGATTAAACGCTAATGAATTTTAAAGTGCAATGATTTTCTTCTTTGCGTCCTAATTGAGAATTTTATTGAGAATAGGTTGAAAATGTCCAACCCATTCTAACTGGGACAAATAATAGACCCACTGACAAATTTCAATCTTATTTTCAATCGATGTCATTCAACCCTGTGACACAAACAGAGTTGTGCCATCATTTCTCAATAATGAATAATCTTTGGGACAGTAACTCAATTTTATGTTCTTTACAATGGCTTTTAAATTGGAAAATCCATCAAGGGAAACCCACTGTTGAAATATTAATGTTTGTCAGTACATCATCTTATAGTGTTCTGACATTATAATGTCAACATAGTTTTAAATTCATTTATGGCATAGTCCATTAAGGTCAATTTTCTTATAACATATCCAATGGTAGATTGCTTTTCCTATATCTTAGAAGGAGGCCATTTGGCCCATTGAGTATGTTCTGGTTCTCAGAACAATCCCATCAATCCCATTCCCTTCCATAGTTCCCCGTGATCTATTCTCTCAGACATGCCTGTCAACTCCACCCAACACTTACCTACACAATAAATCATTTTACTGGCATTTGGAAGAGAATTGGCTAATTGGGGATAGTCAGCATGGCTTTGTCCAAGGCAGGGTATGCCTTACTGATTGAGTTTTTTGAGGAGGTGACAAAGGTGATTGATGAAGGTAGGGCAGTGGACATTATCTACATTGATTTCAGTGAGGCATTTGATGAAGCCCCACATGGTAGGCTGATTCAGAAGATCAAACCCCTCTTATGTTTGTGTTTACTTTGCATTTCCATTGGGATGCAGAGACAATTTTCAAGGAACAGGGAGAGGTGAAAGTCAGATGAGAAGAGGGAATGAATTAGAGAAAGTCATGATGACTGCAGGTGCAGCCACAGGGGAGGATGAGCTCCTACAGTACCTGTCTCTGACTGGTCCCCATTAACAGATGCCCCATCCTTTGCCTTTTCGGTAGCCCCGCTCTGCTCTTTTCCTTCCTTGCCTGCATCAGTTGCTCCCGAGTCTCCGGCACTCGCACTGGTCTCGTCGGGCCCATCCGCGGGCGCATCTTCCTCACAATCCCTCGTGCCGTCTGCCTTCAGCTCGGATTCATCCTTCTCTCCGCCCTTGAGCTTCTTCCTGGTCATGTGGCCGCGGAAACTGGCCTGGATCTTCGCCGCGGCCGCGTTTGCTTCCTCGTCGTCCAGGGGGATGTCGAGGACGTCTTCCTCCTCGTGCTTCACGCAGGTTTCCTCTTTGTTGACCTTCATGGAAAACAAGGGAAGAAAAAACAGCTTTTAGAAACCAAGTTACTCACAAAAAAGTTGGCTCTTGCAAGCAAGGCTTATCTGCAAGCAAACATGACACAAGTTGAAAATAAAATGCAAATATTAAATGTATTTGGTTTGGAGATTACTACAAAATCCAACAGGATTTAGCACACAGGTGGGAGTTAAACGGCAAACTGCAAAGCAGATCTAACAATGCCAGCCACTCTTGCACCATAATATTTACGTGGGTGTTGGATTTGTTTCTTACTCTCTCCCATCCTGGGTTTCCAGTCTTCCTACCTCTCCCACCTCCTCCCAAACATTGTCCAAGTCAACAGACGATATTCACAGATGTCGCAAATGTCTTGGCCAAAGTCTAAAGCAGCACGTGCAAGTGGAGCTGGAACAAACACAGCACCGATGTCAGGTCCCTGTGTCAAAATCTATAATATCAGGTGTGCAGGCCATGAAATGGAACAACAATTCCAGCCAAAGCTCAGGATCATTTGCATCAGGGAGTTGGAAAATCAGTCAAAGTTCCCATTCAATATTTATTCCATCCACGACTATCCATTTTTTAAATGTATTAAAGATAGACACAAAATGCTGGAGTAACTCAGCGGGACAGGCAGCATCTCTGGAGAGAAGGAATGGGTGACGTTTCGGGTCGAGACCCTTCTTCAGACTGATCTAGTCATTGAAGGGAAATATATGAAATTGAATGAAAATATATTAAATGAAGTGGGTTTTACAAGCTGAGCCAGCATTTAATTGCCCATCCTGAGTGGCTCGGGAAGACACCATTTAGCTGCCTTCTTCAATGGTGTGGGTACATGCACAATGTTGTCCGGGACGCAGTCCCAGGATTTTGACCCAGTGACGGTGAAGGAGTGGCGATATACTTCCATGTCAGGATGGTATATGGTTTGGAGGACAACTTTCAGGTGATAATCATAAGGTCATAAGGAATAGGAGTAGAATTAGGCCATTCATCCCATCATATGTACTCTACTATTCAATCATGGCTGACCTATCTCTTCCTCCTAACCCCATTCTTCTGCCTTCTCCCCATAACCTCTGACACCTGTACTAATCAAGAATCTAGTGTTCCATGCTTTTCAATACATGATGTCCCTGCTGCTTCTACGCCCTTGTCCTTCCAGATGTTAGATGTCATGGATTTGGAAGGTACTGTCTAAGGAGTCCTGGATGGAAGAATTAGCTAAACACAGGATTTAACTAATTCATTACTCTATTGATCATTAATTTATTTGTTGCCTTTTGTGGCTTATTCATAGGTTAATTGTAACGATCAAGTTGAAGGACATATGCATCTTCTGGAAATGAAAGGACAGTTAAGGCATTAATAAAGTGCTTAAAATTTACATCAAGAACAATGGAAATGCTGGAAGTAAAAATATATTTATTGTCTATGATGCTGAATGGCTTTTTTTGCCCAGTTTAGAGGGCATGAAGAGTTAATCATATTGCTGTGGATCCAATGTCACAGACCAGTTAAGGAAAGCCTCCTTCTTTCCATAATGTTCAATGATGAGGTTGATGGGATTTACAGCAATGCAGTGGTTTCATAATCACCACTACTGGAACTATCTTTAAATTCCAATTAAATTGCAATTTAACTGTGCATTTAAATACCCCAATTGTCACAGTAGCAGTTGATCATTTCTGCGTATCATCTGTTCATTATTAGGCCCATAATGTAACCATTTTATGACAATTCCCCTGACAAAGCTGTACATTGAATACTAGGAGCTTCAATTTACTATTTTAATGGTTTTGATCAATCACGAGCTTTAAATTCCCAATCAATTATCTTTCCAGTGGACTGGTAAGAGGGTGCTAGAAGTATGTACAAGACAGGACATCTGTAATTCTACACAGCTGACGTGCTTACTTAAATCTCCATCTGTAGAGAACACGACTGATTTACAACTGGTACTGAATTCAGCATTGATAATACTTTAGTACAGCTCAAAAATCAGTTATTGGAACTGAGGTCTTATCTTTGTCTAAATGCTCATGCTCATCATTTCTAAAATTCACTTTTTCTTTCAGACTGATTTAAATTTGAATTAAAAATTCACAGCTGCCATTGCAGGTTTCAAATTTATGCCTCAGAATAATCAGTAAAGGAGATTTCAGAGCAGATATTTAAAGGATTAGCCATATGCAATCAATGCTTTAGTCCACATATTAATTGGATAATTTAACAATTGCACTAAAATAGTTCTAAGCAATCATAATCCAACTCATGAATAAGTTATATATTTCTGCAATTCAAGATTGTCGGCACCAAGTTGTTGCTTCTTAAAAAAGCAATGATAATGGTTAGAATAGGTAAGTACAATTATCGCACTAAAGAGAATGACCCAGTGATGCTGGTTTGAGCGGCTGATGATTCCTTTTCAGGGCTCTTTCGAAAGCACCTTCCAAACCCATGACTATTACCAGCTACAGGAACAAGGACAGCAAAACCAAGGCAAGCCGACTCCATAAAGATTACGTGTAGGAAGGAACTGCAGATGCTGGTTTAAACTGATGATTTATTCCAGCATTTTGAGTCTCTTATTCCAGCATTTTGAGCTTCTCTGGTGAGAAGGAATGGGTGACATTTCCGGTCTCGACCCAAAACGTCACCCACTCCTTCTCTCCAGAGATGCTGCCTGTCCCGCGCTGAGTTACTCCAGCAATTTGCGTCTATCTCCATAAAGATTACACTTGGGTTTGGAACAATCAGCATATCTGGGGGGTTGCACCAGGGACAGGGTTATTGAGACAGGAAGATAACGTTGGAGAGTGCAGCCAAAGACTTGCAATGATTTTGCAAGTGCTGGAATTCACAGCTTGCTGAGGGAAAGGGATTACAGAGATAAATGTGTGCGGGTCCACGCTAATGTTTGTGCCTCACGCAATATTCCTGCAACCCCTTTCATCCAACACTATTTGCATGCTTTTCTCTCTCCTCCTTTCTCCATTCTTTGTTTATCGATGTTCCTGTGACATACTTCACCTTCCATATGGCAGTAAGTTCCAGGTTATAACAACTCCCTGGGTAAACCAGCATCTCCGCCAATCACTATTCTACTCACCACACATGGCTATTATATATTTGCAATGTCTCATTTTCATCTCTCCTGCAGGCGATAAGCTTTTTTAAAGGTAGCATCATTTTCAAATTCCATGGTTTTAGATACCGTAACCAAGGTCAACATCATTTCTACATCTATCTCGTTATTTTTATTTACAAACAATGGCACTGCCTCAATAAATCAGGGAACATTCTGTTCTGGGAATTCTCGGCTTGGTGCATCCATCGGCACAGTATTATGTAAGTCACTGATTGCTCCCCAGACACATGTCACAACGCTTTTACTTTAAGGCAACCGTATATGCCAAATTGACAAGATGAGCTTCAAGCTTAGTGCAAGGTGGCACAGCGGTGGAGCGTCAGAGACCCAGGTTCAATCCTGACTATGGGTGCTTGTCTGTCCGGAGTTTGTACATTCTTCCCGTGACCTGTGTAGCTTTTCTCTGGGATCTCCAGTTTCTCCCCCACACTCCAAAGACGTACAGGTTTGTAGGTTAATTGGCTTGGTATAATTGTAAATTGTCCCTTGTGGGTGTAGGATAATGTAAGTGTGCGGAGATCGCTGGTCGGTGCAGACTCGGTGGGCCGAAGGGCCTGTTTCCATGCTGTATCTCTAAACTAAACTAAACTATGCCACAGAGCATAGTTTTATGGCATCTCTGTGATAATTAAAGATATTATACCAAATACAGGTGCAGCATATTTTTATCTTGCAGTGTTGGAGTATCAGGCTCAGGTGAATATGCACCTGGAATACCACAGACACACCTGGTTTCCCAGCTTAGGAAGAAAATGCTTGCAATAGAGTGCAATGAAGATTGTTTGCTGGAAAGAAGGGATTGTCTAATGAGAGATTAATGGGGTTAAGAGGGAAAGATAGATCAAAGGTAGACGATGGGCTGAATGGCCTGATGCTACTCCTATCACTGATAGAAACATAGAAAATAGGTGCAGGAGTAGGCCATTCGGCCCTTCGAGCCTACACCGCCATTCAATATGATCATGGATGATGATCCAACTCAGTATCCTGTACCTGCTTTCTCTCCATACCCCCTGATCCCTTTAGCCACAAGGGCCACAAGGATGAACATGAACTAAGCAGATTATCTCTACACTCCACCCCATTTAGAAGAATGAGAGGTATTCCTGTTGATGTACATAAAATGCTTGTGGGGTTTAATGAGGTAGATGTGGACATGATGTTGACCTTGGTTAGGGAGTCTAAAACCAGGAGCCACTGTCTTGAAATAAGGTCAGGACAGAGATAAGATAACAATTCTTCATCTGGAGTGTAGCATATCTTGGAATTCTCCATCTAGGAGGGCTACTAGGAGTGGCTGAGTATATTATAAACAGAGAACGATAGATGATTGTAAAGATTGAGAATCAAATTAGTGCTGGGAAATGATAAAGAAGTAAAAGATCAGCCATGACCTCAGTGAGTGTCAGAACATACACGAGGGGGCAAATTGCCTACTCCTGCTTCAATTACTTCTGTTCTAATGTTTCAAATTGTCTTCTACTTGAACCGGGAAATAATTAAGAAGTTTCAGCTGTCAAGGTGACTTAGAGATGTGTAACCAATCCACTGCTCATGGTCGACCCAGTTTAGTTTAGTTTAGTTTAGTCTAGAGATACAGCATGGAAACAGGCCCATCAGCCCACTGAGTCTGACCCGACCAGCGATTCCCGCACAATAACACTATCCTACACACACTCGGGACAATTTACAATGTTACCAAGCCAATTAGCATACAAATCTGTACGTCTTTGGAATGTGGGAGGAAACTGGAGCACCTGGAGAAAACCCACGCAGGTCACGGGCAGGACGTACAAACTCCATGCAGACAGCACCCATAATCAGGATCGAACCCAGGTCTCTGGTGCTGTAAGGCAGCAACTCTGCCTCTGTGCCACCGTGCTGCCCTATCCAGTACCTAAATTCTTCCAGTCCCATTACAAAAAGGATGATTTAGGAGCAGTTCCATAAGAAGACAGGATGTGAAAGGCAAAGCTTATTACATAATGGATGCTTGTGATAAATATTCTTCACAGCACTGTGCATTCATAAGTATTATATATAAGTAGTGGAGGTTGATGGTGAATTCTTCCAGTAAGTTTATAGATTCTCGATGTTTTTACTGAAGATGGATTTTTCTATGTGTTTTCCTTCCTTGGAGTCTGTGATAAAATATAGGTGCAGTAAGATGTAAGCTTTCATGTTGCGGTATCAGGGTATTGTAGGCTCAGGTGAGACTGCACCTGGAACATTACGGACTCATCTCCCTCACATTTGTTGTCCAACTTCCACTGGTATGAAATCCCCCCCCCCATCTCCTCCCATCTCCTCCCCCCTCTCGCCCCCTCCCTCCCCCCCATCTCCACCCCCCATCTCCACCCCGCCCCTCCTCCCTCCCCCCAGCCATCACCCCACCCTCCCCAATTTTCTTTGTCTCTTTACAAACATTCTTTCTGGAAAAGGTTGCTGTCTTTTATTTTAAACACAAGATACGGTGTTATTAAGATGCATATGTTGATAACTCGAAAACACGAGATAAAAAATTCTCAGCCACAGCGTGACAAAGTAAACATGCTCAGACACTATTATAGCTGCAATTGAAAAAGAATAACCTTTCCTTCTGCGTCTTGCTAACTGTGGCTAATTGGCTCCTTGAAACAAGAACCATTTGCACACATTCTCACGCATTTCCAAACTCAGACAGGAGGAAGTCAGCTTGACAAGGTTCTCCCGGAGAGGGAGATGCAATTGATAATAACCCAGTTTTCTCTGAGAGGTGTTGCAATTTTTAGCACATCACCTCATCTTTAATCATTTGATTTACTCTTCAGATTTATCGCTCTGGCTCAGTCGGCAATTTCACGTCGCCCTTTCTGCAAAATGGAATCTCACAGATTCTGCTGCCAGGTCAGAAACACCATCTGCATTTGCCAGCTGGACATTAGACATCGCTGGGCAAAGGTGGACCTCCCCATCCATCTCAACTATCAGCAAACACTTCCAGCTAGACACTGCAGGTACAGTAATAATAAAAAGGAATGGACACTGTGGCTGATTTTATGACCCCTCCAGGCAAGGAACACTGACTAATACTTACATAATATGAATAAATTGCATTTATATACTCAGTTAAATCTGGCAACGTATACCAAAAGGAATAATCGTCAGAGCCCAATAACAAACTCTGCACTATATTAATTTGCCGTACTACCAAGTGAACCTCTTTGCTTTCTTCATTTCTTTCCTTCCTTCCTTCTTCTACAGACTGGATCACAATGAACCAAATGCTGATCATCTACCTTGTGTTCCTTGTGTTTTCAAATCCCTCCATTTAAATCCTCTCCCAAGTCTCAGTCTTTCTTCACACCTCTGCATTGCTCCAATTCTAGGTTTCTATCCCTGTACCCAATGCTATTCACCCCTCCCTTCACCACACCACCCCCACCCCCACCACCACCCATTCAAACACCATCAACAATCATGCCTTGAATTGTCTGGGTTCTGCACTTTGGAATTCTCTCACCTAAAGTACCAAGTATAATACTTTACTTTAGACTTTAGAGATACAGCGCGGAAACAGGTCCTTCAGCCCACTAAGTGCACGACAACCAGTGATTACCCTATATACTAGCACCATCCTACACACTACACACTGGGGATCATTTACAATTTTTGCTGAAGCCAATTAACCTACAAACCTGTACATCTTTGTGAGGAACTAGAGCACTCAGAGAAAAGCTACGCAGTCACAGGGAGAACGTACAAACACCGTACAGACAGCACCCATAGTCAGGATCGAACCTGTGTCTCTGGTGCTGTAAGCCAGCAACTCTAGTGCTCTGCCACTGTGCCGACCAAAGCACTCTTTTTGTTTCAGAAAGAAAAGCATGTACCTTAGTAACTTGTTCTCCTTTGAAACTAGAGATAACCACCTTTCCATAAATAATCTCTGTAAAGAGATGATGAGTGTAAAGATGAGCATGTAGCATTCTGTAGGTGGAAGTGGAACAGAGAGGGGTGGGGAGTTTTATTACAGACTTTCTGTGGTAATAACACATGGAAAATCTTTTTTCATCCCTGATGGATCAGCAATCAGTGACTTTATGAGGAGAAAGGACCATTGACATTGACACTCGCTATGGCTTTGACAATAGTCTTTTAGAATTTAGAGATACAGTGTGGAAACAGGCCCTTCAGCCCATTGAGTCCGCGCCGACCAGCGATCGACCCCCCCATACACTATCCTACACACTAGGGACAATTCACAATTTTTGCCAAAGCCAATTAACGTACAAACCTGTGCGTCTTTGGAGTGTGGGAGAAAACCAGAGCACCCAGAGAAAACGCACATGGTCAAAGGGAGAACGTAGAAACTCCATACAGACAGTACCGGTGGTCAGGATCGAACCCGGGTCTCTGGAGCTGTGAGGCAGCAACATTAGCGCTGCGCCACTGTGCCGCACCGTGGTTGAAGGGTTAGTTACAAACTTCTTAAAACGTATTCTTTTGATAAATGGAGGCACGAGGAACTACACTCAACGTGTCAGGTAGCATCTGTATGATAAAGTTTTGGGCTGGGACCCTTCTTGAGACTGAAGCAGGATTCCAAGTTAAAACATTGTCTGTCCATTTCCTTCACAGTTGCTGCCTGACCTGCTGAGTTCTTCCAGCACTTTGTGTTTTCCTCTAACCAAAGGTTTGTTAAACTTCCCTGATGTCTGCTCTTTGGCTCCTTGTCAAATCTTGATTGAACATGCTGTGGAATAACCTGGAAGACATTCCCAAATTATAAGTGTTACATAAATAAAAGCTGTTGCTATTCCTTGGCCCTAGATGTGCTGCATGTTTGAAGAGTCCTGGGCAGGGTGTATGAGGGGATATTTAAAGCTTTAGCCACCCACAACCAATATTACAGGCTATAGGTGAGGCCGAGTTTCACTGTTTAGTGTAGCGATACAGCATGGAAACAGGCCCTTCGGCCCACCGAGTCCGCACTGTACACTAGCACGAATTGACCGATAAACCTGTATTCTTTGGAATGTGTGAGGAACTAAAGCACTCAGAGAAAACCTACGCAGTCACAGGGAGAACATACAAACACCATACAGACAGCACGCAGAGTCAGGATCGAACCTGACGTCTGTTGAGTGTGGAAGGAAACCGGAGCACCTGGGGAAAACCCACGTTGTTGCAGGGAGAATAGTCAGGTTGGAACCCAGGGCTCTGGCACTGTAAGGCAGCAACTCTACCACTGCGCCACCGTGTCACCCTAAACACTGAATGAGCTAATCATTTTACAAGTAGGTAGAGCTCCAATATTTCCAGACATTCAGAGACCATTGTATTGCATGGAAAACAAAAAACACAAAAATAATCTATGAAGTGCCAGCTTTGGCTCAGTTAACAGAATTTTCTCCTCTGCATTAGAAGATTATAGATTCAATCTCATTTCATATAAACCCAATATCTGTCAGGACTCTCCAGTTGAATGTAGAGGAGTGTTGTATTATTGGAGGTTTGTGTTTTCCTGGCAGGCAAAATATATAATGCCCTCACAAGTGGGCACAAAAGATCCTGTGATACATCTGGTGAAACAGGGAAGCAATGTCTAGTGTGTGGCTAATATTCTACACCACAGAAACAAATGACCTGATCATTATCCCATTGATGCTGGTGATCTTGATTATGGTAATTGATCAGAGACACAAGAGACTGCAGAAATTGATTATGTAACGACTTCAAAAGTACTTTGAGGCTGTGGGCAAGATCTCTCAATTAAAGAAATTAAAGAAGGATACTGAATATACACGGACGGCACAACGGCATAGAGGTGTAGTTACTGCCTTACAGAGCCAGATATCCGGGTTTGATCCTGATTACTGGTGCTGTCTGTACAGAGTTTGTACGTTCTGCCTGTGACCACCTGGGATTTCGTCAGGTGCTCTGGATTCCTCCCACACTCCAAAGACATACAGGTTTTGTAGGTTAATTTGCATCGGTAAAATTGTAAATTGCCCCTAGTGTGTAGGATAGTGTTTGTGCATGGGGTGGTCGTTGGTCAGCACGGGCTCGGTGGGCTGAATGGCCTGTTGCTTTGCTGTGTCTCTAAACTAAACCAACAATAGCAGGCAGTGAAGAAAGCCAATGGTATGTTAGAATTCATAGCAAAAGGATTTGAGTATAGGAGCAGGGAGGTGCTACTGCAGTTGTACAGGGTCTTGGTGAGACCACACCTGGAGTATTGCGTACAGTTTTGGTCTCCAAATCTGAGGAAAGACATTCTTGCCATAAAGGGAGTACAGAGAAGGTTCACCAGACTGATTCCTGGGATATCAGGACTTTCATATGAAGAAAGACTGGATAGACTCGGCTTGTACTCGCTAGAATTTAGAAGATTGAGGGGGGATCTTATAGAAACTTACAAAATTCTTAAGGGGTTGGACAGGCTAGATGCAGGAAGATTGTTCCCGATGTTGGGGAAGTCCAGGACAAGGGGTCACAGTTTAAGGATAAAGGGGAAATCCTTTAGGACCGAGATGAGAAAAACATTTTTCACATAGAGAGTGGTGAATCTCTGGAACTCTCTGCCACAGAAGGTAGTTGAGGCCAGTTCGTTGGCTATATTTAAGAGGGAGTTAGATGTGGCCCTTGTGGCTAAAGGGATCAGGAGGTATGGAGAGAAGGCAGGTACAGGATACTGAGTTGGATGATCAGCCATGGTCATATTGAATGGCGGTGCAGGCTCGAAGGGCCGAATGGCCTACTCCTGCACCTATTTTCTATGTTTCTATGTTTCTAATAAAAGGAGACCTTTCAGTGGGTCATTTCCACCCTGGATAGACTGCCCAGTAAGAGCTGAGAAAGCTCACAGGGAGAAACCTTGAAAGTGCTGAGAAAAGGAACCAGATCAGTTGCATTAAATAACATCAAATCTGTTCTGTGGGTCAGGAAACATACAGAAGGTTTTGCTGGAGATCCAGAATAGAGTCAACGAATGGACCATGTGTTTTAAGCAGACAAGAAAGAGGAGCAAGTAGGTCACACAGTCTCTCCAGCCTAATCCACACTCTGCCGGGTAATGGCCAACTCTCTGCCTGGCCCTGTTCACTTTTCATATTAATTCATGGCATTGTTGTGCAGCGGTGGAGCTGCTGCCTTACACCGCTTGCAGCACCAGAGATCCCGACTGCAGGTGCTGTCTGTACGGAGTTTGTATGTTCTCCACGTGACCTGTCTGGATTTTCTCCGATACCTTCGGTTTGCTCCCACACTCCAAAGACGTACAGGTTTGCAGGTTAACTGCCTTGGTAAATGTAAAAATTGTCCTTAGTGTGTGTAGAATAGTGTTAATGTGCAGGGATCGCTGGTTGGCGTGGACTCAGTGGGCTGAAGGGCCTATTCCCGCACTGTATCTCTAAACTGAACAAAGGGATGGAGGCTTTGTAGGCTAAGCCATGAACAATTGCCCCTCCCTATTTGCCCTTGAGAAGGTGGTGGTGAGATATCTTTTTGAACAACTGCATATTTTCATTTCCTCATCTCTGTTTTACATAGTTGACCTCTTATCTGTGACTATCCTCCGCAGTTCAGATTCTCAATCTTCTTTGTATTTATCTTTTCGATTCAAAATCTTGCATTACCTTTGAATATAAACCATAGTTTTTCGATCCTGCGAATTCACCTTATCCCAGGAATCAATTTGGTGAATCTGAACTATCTCTCTACAAGGTAAGTATATTCCTCCTTAGGTACAGAGAAGAAAACTGCACATGGTACTCCAGTTAGGATCTCATCAGAGTCCTTTATAACTACACTAAAACACCCCTACTTTATACCAACCATTTTGTGATAAGAACTTATAATGCGTCTTGCTAATTCCTTCATGAACCTTTCATCAGCCAGTTCGTCAAACTGCATATTCACAACATTTTCTATCATTTGTTTGCTAATCCTGCCAAACCGAATAACATCACACCTGAGTTATGGCCTCACTGCCACTTTCTGATCCAGCTGCCTATATCCCTTTTTCCTTCAGATCCCTAACCAACTTCCACTTTTTGTCTTCTTTTGTATCTGCAGTGAAAATAGATGTTTAGTTTAGTTTACTTTAGAGATGCAGGTTGGGAGCAGGCCCTTTGGCCCACCAGAGTCCATGCCAACCAATGGTCACCCGTTATCCCAGTTTCACATCCTACAAACTAAGGGCAATCCAGGGAAGTTTACAACCTACAAACCTATTAACCTACAAACGTGCATGTCTTTGGATTGGATTGGAGTGTTATAATACTCTCACCTTCTCACAACGAACACTGTGAATGTTTACAGTCTCATGATTGCCCCTGCACTACACCACTGGCAACATGGACATTTCGGGTCGAGACGTCACCCATTCCTTCTACCCAGAGATGCTGCCTGTCCCGCTGAGTTACTGCAGCATTTTGTGTCTATCCTCAGTGTAAACTAGCATCTGCAGTTCCTTTCTACACCACTGGTAACATCCTGCACAGCTTAAAAATACCTGATCATTCCAAGCTTCTACATTGTGCCCTGTAAACAATTCTCTACCCATGTTTTAGTTATCTGAAACCAATGCACCATTACTTAAAATAACAATATTTTCTGAGGTACCTACTAAGTGCCTTTCAAATTTCTAAGCTCAGTGGTTCACCCTTATCTATTCTTTATGATATTCTTAAAACATACTTTGAGAATTTCAAACATTATTTCCCTTTCATAGAACTATGCTGACCATGCCTAATGACACGTTAGTTTTAAAAGTGTCCTGTTATGTTCTTAACAATGGATTTCATTTTCCTCTTTTTCTGTCCTTGTGAAGAGGTCTGTCATTTGTAATATTTCCCTGTGCTGGTACACAGTTTCTGAATATTAGGAACTTTAAGATCATCACTTTCATATTCATTTCCCCTGCAGCTAATCTCATTTATAATGCTGAGATATTTAATTAATAATGTTAAGTTCATTACTGTTCTTAAATCTTAGACTCCCTGGAATTTTTTTAATTATGTTTTCTAAAGGCAGATACAAAATATTTATTTATTAATTTTATTCCCTGTTATAATCACCTTTTCTCTATGGGACCAAGGTGATCTTTTCACTGAACACTTGTACTCGGTCCACCAAGGCCTGCTGGATCTCCCAGTTGCTAACTATTTTAACTACCATTCCCATTCCCATCGCACATTTTCTAACCTGGGCCTCATCCATTGCCAGAGTGATGCCACACGCAAACTAGAGCAACACCTCATATTCTGCTTGGGTAGCTTACAACCCAATGGTACAAACATTGCATTTTCCAAATAAATAATACCCCCCACATCCCATCTGTCTCCTTCCCAGTGCACAACCATTTCTCCAACTATCCTGCCCCTCTTTGCACTTACCCCTCGCCCACTTCCACCATCTCTATCTCTTTAGCTTTACATTTCATACCTCTCCTCTTCTTATCTGATATCATTTGCATCTCTCGATTATGTCATTTATTACACCCATCTGACAATCAACCCTCCACACCTGCATCCACCTATCACTTGCCCAACTTTGTCCCAACCCTACCCCTCTTTTCAAACGTTCTCCCTCCTAATACAAGCAGTCTGGTGCTGACCTGAAACGTCACCTGTCCATTCCCTCCCCAGATGCTGCCTGACTCACTGCATTACTCCAGTACTTTGTATTTTGCCCACGATTCCAGCATCTGCAGATCCTTGTGTGTACATTTATTTTCGCCTCTCTATACTTTTCCACATTGTACTTTGTTGTTTAACACTTCTTTCTACTTTATATTCTGTCCCTCTTAATCAAACCTGGTCAACCTGCTGCTTTCTGAAACTTCCTAACTTCGGGCTTAATGTCCCTCAAATTTAAGACTTTTTTTCACGTAATATTACCCTTAATGCTTGGCTTGTAATGGTTGGTTGAATTTTCTCATCATTTTTTATTACTCAATGGAATATATACTTGTTGCAATTTATTAAATACTTCAGATGTTGACAAATATCCTCAAATTAATGAAAAATATATATATTTTTTGTTATTTAAGGAAATTTTTCATGTTTCCCTGGAAGATCCACACCTGTGGGTTTATGGATTAAGGCTGTCTCATTATACAACCTAAAGTCTGGAACATCCTGTCCTCCATACTAGTTTCAAGATGTATCTCTTCAGTGAATTGTTTTCAAGAGAGAGACTTAGATTTAGCTCTTAGGGCTAAAGGAATCAAGGGATATGGGGAAAAAGCAGCAATGGGTTACTGATTTTAGATGATCAGCCATGGTCATATTGAATGGCTCGAAGGGCCGAATGGCCTACACCTGCACCTATTTTTCTATGTTTCTATGTTTCTATGAATGCCTATCTTGAAGTCACCCTCTTGTAGGTCATACTGAGCATCTTCCTAAGATAGTAAAGGGACAATATCATGCAGGTACTCCTTTTGGCTTAAAAATATTGGAAGAGGAAATTATCTAAAGTCACCATCTTTAATTCAAATATTTTTCCAGCATCTGCAGTTCTTTCTTAAACATTTTTATATCAAAGATGACAAACACACAGGGGAAGAAATAAAAGATCATGGGTTGGTCAGTACATTCAAAATAGCAAAGCTTACAGATATAAATATTGTGGTTGTGCTTTAGAGTGCCAGGGGAACATTGCATGAGCTTGTATCTGTAAACCATCACACGGCAAATTCTCAATGTTAAATATGTCACCACGGAGAATGCAATTATGTCTCTACAACGGAATGACTGAAAGCCTAAGAACCGTTTCCAAGTAACTGGGTAGGAAAGAACTGCAGATGCTGGTTTAAATCAAAGATAGACACAAAATGCTGGAGTAACTCAGCAGGACAGGTAGCATCTCTGGAGAGAAGGAATGGGTGACGTTTTGGGTTGTGATCCTTCTTCCACTGAAGAAAGGTCTCGACCTGAATCGTCACCCATTCATTCTCTCCAGAGATGCTGCCTGTCCCGCTGAGTTACTCCAGCAATGAACACTGACTAATACTTATAGAATATGAATAAATTGCATTTATATACTCAGTTAGATCTGGCAACGTATACCAAAAGGAATGATCGTCAGAGCCCAATAACAAACTCTGCACTATATTAATTTGCCATACTACCAAGTGAACCTCTTTGCTTTCTTCATTTCTTTCCTTCCTTCCTTCTTCTACAGACTGGATCACAACGAACCAAATGCTGATCTACCTTGTGTTCCTTGTGTTTTCAAATCCCTCCATTTAAATCCTCTCCCAAGTCTCAGTCTTTCTTCACACCTCTGCATTGCTCCAATTCTAGGTTTCTATCCCTGTACCCAATGCTATTCACCCCTCCCCTCACCACACCACCCCCACCCCCACCACCACCCATTCAAACACCATCAACAATCATGCCTTGAATTGTCTGGGTTCTGCACTTTGGAATTCTCTCACCTAAAGTACCAAGTATAATACTTTACTTTAAACTTTAGAGATACAGCGCGGAAACAGGTCCTTCAGCCCACTAAGTGCACGACAACCAGTGATTACCCTATATACTAGCACCATCCTACACACTACACACTGGGGATCATTTACAATTTTTGCTGAAGCCAATTAACCTACAAACCTGTACATCTTTGTGAGGAACTAGAGCACTCAGAGAAAAGCTACGCAGTCACAGGGAGAACGTACAAACACCGTACAGACAGCACCCATAGTCAGGATCGAACCTGTGTCTCTGGTGCTGTAAGCCAGCAACTCTAGTGCTCTGCCACTGTGCCGACCAAAGCACTCTTTTTGTTTCAGAAAGAAAAGCATGTATCTTAGTAACATGTTCTCCTTTGAAACTAGAGATAACCACCTTTCCATAAATAATCTCTGTAAAGAGATGATGAGTGTAAAGATAAGCATGTAGCATTCTGTAAGTGGAAGTGGAACAGAGAGGGGTGGGGAGTTTTATTACAGACTTTCTGTGGTAATAACACATGGAAAATCTTTTTTCATCCCTGATGGATCAGCAATCAGTGACTTTATGAGGAGAAAGGACCATTGACATTGACACTCGCTATGGATTTGACAATAGTCTTTTAGAATTTAGAGATACAGTGTGGAAACAGGCCCTTCAGCACATTGAGTCCACGCCGACCAGCGATCGACTCCCCCCACCCCCCCCCCCCCCCCCATACACTATCCTACACACTAGGGACAATTCACAATTTTTGCCAAAGCCAATTAACGTACAAACCTGTGCGTCTTTGGAGTGTGGGAGAAAACCAGAGCACCCAGAGAAAACGCACTTGGAGTTCTTTCTTAAACATTTTTTTATCAAAGATGACAAACACACAGGGGAAGAAATAAAAGATCATGGGTTGGTCAGTACATTCAAAATAGCAAAGCTTACAGATATAAATATTGTGGTTGTGCTTTAGAGTGCCAGGGGAACATTGCATGAGCTTGTATCTGTAAACCATCACACGGCAAATTCTCAATTCTAAATATGTCACCACGGAGAATGCAATTATGTCTCTACAACGGAATGACTGAAAACCTAAGAACCGTTTCCAAGTAACTGGGTAGGAAAGAACTGCAGATGCTGGTTTAAATCAAAGATAGACACAAAATGCTGGAGTAACTCAGCAGGACAGGTAGCATCTCTGGAGAGAAGGAATGGGTGACGTTTCGGGTCGTGATCCTTCTTCCACTGAAGAAAGGTCTCGACCTGAATCGTCACCCATTCATTCTCTCCAGAGATGCTGCCTGTCCCGCCGAGTTACTCCAGCATTTTTGTGTCTATCTTCCACGTATCTGTGGCACCTTGTGGTATCAAGGGAAGTCTGTGACCAGATGCCACACTCAGTCTTTGTTGGCTGGGGTTGTGCACAAAGGGTGGAGGAGCAGTATTTTTCTAGAAAGGAAACATCACATACAAGAAGCAAAACAGCATCCCAGCATTTGGTTTTTTTTCCCCTTGACATTTCGAGGCAGCATTTGTCAGTTGTACACTTTCAGCAATATCCAGAACACAATATAGGAGTCAGACAACATTCAATCCTGATTGACTTGCCCATCTGAGCTTTCCTTATGGAGATAAATTGAAGGGAAGCACCTGTAGGGCTTCCATATTCCTCACCCAGAACAACATCATTGGTAACCCAAGGGCACTCATTTCCTTCGATAGAGGAGGCACTTACCTGGATAGGAGAAAGTCAACAATGAGGACGCAAGGCCTGAGGAACTAATATGTCCACAACTAATGATAGCCTTGAAATTGCTCTGGGGTATATGTTAATTTTCCATTACACACCATGAATTTCAAATGGGTGCATAGTTTCCATTTAGGCCTCATATTGTGCAGAGGATCAGCCCAGTGTAAACCATTCATGTCCATTCCAAACCATCACAGTATCAATGGATCACCAGGACAGACAGGTGGATGTGAAATAGTAGGTCGAATTAACAAAAATAGAATGCATCTGATTGGTAACATAGTTGTATCCAATGTCATTCATTCTGCTCTTGCCAAATAATGAGTACAATGGTTCCATTTCACATCAACAATACAATTCTCACTTTAAAATGGTGTTAAGAGCAAGATTATATGAACACTTTAGGCCCTGTGAATCACCAAACAACTTTGTATTAGTCTGAAGAAGGGTCTCGACCCAAAACGTCACCTATTCCTTTTCTCCAGAGATGCTGTCTGACCCATTGAGTTACTCCAGCTTTTTGTGTCTATCTTTGGTTTAAACCAGCATCTGCAGGTCCTTCCTACACGTTTGTATTTTAGATATCGTCTTACTTTTTAATCAACATTTTTCAAAACAGGACTAGAAGAACATTTTGGTCCATCCATGCACAGCTCCTGGTTCTCTCTTCCAGTTTTAATCCAAGGGCATTTCAAATGTTTTATAAGTTTTAGTTTACCTACCCTACATGGTAAGTTATTCCAAATATGTATTATTACGTGACTGAAGAAGCATTGCTGACTTTCTAGAACACAAAGTGCTGGAATAACACAGCGGGTCAGGCAACATCTCTGGAGAACATGGATAGGCAACGTTCTGGGTTGAGACCCTTAATACTCTTGTTTACATATAACTTTATATTCCTGTTACTGCCACCACTTTTCCTTATAGATTCAATCCATCAATATCTTTAAGCTTAAATTTAAAATGTAGAAATATAATAATTCATCATGACATTTTTGAATCATAATTTTAATTTCATAAACTCCAAAATAATAATACCAATTTTACATTAAAGCAGCAATGTCTCTAACAAATTGTTTATTTTTAACAATGTCCATCACAGTGTTTCAAAGCTAATACTTATTTCTGGGTGGAACTTTGCCAAAGAGAATTTGATAATGCCAGATTATTATTATTATCAGGCATAAGATTCGGAAATAATTTTTTGAGCCCAGATGTTTCTGTACAGTGTATACTTTACTGAAGAAAGATCTAGCAAGCAAAGAGTTAAATCGGCTGAAAGCCGTTACACCAATTCTTCAGTTAAAACTTCATTGCTGAAGTGCTTCTCGTTTAGAATTGTTTTTAATAAACACAAAGTCCTAAACACATGAAATGCAACTCCTGAGAGATTTCAATCCTCCTCTATGTGACATTATGCTAGTTTCAGTGATAGTTACAGATTTAAGAAAAAAACTAATCTCTAGAAAGACAACGCATTGAACAAGTTAATTGAAGTGATATAAATCAAATACAACCCAAATGCCATTAATATTAGTTATCAGCTCACAGTTTATCTCACTGATAACAACTTCAAAACTAAAGGATCTGTAAACACCAGACTTGAATAAAGCAGACACATCACAACCGATTGAGTAAGAAAAAAAACTGGAAATTATACGTACAGAACAGCAATCCATCCCAATGCGGCTGGGTTTCAGAACCTAAAATCAGATGCTGAGATATAGTTACTGCAGGTAAACAAGAGGCTTGTGAATGAGTCTGTACTCTCTATGCTCAAGCTCTCTCTCTCTCTTTCTCCCTCTCTCTTTCACTCTCTCTCCCTTTCTCTCTCTCTCTCTTCTGGACTGATCTGCTTCTGCAGGTGTTAAAACTAGACCATCACTGGTTACATAACCTCATTCATTTGCCCAAACCGACCTATCACCAGCCCACACAAAACTTGGGCTCTTTCCATGCACACTTACAATCGACACTGCCAGTGAATCTTTTCATCAGCAAATGATTTTTTCCCCTCTTTTCTCTATTCTCAGCAGACATGTTGTAAGATAAATACAGATGAGATTTGTGTTCAATGATTCTGACCTCATTTTCTCTCCACTTTTTTTAAGCTCCCACATATATTTAGCCTTTGTGAAATTAATTTTGCAGCTTTTGCATTGCAATTTTAAGTTAATTATACAGGTATGTATTTTTGGGTCTATTTTTAACTGATATCATTAACTCATTTGTCATTTGTGATTTAAAATGACTTTCCATTCAAATAATAAGGTAACAATTGCTCATTTCTCCCAGTATAGAATAACTCTTTACTGTCTGAAGATTTGTGGAGTAGATGAAGTAACATTGGATAAGCTCATCTCATTTTAATAAAGTATTCAGCTACGACAACCAACTCATAAGCAAAATGCTCTGTCAGTAACAGAGATATCCAGGTGATCTCTCATTATAAATCACCCTTCAGCTTTGGGGAGGCACAGTTGCACAGCAATAGAGGTGCTGCCTTACAGCGCCAGAGATGTGGGTATGATCCTGACCACAGGTCCTATCTGTATGGAGTTTGTACATTCTCGCTGTGACCACGTGGGTTTTCTCCAGGTGCTCTAGTTTCCTCCCACTCTACAAATACATACAGGTTTGTAGGTTAACTGGCATCTGCTAATTGTAAATTGTTCCTAGTGTGCAGGATAGTGCTAGTGTATGGGGTGATCGCTGGTTGGCACGGACTCGGTGGACCAAAGGGCCTGTTTCCACGTTGTATCTCTAAAGTAAGCTGACACATATCCCTCCTCAGCAGACCTTCACTAGCATTTGCCAATTGTCATGATGGTGCCAAAACTCAACAAAACAATCCAAGAAGAAAATGTGCAAGCTTTCCTGAATGACTAAATTAATGCACGAGGTGGTGCTTTCCTCAGTGAGTCATTGAAGAATCAATGCAATCAGATGTAATACTGCATACCTATAGAATTAGTCTCATCTATATTCATGAACAAGTTATTTCCATCCGTCACTCAAAACATCTAGGGGAAGTTATACTGGGGAATTTGTCAAGAAAGCAAAATTCAACAACAAAAGTCAGGTACCTACTTTTCATTTGGTGTCAAGACTAACAAAGTTTGCAGTAGCTCATTGCTAGCCATAACATATTCTGTGTATACCACGTGTAATGCAGGAATGAAGGGATTAGCAAAGAAAGCTCAACCCAGACACAAGGAACTGCAGATGCTGGTTTACCAAGAAAAGACAAAATGTGCTGGAGTAACTCAGCTGGTCATCTCCAGAGAACACGGATAGGTGATGTTTCGAATCTGGACCCAAAGCTCAACCTAGTTACTCCACCTGTATCTGGATCATCCACCTGCAGTGACTGTCTTCTACCTCAAGTACTATCTACACGTCTCCTAAGGGTGTCAATTCAACTTCTAAATTCCAGCCTAGTATTTGACTTCAAATGTTTAGCTTAGTTTCGTTTCGAGATACAGCGCAGACACAGGCCCTTCGGCCCATCGAGTCCACGCTGACCAGTGATCCCCGCATACCAACACTATCCTCCTACACACACTAGGGACAATTTACAATTTTACCAAGCCAATTACGTCGTTGGATTGTGGGAGGAAACCGGAGCAAATGCATGTCTGTCACGTGGAGAACGTACAAACTCCATACAGACAGCACCCGTAGTCAGGATCGAACCCAGGTATCTGCTGCTGTACGGCAGTAACTATCGCTGCGCCACTGTGCTGCTCTGGCTCAGTTAATGGCTCTGATTTGCCACTCTCTATTTCCTGATCATCTGGAGACAGGAGTCAGCTCGTGAGCTATGAACAAAGACATTCCATAGTATCACTATTCATTGTACATGGTTCAGATTTTCACATCCAAAGTGAGGGCTGATGCACATTATGGGCAGGTATCTGGTGATCATACACATTTGATGGAGGTCAGCCACCCGATACATCTTTTCTCACTTAATTCATAGAATATAGAACAGAATAGTTCAGGAACAGGCCATTCAGCCCGCAATGTCCACTCTGAACATGATGCGGAGTTAAACTAATCTCTTCTGCCTCCTCTTGATAGGATTTACTGGATCAGAGGCTGCCAACGGGTATATTACAAGTGATCATTTTTGGTCTCTGGTTTCAGGGCTACTCCAAAATATAATCGAGTGATAGAGTCATACAGCATGGAAACAGGCCCTTCGGCCCAACTTGCTCATACCGATGCATAGTAGTTCCATCTGCCCATATTTAGCCCCTGTCTTTTTAAATCTTTCCTTTCTAAATACATGTCCCAATAACTTTTAAATGTTGTTATAGTTTCTGTCTCAACTACCTCCTCTGGCAGCTCGTTCCATATACCCATCACCCTCTGTGTGGAAAAAGTGGCCTCTCGGGTTCCTATTATATCTGTCCCCTCTCACTTTAAGCCTATGTCTGGTTCTTGATTGCCCGTCTCTGGGTAAAAGACTCTGTAAATAAACGACCATCGCGTTTATCAAATTGTGAGAAATGTTCAAAAGACTGAGCCAACTTGACCCATCAAGATCCCCATTCATCCTTTTTGTTGCAAGACTGGAAAGATAGAGCAAGAAGTGTCCTGGCTGACAACTTCCAGCTTCCATCTTCCATTCACCAAGGTCTGTAGAAAAACATTGTCCCACTTCACCTTCTCCACACAACAGCAACATTGCCCTGTAGGAATGAACTCAGATGCTGGTTTATACCAAAGATAGACACAGAATACTAATGTAACTCAATGGGTCAGGCGTATTTTTTTCTGGAGAATAAGAATAGGTGGCGTATCAGGTCGGATTCAGACTGAAGACCAGCATTATTGTACGGCCTCATCTTCTCAATCATGACTTTGGTATTTTAATAATAATCCATGGAGTTGGGACATTATGTTACACTTGGACAAGACGTTGGTGAGGCCGCTGTTGGAATATTGTGTTCAGTTTTGGTAACCCTGTTAGAGGAAGGATGTCATTAAGCTGGAAAATGCCCGGAAAAGATTTACGAGGATGTTGCCAGGACTCAAGGGCCTGAGCTATAGTGTGAGATGGGACAAACTCAACTCCTTGGAGTGCAGGATGCCGAGGGGCGATTTCATTTTCAGTTTCCGTTGATTGTCATGTGTACCGAGGTACAGCGAAATGTTTTTTGATTTATAGTGGTGTATAAAATCATGAGGGGAATATATAGGATGAACGCGCAGAATCATTTACCCAGGGTAGGGGAAATCCAGAAGCAGAGGACATAGGTTTAACGTGAGAGGGGAAAAACGTAATGGGAACCTGAGGGGGCAGCCTTTTCACTCAGAAGATGGTAGATAGATGGAATGAGCTGCCAGAGGATATAGCTGAGGCAGGTACAATTAAAACATGTAAAAGTCATTTGGACAGGTACATGGATAGGAAACATTTAAAAGGATATGGATGAAATGCAGGCAGATAGGACTAGCTTAGATGGGGCATCTTGCTCAGTATGGGCGAGTTGGGCCGAAGGGGCTCTTTTTATGCTGTATGTTTCTGACTTTAAAATGTCAAAGGAGTCTGTAGATGCTGAAATCTAGAACAAAATTCAGAATGCTGGAAGGACTCAGTGGATCAAGCAGCATCTATGGGGCAAACGGTTTAAGTCGGCGCTGGGACTCAGTATCAGGTGAGCAGTTTGAGTGATCAATATTGAGAAGAGATTCAGGGAGTGCGGTATTACAACACTATGCTCGCTCCACCTCCCTCTCCACCCTCCCCAAGCAAATATGCACACACACACACACACACGTAAACAGACGCACCAAGACATCCAAATATACAGACAGAAAGATGCACAGAGGCACACACTAAAACATAAACAGAGAGAGACACACAACACAAGAACATACACAGACATGAAAACCCAAACGGACACGCACACATGAGGCACACCCTCACAGACACACACAAAGACCCTCATAAACACACACACAAACACGCTCACAAACACATACACAAGTGCACACACAAACACACGTACATACACTTGTGTGCTCTCACGCTATATATTCATGATGGAGGCTGCAATATCACTGGTCGCAGCATTACTGTGATTTTTTTTCCAAAATATCGGATCTAATGCCAGATGCAACTCAAAGTGAGGGAAAACTGCAAGCTTGATTGGTGCATGCTGTTTGTTCATATAAGCTGCTGCTGCTTAGTGTAGAAGGAAGCAAACTGTGATGATAATGCAAGGAATATTCATCAACAAATAGAACAAAATGCTTCTGAAGGAGAGGCCGAGTACTTTCTGGAAATCTATGCATCACACAATCAGAGAGAGACCATTCATGCAAGCCCACTGTGAGGTATTCAATTAGCTTCACATCCCTGCTCATACTATCCTTATGCACGTATGCAAGATTTCCTATGGGAGGATATTATTATATCTATTTTCTACGTACTTTAAGGCAGTGGGTACCAGGTAGTAACAGCATTCTGATTTAAATAAACTCACTCCAAGCTTTCCAAATATATAATTTAGTTTAGTTTAGTTTAGCTTATTGTCACGTGTACCAAGGTACAGTGAAAAGCTTAGGTTGCGTGCTATCCAGTCAGCAGAAAGACAATACATGATTACAATTGATCCATTTACAGCGTATATATATATATATATGATAAGGGAGTAATGTTTAGTGCAAGGTTAAGCCAGCAAAGTCTGATCAAGGATAGTCCGAGGGTCACCAATGAGGTAGATAGTAGTTCAGCACTGCTCTCTGCTTGTGGTAGGATGATTCAGTTGCCTGATAACAGCTGGGAAGCTATATTAAATCTCACGTAAAATCCCAGTTCATGGAAAAGAGATGTTGACCTTAAAAGTCATCCCAGTTGGTGGCACTAAATCTGTTATGTGGTGTGGTGGATTTAGCATCCAATATCTAATTCCATTACCTTCAATGGGATGAATTATGGGAGGAGGATACAACACGAGAATGCTGCTAAATAATAGTAAGATTAAATGAGAACTTACCAGTTTGAAGTTTGATCTTTATTTTATGAGGAGTAACTTTGAGGGATTACGTGAAGAAGACCCCGTCCAGCCGCACACGCGTCAATCTTTCAAAGCAGCGGAGTGACAATCACAGACGATAATTACTGAAGTATGATAGTAAGATGCATAAAGACTTAGAACTACCAGCTTGATCCTTTTATGAGGGTGAGAGCGGAGGGCACGTAATCCCTCAACGTTACTCCTCATAAAATAAAGATCAAACTTCAAACTGGTAAGTTCTCGTTTAATCTTACTATTTTACTTCGGAGTCACGTGAGTGACTACGTGAAGATTTCAAAGCTCTGTGATTTCACACCGTGGATTCAAATCCAGGTGTTCACTGCATCGATTGACTCTATTTGAGTAAAACACAATCAACAATGCATAACCACAACATTTGAATGTAATCAGTTAATGGTTTTATTTATTTTAATAAAAGTAACAAAATTAGGCCCATTTATTATAATGGGGAATTTAATACTGTATCCAGCACGGCATCACCAAACCCTCTGAGATCTTTAATCTCCTTATGGTAATACTTGTGAAACATCTGTTCACTTGCCCATCCTGCGGCCGCGAGAATAAGGTCTATTGCACGTCTGAATCCCTGGCCGCTGATGTTGATGCCACCCTGGTGGAATGAGAGTTAATTTTATCAGTATCAATACCTGAATATCTCAACACCTGTTTCAACCATCGTGAAATTGTTTGTGTTGACACTTTCTTATGAGGCTTTTTATGACTAATAAAAAATGCCAATTCGGTGCCTCTTAAAACTTTTGTTGTTTCTATGTAACATTTCACATATGTTACTACACACAGTCGTGGATCTGTAGGATATGATAAAAATTCCAACTTGCATCCTGTGAACCAAGGTCTACTTTGCTTCAGTAAATCATAGACATAGACTGTCACGGCATTTGGCCCTACTTTCATTCTATCAATTCTGAGTTTCTGTAATGTTTGAACTCTCTAAGCTGAAACTAATGCCATGAGCATAACCAATTTCATGGTGATTTTGGATAATGACAGAGTTTCAACTGGATTCCAATTCCTTAGCAACATCAGTACATCTTTTACATTCCAGATTTCTGTATACCTAGGTCTGGGAGGATTAGAGTTGAAAATTCCTTTCTTAAACCTACAGACCCAAGGATGTGCTCCTATTGGAGTTTGTTCTGATTCACTGCTTAAATATGCAGAGAGTGCACTTTGTGCAGTATTAATTGCACTATAACTTAATTTTAATTCATAGTATAGAGTAGAAAGGAACTCTATTACATCTGAAATTTCTGCTGGGTTATATGCAATATGTTTCCCTGAACAAAACTCCTCCCATTTCTTTATATAGATGTACTGCTTCTGGGTACTATTCCTCCAGGCTGCTGTCATAACATCCACCGTACGGTCTGATAATCCTTTCCAAGATATGGCCTTCTTAGAATCTGCAAATCAACAAACCAATACGATCATGTAAAGGATGTGGTTCATCAGTCACAGGGTGTACAAGCAGTTTAATCTGCTTTGGAATAACCATAAGGTTTTTTTTTGATTATTTTTAACACCAGTGGGTACCATAGCTGTTTAGGCCAATCTGGTACTACCAAAATCCCTGAGGCTGAATCTTGTTTAATTTTCTGTATGCATCTGTGGATTAAACAAAATGGCGGAAACGCATACAGAAACATACCACCCCAATGTAGCGAGAAAGCATCCACCGCTACTGCTCCAGGATCAGGTTCCCATGACACATACTTAGGCAACTGGTGGTTCGATCTTGATGCAAACAGATCAATTTCTGGCATTCCAAATTGTGTGACAATTTGTGTGAATCTTTTCCGATTTAACATCCATTCTGTATTATCATTAAATTTACATGATCTTTTGTCTGCAATTGTATTAATTTTTACCTGGTAAATATATTGCTGACAGCCAAATTTTTCTGGCAATACCCCAGGTCCAAATTTCATTTGCCAATTTATCACATGATTCTGATTTTATACCACCCATGTGATTTATGTATGCTACAGCTGTAGTATTGTCAACCTGTACGTGAACATGCACATTTTCCATATCAGTGCAATAAGATCTAAGGCCGTAAAATGCGCCTAATAGCTCTAGGTAATTGATTCCCAGATTTTCCAGCAAAGGTACTTCATTCACATTCCACCTACCACAGCTGGAAATCATGTTAGTAGCGCCCCAACTCAGCGCAGTTACATCAGTCTGTAGAGTGACGGAAGGTGTTTCTACCAGAACTTTTCTGGAAGCATTAGAAACATTGTTAATCCACCATTCTATTTCTGTAATGGATTGAATTGTTAATTTCATGGGCCTGTCAAAATGCCCTCTATTCATTTTTAACGCTTGTACCTTAGCTCTCTGTAAACATTGATAATGCAATGGTCCAAACGTGACCGCTGGAAACCCTGCAATTAATTTGCCTAGCAAGCTTGCCACTTCTCTAATTGAAGGTGTGTCCTCGTTAATGAGTTTTATGCAACCTTCAATTAACTGCAGCTTTTTATCTTTTGGCAAAGTGATTACCATGTGTTCGGAGTTAATTGTGACCCCTAGGTAATCAATCTTTTTGCTTGGTAACAATTTAGATTTTTGTAGGTGAATAATGAAACCTAATTTCTCAAAATGTATTCGACTCTGGATACTGACAATTTTGCAGCAGCCAAAGTGTCCCCTACAATGAGGATATCATCTAAATAAGCCATTAATACATGGCCCTCAGCTCTTAACAGAGCCAAAATTGGTTTGAGCAATTTAGTGAATAATCTTGGTGCTGAAGTCAGACCATTGGGCAATGCTTTAAATTGCCATAACTGACTCATCCATCTAAATTTCAAATATCTTTGATCATTACCATGCATTGCCACGGAATAATATGCATCTTGCAGATCTATGCATGCCATGTAGCAATTTTCTGTGATTAGCTGAATTGCATTAGTAAATGTTTCCATTTTGAAATGTTTGTATTGTACATAAAGGTTAAGATTTGTCAGATCCAATATGATTCTACAACCACCATCCTTTTTTGTTCTTTGAAAAATATTTGATACAAACTGCTGGTGTTGTTCTACTGACTTCTCTATTACCCCCTTTTTGGTTAAAGTTTCTAATTCTCCTTTGATTAACGTATTCTCTTCTTTTGAGAAAATTCGTGACCAGTTTGAATTTTCTTGCCTTGGGAGGATCCAAATGTGGATAGAACTCAATTTTGAATCCTACAATGCAGTTTAGAATAAATGAATCATTTGTCTTCCTTACCAGACTAGGCCCCCTACCTTGGGGTTTGCCACCGGCCATTGTTGTCCCCTTCTGGTAGGCATATTGTAACCTCCACGTATCCCCGGTGCATCACGCCAACGTGTATACGAGAATGATCGACTTGTTCCTTCTCCAGCACCAGCATTCTGCCTGTAGGGATACTGCCTTCGCACTGCTCTGCTCAGCATTGGTGGTCACATCATCATACCACTCAGGTTATTATTTATTTTTTTAAACTCTCCAAACAGCAGATTTAGGCATTTGTATGTTGGTTGGTTTGCAGAGCCCTGCATACTTAGGATGAATATTTGGTCTTATTGCATTTTTACGAATACAATTTATTTCAAAGTGCGCACCACACATCAGTGCTAAAGCATCTTGTTGTGAATCTGATACAAAATCATCATCCAAACCTCTGGCAAATGCCGTGATGCCTGACCCCAGCAATTTCAATACATGTTGCAATTTCAATTCTTGTGAGCGTAAACCAATGCTCAAATAACCCCATATCAAGTTATTCACTGCTGGAACTGTCAGCAATTCACAATTCTCCGAGGCTCATACTGTTTCATAGTCTCATCCATAGTTACTTCCTGGAGCTGATGGGAGAGTAGATAATTTATAGTCATTGCTATTTCATCCCTCAAAGGTTCCCCTTTTATTCTAGGAACAGCAAACTTTTGTGCTAGTCCAGGAACTTTCAGCTCTGATAATGGGCTCTCATCCTAATAGAATTCATCTTCTGAATCTAGATGTTCCTCTTCAGGTTGTGTAAATTCTGGCTCCCCTGTTTCAGATAAGTCAATGCCAGATTCCCCCTGCGCGGGCTCTCTTATAGGCCCACGGATAGGCAGCCCTGTTTCAGGTGCTGCTGGCGCTGGCTCAACTCTAGGCCAACACTTCATATTTTTCCCTTTTAGGAACTTTCGATGCTGGCACATAAGTACGTTTGTACTGTCTTTTTTGAGACATTTCTGGTACTGGCTCTTCAGTAGGCCAGCACATATACTGCCTTTTTTCAGGCATTTCTGGCACTGGCTCTCCTGTAGGCCAACCACTGTAATAACTTTGCACAGTCATTTCTGATGGCTCTCCTGTAGGCCACCCTTGTGCCTGTCCCAACCAAGGCACACCCTGTGCTGTATCCTCCATTGGCCAACACCGACCTGGTTCCTCCTGTGGGGTTCTTTGTAAATCATTCCCCATCAGGAGGTCTAAACTGGCGACCCTTGCAGCCATAACGTTTTCTGCTGCAGGAGGGTATACCTCCGGGTCTGACTCATCCGAGTCTACAGGTCGGGCCGACTTTTGTCCTGCCTTGCGCCCCGCCGCCAGCGGTTTAACGGCACATTCGACCGTAACGGGAGTTGATGGCTTCGATGCCACTGCCTCCTCTTCCGGACGCCCGCTACCCTTAGCATCGGGGGTTTTACCTGCGGTGCGTCCCTGGCCTCTCCTTCCCCTACGCCCTTTCTCCATTCTGAGTTTGTGTGGACCTCTGCCAACACGTCTGAGCGGGAAGAAAAGCGCCCTGTAAGTAAAAACGAAACCACTTACCTTGTCCGATTTTTACTTTAAATTCGCTTTACTCACCGCCTGGAGGAGCTGCTGCTTCTCCACACACGGTCATGAACGCTATGCGTCTGATCGATAATGACGCGTGTGCGGCTGGACGGGGTCTTCTTCACGTAGTCACTCACGTGACTCCGAAGTAAAATTGACTACATGTTTTGATTTCATATTTTCTAGTAGACTAACTCATCATTGTGAATAGTACCAATGAGAAATTGACAGCAACCAGAAAGGCTAAAAAAAGGTCTTGCACCTTAGGAGGTTGGACGCAAGGGGAAAGAATACAATTAATGACATGACACTTTAACAGCATTGATGTACAGATGGATCTTGGGGTCCCAGTCCATTGCTCACTGAAACTGTCAACACAAGTAGACAAAGTGTTAAAGAAGGCAGGCGGTACGCTTGAGTATAAGAGTCAGGAAGGAAAGGGGCAAAGTTTAAAGGAGATGTGTGGGGCAACTTTTTTACATGGCGATGGGTGCCTGGAGTGCACTGTTGGGGGTGGTGGAGGAGGCAGATATAATAGTAGCATTTAAGAGGCTTTTAGCTGGGTACAGGGATGTGCTGGTGGAGGGGAATGGATCATGTTCAGGCAGATGAAGAATATCAGCATCAATGCACACCACAGACATTGTGTGCTGAAGGGCCTGTTCCTGCGCTGTATCTATGTTCTATGTTAAAAGTCAAGGGACAGTTGAACCGTGAAACAGACTCAAGTGAGTCTTGACAGAACTTCGGCTAAAAATTGGAGTTTGATTAGGCCGCAGTTGCCATGGTGACTTTTAGGAATTGTTAGCCCTGGGGAACAGCAACAAGTGCATCTTGTAACTGCACAGACACAAAATGGTGTCATCTAAAACAGCAGCAAACCACTCAGCTAGTGCTCCAAGGCTGGGCAGTAATTTAGTTGTAGGGAGGTAACATAGAAAATAGAAACAAGGGAAGACACAAAATGCTGGAGTAGCTCAGTGGGTCAGGCAGCATCTCCAGAGAATATGGATAAGCGACGTTTCAGGTCGGGACCATTCTTCAGACTCATGTGACATTTCAGGTCCGGACACTTCTTCAAACCCTTATCTGGTTCGACATTGGTCTTTACTGAGAATAGCTCTGTTGTCATCTCATTTGGTGCCGAGTCAAACCTGTTGTGGAATCACATTGCATACGGAGACACAACAAACACCGAGTCATACTGGTCACTGAGTTGTAACAGATACTGGCCACACTTGGTACTAAGTGACACTAAGCACTGCTCTGAATCACACCGGTTACTTAGTATTGAGGACATGCCAGATATTGAAACTTAACCTGCCGCTGAATCACACCAAATGCGTTCTGAGTCATACCAGGCACCGAACCAGACATGCTACTGGGACACGTTAGTTAATGCCACACAAGCAGTCAGACATATAAAATTCCAAGCCACACTCAGTACTGAGTCACAACTGGTTTTAATTTATATTTGGAACAAAGTCATGTCAGATACTGAGTTACTTCAGGTGATGTGTCACATAGGAGGCGGTCTATTGATTTCTTCCATCTTGGAGATTCCCAAAGGAGAAACTGCCTGTTTATTAAACATTCCAGGTCTCCTATTCCCCCCAATCTACTCAGAAGTCAGTTCAACTGTCATGAGTAGGTCATTCTCTACCTAAATAACTTGTTAATAACCAATTTAGAATCACTTTTGTCTACATTTCCACATTTTCCCCATTGTTTGGATATGATGCAATATTCTTGATTTGCCCTTCAATATTAATGAGTCAGTTATGCAGCTCTATGTTTCTAGCTCTCTGATGCTTCCTGTGCCATTAGAATGTCTGCACCTTCACAGTTTTTCTCCTAAGATCAACAACCCAGTTGGATAGCTTGGACTTTTTTCTTCACCACGTTCTACTTCATGAATGGGTCTCTGGCATCAGATCTCAACACATTGCGCAGGATTAGAGATAGTCCGAGGGTCTTCAATTAGGTAGATAGTAGCTCAGGATCGCTCGTTAGTTTTCTGTAGGATGGTTCAGTTGCCTGATAACAGCTGGGAAGAAACTGTCTCTGAATCTGGAGGTATCTGTTCTCACGCATACCTCCAGATTCAGAGACGGTTTATTCCCGGCTGTTATCAGTCAAATTAACCCTCCTACCGAAAACTAGAGAGTGGTCCTGAGCTACTATCTACCTCATTGAAGTTCATCAGAGTATCTTTAAATGGACTTTATTGAAACAATATTCCCTTTGTCATCTAACTGTACACTGTGGACGGCTCGATTCTCATCATGAAGACTCTTTCCGCTGACTGATTAGCCCGCAACAAAAAGCTTTTCACTCTACCTTAGCACATGTGACAATAAACTAAACTAAACTAAACAAAACTAAGATGTAATCTGAACTTTATAATGTTTTTTTGCCTTCTGTTAAGCTGCTTGCCTATCTAGTTAACCATTAGTTACCTTTGGTCAGTCTGAAAAAGTGTCTCGGCCCGAAACGCCACCTGTTCCTTTTCTCCAGGGATATTACACATGTGATAATAAAGTATGATCATTGAGGTACATTTGACATCAATGCCTTTTGAAATTATTTCCTGGGAACATATGTCAAGTCAAGTCAAGTCAAGTTTATTTGTCACACACATACGAGATACACAATGCTTGCGGACTTTGTGCAAAAAACAAACAAACAAACAAACAAACTACAAACAGAATGGAACAGAATCACATATTCTTTTACATATTAAATATTGTGGGCGGAAGGAATAAGGGAAACAAAAACAGCAATTTAAAAACAAAACAGTAGAGTGGTACAGTAAAGTTAGTCCCTGGTGAGATAGGTGCATTAGAACAAGAGAACTAGAGCAGCAACAAGCCATCCAGCACTTTGTTTAGTTTAGTTTAGTTTAGAGATACAGCACGGAAATAGGCCCTTCGGCCTATCGAGTCCGCGCCAACCAGCGATCCCCGCACACACACTAGGGAGAATTCACAAGTACACCAAGCTGATTAACTTGCATACCTGTACGTCTTTGGAGTGTGGGAGGAAACCAAAGATCTCGGAGAAAACCCACCTGGTCACGTACAAACTTCATACAGACAGCACCCGTAGTCGGGATCAAACCCAGGTGTCCGGCGCTGCAAGCGCTGTAAGGCAGCAAATCTACCGCCGCGCCACCATGCTGCCTTTGGATCTGCTCATCCACAATAAGATCACAGCTGATCTGCTACCATATTGACACTTTACTGCACTGACCATGTGGTATTCTGTGATTCCTTTAATGTGTCCAGTTCTATCGAATATGTCCAGTGACTGAGCCTCCACCGTGCCTCTGGTGGAGAAATCTAAAAGATGAGTTACCGCCACAAAAGTGGACTTAGATTTATATTTCAACATCTCACATTGAAATAGAACCCAAAGGCACGACACAAACTGGGCACTTCTTATTCTGCATACTACCCAACAGTATGAACAATGCATTCTCCAATTTCAAGTAAACCACCACCCCCTTCTCATCCCCCTCCCCACAAATCGTTCAAGTAAACCACCACCCCCTTCTCATCCCCCTCCCCAGCATCCTGTCCCTTTTACCTCATCTCCCAATTCACTCATCTCCTGCCCCGCCCTTCTCCGAGTGCCCCATTCTTTTTATCTTCCCTCTTTTTTCCCAGCCCCCTTCCACTTCTACCTACATCACCCCCCTCCATCTTTACATTCAACTCCTAATTTTGCTTCCATTTATCTGATATCCTTTTGACTCCATCTCACCTCTAGCTTAGATACCATCTCCACCCATCTGCCTCCTTACCTGCATCCTTGCCAGCATTTGCCTGACCATGACCACTCTTCACAAACTTTCTCCCCACCTTATTTTCCATGCTGTATCTTTCACTGACTCTGCCTAATTCACATTGCCTGCTGCAGATATCTCCATGCGTGTGTCAGTCCATCGGACCTGATTCCTCACATCAAATATTAATAGTAAGATTAAACGAGAACTTAACAGTTTGAAGTTTGATCGTTATTTTCATGAGGAGTTACGTTAGTGATTACGTGAAGAAGACCCGTCAGGGCGCATGCGCGTCAATCTTCAAAGCAGCGGTATGAAATCACAGATAACACAATATTTGAAGTAACATATTAAGATGAGCAACATCAGAACTACCATATGACTTTTTTTATGAGAGAGGGTTGGGCATGGCGGGCACGTAATCAACAACGTAACTCCTCATAAAATAACGATTAAACTTCAAACTGGTAAGTTCTCGTTTAATCTTACTATTTTACTTCGGAGTCACTTTAGTGATTCCATGAAGAGTTCAAAGCTCTGTGATTTTATGCCGTAGATCCAAATCCCGGCTTCTCACTGCATTGATTGACTTTCGATGAGAAACAATCAATAATGCGTTAAACATGAAATTTTAATATCATGCAATAACAATTGATTTGAATAATCAAAACAAACAGTAACCCCTCTATCCCAGGGGAACCTAAACAGGACTTAATACTGAATTTGCAAACAGCCTCTTGCCGAACGGCATTTGATCATGTCCACCGTTCACCCAGACAGTCCTTGATCCAGGTATGGCGTTCTTAAAACCTGCAAATTAACAAGTCAATACGATCACATAACAGATGACTTTCCCATGTTAGTGGATGATCCAGTCAATTCCTACGCTTGGCAACCACCAAAAAGAGGTTGGATCCCTAACTGTAACATCAAAGGGAACCATGCTTGATTCGGCCAATTAGGTATTACAAGCACCCCCAAAGCGGCATCCTGCTTGATTTCTTGCAGACTCCGACCTATTAGGCAAAATGGTAGAAAAATATATAAAACATACCACCCCAATGTAACGTCAAAGTACCAATTGCAACTGCCACCTGGTCTGGTTCCCATGAAACCTATTTAGGCTGCTGATGGTTGAACCTTGATGCAATACAAATCGATATCTGGCATTCATATATAAGTACTATATTATTGAACACCTCCTGGTTCAACATCCAATCTATGTTGTCATGGAACTTTCGTGACTTGGCGTCTGCTACTATGTAGAATCTACCTGGTAGATAAATAGCTGAAATATATATTTCAATGTACCAGGCCCAAATGTGATTAGCCAATCTGTCACAAAATACCGACTTGATTCCACTGATGTGATTAATATATATGCCACTTGCGTAGTATTGTCAATCTGAAACTGAATATGCAGATTACATTTGTTAGAGCAATAAGCCTTATCCATAAAAGCCTCTTAATAGTTAATTGCCCATGTCTGCAGAAGCGATGCCTCTTGCTCAGTCCATCTGCCTCCACAGCTGAAACTCGTATCCGTGACACCTCACCCGAGTGCAATGACATTCATCTGCAAAATCATAGAAGGCTGGTCAAGCATTACCTTGCTATAACTTCTGGCCACATGGTGAATCCACCATTGCAAATCAGAAATAGCCTTTACTGATAACGGCCTAGGTCTATTATAATGACCCAAATGCATCCTTAATGCCTCAATTAGCTTGATACACCTGTCAATTAGCTCTACCCTTTTTTCCCTGGGCAGTCACTTAATTGAATCAAATGTGACCCAAGTAGTCAGGTGTTAATTTGGATTCCTCTGGATGAATAATGCCCAATCTTTGAAAATTGGATTTAACAACTATCACCTGTTACTTCAGCTGTTCTCTTGGATACCTCTGTAATCAAGATATCATCAAGTTAAGCCATGAGCACCTGACCCTGGCCTCTCAGCATGCCTATTATAGGTTTTAACAATTTTGTTGCCATAGTTGATCCATCCAGGTGAATTTCAAATATCCTTATCCTGCAAATCAACAGACATTGAGTAATGCGCATCTTTAAGCTCTATAGTCGCCATATAGCATCCTCTTGACCCAGTTGCTTGGCAGTGACAATTCCATCTTACAATGTCTATACTATATCCCCCATCCTTTTTTGGCCTGGGAAAATATTAGAAACAAATTGATGGGGTTGGTGAACCAACTTTACCATTACACCTTTATCACATAAGCTTGCAAGTGCAGTCTGAACATCCATCTGTTCTGTTAATGAAAACTGAATAGTTCTCCCAAGAACATGCTGAATGTGCAAATCACAATTTGGATTGAAATCTATTCGAAACCTTTGAATAACACTCTGTATAAACAGAGCTAAGGAAATTTGCTTCCATTCATCCCAGAAACAGATGTAATGTACCCCAGATTTAAGTTGTGTCACATTTGATATGTGCACCTGAGAACCAGGCCCACCTACCTCCTTGGTACCTGGTGGATGACGTTGTCCCCCGGCTCCTTGGCGGGAAAGCCAATGTTTGACCATGTTCCCGCTTCGTTTGTCGGGGTACTTTCTTTTTTGGAAACTTGCCGACTGCCGGTGGCTTGATAAAGTCCACTGTCTTTGCCTCATCATCCATGTCCTTGACTCTCTTGGCGAGGTCCTCTCCGAAGAGTAGGTTGGCCGGCTGTATGTTGCTAGGCTGGAAAAATACTGCAATCTTGAATTAATGGTGGGCCGAATGGCACTTTCCCTGAGACAATGTATCTCAAAAATGGGTGCTACCAAGCAACCCTAGTACCTCTTGCTTCATCTCCGACACATGCCCTCCATCCACCGTTCTCGCGAACGCCGTGATTCCTGAGCCAAGTAATTTCAGGATTCTCTGCAGCTTCATCTCCTGGGCACTGCACGCCCACGCCCATCTGGCTCCATATCACTGCTGGCACCTTCAGTAACTCGCAGTTACCCCGTCTCTTGGTGATTCCAGACTCTGACTGGACAGCAAATCATACTGCCAGAGATGGGAACTCTGACAACGGCCGTCTTCGCTTTCCCAGTGGCATTCCATATTCTGACGGGACAGCGAATCGTGCTGCCAGAGAATGGACCTCTGACAACAGCCGTTCTTCGCTATTCAACAAAGTCTCCATCAGAGTCGGGTCAGAACTGAGCTGACCCTATCGTAGAGGCCAGCTGTTCTCCCAGTGGCACTCCATACTCTGACTGGACAGCGAATCGTGCTGCCAGAGAATGGACCTCTGACAACGGTCGTTCTTCGCTAATTTCCAAGTCTCCGTCAGAGTCGGGGTCAGAACTTAGCTGACCCTCTGCACTCACCTCATGCATGAGGGTGCTTTAAGCAGCCCTCTACCAGGTGCTGCCGGCGTGGCCTTTCTGCAACCTACCGCCCACACGACTCCTCCCCGGAGTGTGCGTTTCTGGAGCAACCTCTGAATGAGATGCTCCTTTTGGGAGAACCGTTTAAAAACGTCTCCAGCCCCGTACAGGCTCGTTGTGGCCCGACTCAGTTGAGTCCGAGGGCCACCCAGTCTTCCCCGTGCCTTACAAACGACTGGCGTAGGCTTTGGTGCTTTTTAGCACTCAGTCTGAAGTCGCCCCGCTCCCGGTCAGCGACTGTGCAGGGGTACGAGGCAGCCGCTGACAGACCGCATTCCCGCGGCTCTCCTATGCTTTACCTGTGGCTGCCCTCCCCCTGGTCGTCTTCATCATGGTGCTGCTGTAATAAAAAACACAGAGCACCACAAAACAGAAACTTTTCACTCCAGCTAAGTTTCCCACTTAGCTGGAGCTTTAAAACTATAAAAGTACTTAAAAAGTACTTACTACAGGAGGAGCTCTGTCCTCCCCTGCTCGTCTTCACCATGGTGCTGCCTGTAACAAAACACAGAGCACAGCACCACAGTAAAGGAAACTTTTTTACTCCAGCTAAGTTTCTCACTTAGCTGGAGCTTTAAAACTCTTTAAAATTACTCTAAAAATACTTACCACAGGAGGAGCTCCGTCCTCCCGCTGGTCCGTGCGCCAATGCAACCGACGTAATGACACGGATGCGCCCTGACGGGTCTTCTTCATGGAATCACTAAACTGACTCCGAAGTAAAATCACACACACTTTGGCATAAATGTCAGAACAATTAATTGTGCTAAAGCAGAGACTACCAAGATTTTCTTTTAAAGTAACCGAGAAGTATTCCCTTTTGCAACACCCAATTTGAAGCACATATTCTCTGGTACCTGAGCCATTTTGGACAGTGTTGGTGTTCTTAAAAATATCAGCTACTGGCAATGCATGCTCCTTTTTGCTCATTGCCATGTTTTATCTGATCAGGCACAACAGCCACATATCAGCGTTGAGATCTTCATGTCAAAGCTAACCTAGATCACCTAAAAGAGCTCAGGATTTCCAATGTGATAACATACGCAGAGGAATAACCAACACCATATTTACAGTATGTGCACAAGCCCAATCAAAATACATCAGCAGCTACTCGTCCAATTTTAAAAAATCTTTCTGTTTTTAGAATAGTGATAATAACACTTGTATCGTCAACCCCTTGGGGCCCAAGCCAGGCGACCCTCTACATGTTGGTCCCAGAATCGGATCTGTAATCATTCATTACAATCGCTCCACTCGTTTAATCCTCTACTCCAACAGCAGCATTTATCTTGCGCTAAACGTTATTCCCTTTAACTGTACAGTGTGGCGGCTCGTTTCTAATCATGTATAGTCCTTCCGTTGACTGGATAGCAAGTGACAAAAAAGCTTTACACAGAGCCTCAGTACACGTTACAATAAACTAAACTTAACGAAGAAGGGTCTCGGCCCGAAACGTCACCTATTCCTTTTCTCTGGAGATGCTGCTTGACACGCTGAGTTACTCCAGCATTTTGTGTTTAACTAACGAACAGTCTGGCAACTTTCAGAAGCCTCTTCCATTCTTACACACACAGCTAAGATGAGTTATGTTTGGTTGGATTCCTTAGTGAAGAATATGTGCAAAATATTTCCTACTTTATGAGAGTTCAACGGCTTGTGCAAGACTCCGATTTCTGGATTCAAAATCAGAAAGTAATTTCATTATTGATTGGGAACAGAAAGAGAGTGAGTTCATTATCAATTTGTTATTGTTTTGAAATCTACCTCTCTTTCTGTTCCCAATCAATAAGGCAGACTTATGTGTAAGAAGGAATGCAGATGCTGGTTTAAACCAAAGACACAAAAAAGCTGGAGTAACTCAGCTGAAGTCTGAAGAAGGGTCTCGACCTGAAACATCACCTATTCCTTTTCTCCAGAGATGCTGCCTGACCCACTGAGTTACTCCAGCTTTTTGTGTCTATCTTCAGACTGGCTTATGATTGTTTCTGAGCAACATTGGAATTTGAAGGTGAAGGCCTGAAGAAGGTTAACGAGTTTGTTTATGGAAAGCACAGCAATTTAAATCAGAATTTAGCTCATGTCAGCCCATATCGTTAGACATTAACAAATTGGGCTGGAGAGAGGAAAACTGCACCGGGTGTCAACCAATTGCCAATTAGCACCTCTTCGGAAAATTCATGATAAAATAAAAAAAGGGAGAAAGTAGGCAGACAAGAGTGGGAGCTAACTGTGTACTGATGACAGTAATCTAACTAATAGAGGTATTTGACCATGGATTGTCACTTTGTCGCGGTGGAGAAGCTTTTGTGGTCCTGAGAGCAATGCCGTCTCTGGTAGGGCCATCCATGGCGGTAAGGTCGAGGGGGAGATCTCTGACAAAGAGCAATCCAACGAAGACCTCAATGGTGGAACATGCGGAGGATGATGGCACACTTTAGTGGAGTGTCACAACGGCTGGGAAAGCGGATGAAGGCTGCAGCAGAAAAGGGTTTCCGGTCGTCTTGGATTTCATGCCACTGGATACTGACCCAGATCTGTCAAGAACCATGTGGTGGCTGTCTGTGCACCAGTTTCCCCACATTAAACAAAGTCACTCACAGGCGTCCTCCATAGAGGGAATAGCACCCTGGATTAAGTCCTCCACGTTGCACCAAGCTGTGCGGATTGCAGATTGACCTCTACAGACATCTGCAGACCCACAAGTAGACAACCCTATGGAGAGGACATTCATACTCGTTTGGAGTGACCGATGAAAACACAAGAGGTTATTAAACAAAATTGGAGTGCACATTATTGTTGGTAATATATATATATTAGCATGTATTGAGGGTTGGTTAACAAACAGGAAGCAAAAAGTGGGATTAAGTGGGTTTTCTGTTTCAGGTTGAAAGGCTGTGAACAGTAAGGTGTTGTTGTCCTCTGATCAATGCTGTTCACAATCTATTTCAATGATTTTGATGAAGGGATCAAGTACAATATATCCAAGGACGCCGATGACACAACTTTGGTGGATGGAAGTATGAGGTCTGAGAAGAGATGCGGTGTGGTTTCTCGGAGATACAGACAAATTAATTGAATGGCCAAAACCATGGCAAATAAAATATAATGCAGAAAATAGTGTTTGTTACACATTGAAGAAATAAAAAAGCCGAATATTTTAGAAATAGTTTTAGGTTTGAAAGGTGTGTTCAGAAGGATCCAGATATTCTCGCACACAATTTAGATAAAAACAACAATCAGGAACAGGAAACAATTAGGAAGACAAATGGTACACTGGCATTTGTTGTAAAGAGAATTTGGGAGCAAGAGTGGAAACTTCTTCAATTATGCAGGCCACCAGTGAGTCCATATCTGGAATATTGTACGCCAGTCTAGTTCCAATAGCAGGAAGGATATATTTTGCCTTTCAAATCACGCATCATAGCCTCCCCACATTGGTTCAGAGGATGGTGTGTTTATAATATGGGTATTTAAGTCGTATAAAGGTATTTTAGTTTAGTTTTAGAGAAACAAACACGGAAATAGGCCCTTCATGCCCACTAGGGAAATTTACATTTATACCAAGCCAATTAACCTCCAAACATGTACCTCTTTGGAGTGTGGGAGGAAACCGAAGATCTCGGAGAAAGCCCACGCAGGTCACGGGGAGAACATAAAACTCCGTACAGACAGCGCCCATAGTCAGGAGGATCATACTCGGGTCTCTGGCGCTGTAAAGGCAGCAACTCGACCGCCACGCCACCAGATATTCTAAATAGTTGCACATATAAAATCAGTCTTTTTATTCCGAACTGTCAACGATTCTGCTGATTTTTACACATCTAGAAATAACAAATAATTTATTTCAGATAATACCTTGAGGCTAAAGCAAATGCTTATATCTGAATAAACTAAGATTATGAAATTCTCGACATCAATTCATAGGAACGACTACACGATTGCAAAGAAGATTCAGGATAGGGAGTGGAGCAAATAAAGACATTCTTCACTGTAATGTGTTGGAAGGAATTGCAGATGCTGGTTTACACCAAAGATAGGCAGAGAATGCTGGAGTAACTCAATGGGACAGGCAGCATCTCTGGATTGAAGGAATGGATTACGTTTCAGGTCGAGACCCTTCTTCAGACTTGTTTGCTTCTTCTCAACTAAAATGTCAAGAGCACAAACATGAGTGCTTGATTAATCAGACTGCAGCTCTTTGTTTTGCTCACACGCATACATACCCTCTCGTGTGTTATTTATTTCCTGAATATGTGATTCAGGGTATCCAGGAATTTGAGTCGGCAATCTAATGATTACAATTTTGAATAAGCTCCATTACTCAGTGACACACTTTATTCCCAGAAAGCACGTACAATTATTATCCTTGAAGTGATTTATCTTTCAAATTGGGGAGAAAGTTGATTAGCTCCCTAAAGCTAAAACAGTGGAAATGGCAAGATTACAATTGTGATAATTAAGGGAAATTCTGAGACCCTCGCACTTTCTAAATCCTCTGTAGAGCACACATCATCTCTATTTTGTTGGATATCATTTATTTATTTATTTTGGATGCCACTCATATCCATAATTGAATTTTCTTCCAGATATGTATTCTTGGTTATTTTTATTTAAATTTCAGTCTTGCACTGTCATGAATCAGATCCAGAGTAATAATATATTCTTTCACATTATCAACAAGATCCATTGTATTTTTATAGCATCCTTAACAGAACCTTGCCTCCAGCTCTTCACTCCCACCCCCACCCCTTACATTCAGTCTGAAGAAGAGCGCCGACCTGAAACATCACCTAATCTTTTACTTCTGAGATGATACCTGACCCGTTGAGTTATTCCGGCATTTTGTGTCTATCTTCAGACTGAAGAAGAGCCTTGACCTGAAACGTCACCTAATCCTTTTCTCCGGAGACGATACCTGGCCCTCTGAGTTACTCCAGTACTTTGTGTCCATCTTTGGATGAAATCTGCGCTCCGATTCAGGGGACAATGTCAAAATTCTCAACGAATCAGAAAACCTGCAGTTTCTCAGGTAGCGTCCTACAAACAACTTGTTCGCTCCAAGAGCAGCAGAATGTCCACAGTTGATGAGCCAAATTGAAACCTGCCATAATTGGCATCTTGGAACAAATTCTCAGTTACTCGAACAGAAGTAACAAGGACTGGTTTGTAGAGAATGACCAGGAGATCGAGGGACTAATTCAATGCAAGTGTAAGGTGTTCCCGGACTGGAATTTTCACCCTCCATCAAAGCAAAAAAAAAAGATACCAGAATACAGAGACCCAGCAGAAAAGCTGGGACCGAAAGAGCAGATGGTAGATGAAGAGAGTAAGTCTCAGGAATATATTGACACCCATGATATGTGTTAGCTCTTCAGGCCTGAGAAAAATAAAAATCTAAGGCTTCAGCACCCAAGGCGCCATGCAATGAGAACCAGAAATGGAGATGAACTTATCAGGAACAGAGATGCATTGAACACCTACAGAAAGGGCACTTCAAACATCTTTAGATGACACAGTGGCACAAAAGGTAGAGGTGCTGCCACATAGCACCAGTGATCACAGTTCAATCCTGACCTTCACTGTTGTCTGTGTGAACTTTGCATTTTCTCCCTGAAATCAGGGGCTTTTGTTTGCTTAGGTTAACTGGTCCATGTGTATAGGTGAATGGAAGAATCTGGGGTAGAGTTGATGAGAATGTGGGGGAATAAAAATCTGTGTTTGATAGTCAGCATGGACTCGATGGGCCAAGGGGTTTATTTCCACGCAGCATCTCTCTCTGTGACTATAATCTCCTCAACTGTGATTCTACCTTGGTGTGAACACAGCTGACTCGATCCCAAAACAGCCCATCTTACACCAGCCTTGCCTCCACTCAGACTTCAGACTTCAGAGATACATTGCGGGAACATGCCCTTCGTCCCACTGAGTCTGCACTGACCAGCGATCACCCCGCACACTAACCTACACACTCTAGGGACAATTGAGCAACTTACCATAGTCAATTAACCTACAAACCTGTACGTCTTTGGTGTGTGGGAGGAAACCGGAGCACCCGGAAAAACCCCACGTGGTCACAAGTAGAACGTACAAACTCTGTACAGACAGCACCGGTAGTCAGTATTGAACCCGGCTCTCTGGTGCTGTGAGGCAGCAACACGAACACTGTGCCTCCCCGCCTGTTCAACAAGAAGTCAAGAAGGCCATAACTCAGCTCAAAAATAAACATAACCCCAGGAACAGATGGTATCACTACTGAAGTCCGATAACTTGGCAGTGAAGGGCTTCAGTCCTAAAAAGGCTTCAGCCAAAATCTCATTGCCCATATCAGGGAAGATGAGGAAATTGCAATGAACGTTAAAGATGCATTGACCACGAGCATCTTCAGGAAAGGACACAAGTCTGACCACAATAGCCACAGGGGAGTCTCCCTGCAGTCTGGCAAGGAAAGATCATCACCTGTCAATGTAATTAAATGCTTTTTGAATATACAGTATATTTGCTCAATGAATATATCCTTTGTTAGGCTGAATTAGTGCAATCAAACTATCTCAAACTAATTGACAAGCTCGGGGCTCTGTCCACTCAACCAGAGAAAACACTATTTGATATCTGAGAAGACCATACCAACGGGCAAAATTATTTGTGTTACTAAAGTCCAGTAATTAAATTCCAGTAGTGTTTCAAACAAAGCCAGTCTCAAGATCATGACAAATGTTGGGTAGTATTAGATACAACAATGATCTCTGCACCTGATGTTGGACTCAGTCAGTGACATCTGGAGCCATAGATCACCTTTCTAGTTAAGAGTCTTGTTACTTGGTGTTCAAATACATTCTCCCATTAGAGTGTTGGCATTGGTCTAAGACAGAATCAGGCATTACTAAACCACACTGATTCACTTAAAGATAATCAAAAATAAAGATTGGGTTCATCTAGTTGAGTCTTAATCAAAATTGTAACCTATTTTTCTCGTTAAGGGAAAAAGTACAGGTCATGCAGATCATCTGTAAGGAATCATTCCAGCCCCAGTATTTAATTTCTATCTGGGATTGAATTGATTCTGTGTGAAGCTGAAACTTCGGGCATTTGATAAACTTGAAAAAAACATTTTCTGTACTGGTTATGCTAAATATTTCTCTTCACGACATCAGTGGCCACACATTTCATTGGCTGTGTTATGCCTTTGGATATTCTGAAGTTCTGTGATTAAAATTTTATTTTCTTTAGTTCTTCAATTTACAGAACAGCCTTAAGGTTGTAGCTTAACAAGCAATCGTGATCAATCAGGCAAAACAATGCCTTATCTGATCGGGCAACAACAGATATCCACAGCCGGACATGAGACAGAAGGAACAGAAGGTTCTGTCCACAACCTGGCCTGAACAGCTGAGAGAAGCAAAGCTTCTTGTTACTGCTCCAATTAACTGGAGGATGCCAACCAGCTAAACAAGAGAAAAATGTCTTCTTGCTCCCATTAGAGCAAGGATACCACTCACTGTGCAAATTGTCTCTTCCTCCCTGAATGTCACCTTCATGTTTTATTTATTTCCTTTCATCTGAATATTCCCCTCCAGTAAACCTTCCATCATCTGAACTCCAAGCAAAATATATTGTTGCCATAATAAATAATGCAATTACACGGTTTGCTTTTTATTTTCAGAAAGGCATTTGAAGAATGACCAGATCAGTCTATTTCACATTCTGTGTCAATCTTGGCTCATATGGAGAATGATGTGTCATGAAGTATTTGAATTAAACCAGGAGATTGAAATTCGCACCAGATTGATTGACTGACCCTCAGTAAAGATATTTACTGGCTGATATTTTGGGGGGGCTGTTTCTTCAAACAATTCTATATGGCCGGCGCGCTGTATTTCAAAAATGTGTTGATGCATCGAAGTCTGCTTTTGTTTACTTCCTGTAGTCACAGACTGAGGTTGTCTGAGCTAGGACCCCATTTCTTGAAGCGCGGGAGGATGAGGGGTGATCTTATAAAGGTGTACAAAATCATGAGAGGAATAGCTCGGGTAAACGCACAGAGTCTCTTGCCCAGAGTAGGGGAGTCGAGAACCAGAGGACATAGGTTTGAGGTGAAGGGGGAGAAGATTTATTAGGAAACTCAGGGGTATCTTTTATACAAAAAGTGTGGTGGGTGTATGGAATGAGCTTCCGGAGGAGGTAGTTGAGGCAGGGACTATCGCAACCTTTAAGAAACATTTGGACCGGTGCATGGATATGATAGGTTTAGAGGGATACTAGACTAAGTGGGATCCATTGGGTCCCATGTTCCCAACGCAATATTCCACCTCTCCACTAATTCCAATATTGATGGCCAGTGGGGGGGGGGGGGCTTTCTGGAGCGCTAGTATGGGTATTGTGGGCTGAAGAGACTGGTTTCCAAAGGGCTAGTATGGACATTGTGGGCCAAATGGATTCTTGGGGTGACAGCTCAGTCACTCAACCCTGATGTGCTGGCAGATCACTCATGGCTGGTGGGCGATCAGTTGACTCACTGTTATTCCTTGAAATTCCATTTCAAGCAGGGTGCAAGGCCACCAAATTCAAATGCAGTTTCCTACCATTTCAAGCAGGGTGCAAGGCTACCAAATTCAAGTGCAGTTTCATACCACTTCAAGCAGGGTGCAAGGCCACCAAATTCAAGTGCAATTTCACACCACTTCAAGCAGGGTGCAAGACAACCAAATGGAAGTGGTTTCATACCATTTCATGCAGGGTGCAAGGCCACCACATTCAAATGCAGTTTCATGCCATTTCAAGCAGGGTGAAACCACCATAAAATCATCATAAAACCACACAAAACACCACATAAACACCACACTCACAGTTCAGTAGACATTCAGTGTGTTCAGTTGATTCACAGCTCAGACAGTCGTGACTTCTCCCTCCCCCACCTTGCAGAGACTGAGCCACACCCACACTTCCGGGTTTTATAATCCCTCCCCCCTCCCACCAGAAGGGGCGTGGCTTTCATGGTGTGATTGACAGGAGAGAGAGATTCTCAACATTTTTTTAAACACTAATAACACTGTTATTTTTCGTTGATGGGAAGAATCCTCTGCATCTGATTAGCAGAGGGGGACTGAGTAAGACGGCCAAAAATCACATTCGTAAGCGGTAGCATTTTATCTAAAATCAATATACAGTGCAAACAGGAAGTAGTCAAGTTACCACCACCAACAACCATTTGCAGTGCAGCATTTCAAAGCAGTTACCACCACCAACAACCATTTGCAGTGCAGCATTTCAAAGCAGTTACCACCACCAACAACCATTTGCAGTGCAGCATTTCAAAGCAGTTACCACCACCAACAATCATTTGCAGTGCAGCATTTCAAAGCAGTTACCACCAACAACAACCATTTGCAGTGCAGCATTTCAAAGCAGTTACCACCACCAACAACCATTTGCAGTGCAGCATTTCAAAGCAGTTACCCCCACCAACAACCATTTGCAGTGCAGCATTTTAAAGCAGTTACCACCACCAACAACCATTTGCAGTGCAGCATTTCAAAGCAACCACATTTTCATTTTCAAACCACATTAAGGGCACTCACAGGTGAGTAGACATGTGTTCAGTGTTATTCACAGCTCAGAAAGACTTGACCCTCTCACTTCCTCCATCTTGCAGAGACTGAGTGAGGCGCAACACTTCTGGGTTTTATAGTCCCTCCCCCTCCCACCAGCAGGGGCAGCAGAGAGAATGTCAACATTTTTTAAACATTAATAACTCTTTTATTTTTCATTGATCGGAAAAATCCTCTTGTCCTGCGCAGCGGAGGGTGACTCTAAGTAAGATGGCCAAAAATCACAGCCGTAAGTGGCAGCGTTTTTTCAAAAATCATGAAACAGAAAAACAGGAAGTGGTCAAGATCTTACTTTTAGTAATATAGATGAGCCAAATGCAGGCAGGTGAGACTCATGTAGATGGGACACGTTAGTTGGTGTGGGCATGTTGGGGCAAAGGACCTATTTTTACGCTGTATGACTCTATGATTCTATGACCGGAAAAATACCGGACACCCAGCCTGGGGTAATACCAGACCCCAGCAGGAAGATGAGTAAACGAGATTGTCTTTCACGTTCGGTGTTAAATGAACATTTTCACATTCTGCTTTTCCTGAAAGGTTAATGTAATTTTACTCCAGATACGCCTAATTAGTGGTGATAACTGTGAGAATGTGAGATCTCCAGGGTCTGACTAATTAAAGTCCTGCATTAATTTGAGAATTTGTTAGTTTTTGACTTGTTTTGATCATTGTGATTGATTCAGCCACCCTTGTCAATGGACTAAGGCTAATGGAATATATCCGTCTATAAAAAATCACAAGTGAAACATTTTGCAGAAGAGCCCATATTTCCTTTGGGAATTAAGCAAGCTATTTTGTTCAAAACTAATTAACACTGCATGGTTAACAATCTGGTGATGTCTGGTCACAGAATATCAGATGTGTATTCACAGTATCTGGTTTATAATCCAGTCTCAAAGGAATGCAAAATCCATTGTTCTTTCCCCGCAATTTTCTCGTTTTAATCCATGCTTGAGATGAATAAATGAGGGAGCCACTGGCAGTCCCTAATGCCCTTCACGGTGACACCATCTGTAGTTACCTCCATCCTTCTATGGAGGCATTCTCACAGTGATGGGATAAAGAGTTCAAGGATAGACACAAAATACTGGAGTAATTTAGCGGGACAGACTACATCGCTGGTTAGAAGGAATGGGTGACGTTTCGCGTTGAGCCTTCTTCAGACTGAGTCAGGGGGAGGGAGACACACAGATAAGGTGTGAAAACTAAACATCAAAGGGGATGAGGTTTTAAGGAAAATGGAGAATAGATCATTGTTAGCTTGGAAAAGGTGACAACAAAGCATACAGAGATAACATTTAATCAGGGGGACAGTCAGACTAGTTGGTGAACTAGGAAGGGGAGGGATGGAGAGAGAGGGAAAGCAAGGGTTACTTGGAGTTAGAGAACTCAATATTCATACCACTGGGATGTAAGCTGTCCAAGCAAAATATGAGGTGCTGTTCCTCCAATTTGCGCTGGGCCTCACTCTGATAATGGAGGAGGCTCAGGTCAGGAAGGGTAATTTGAGTAGGAACTTGCATATTCTCCAGCGTCTCACTGGTTTAGAATCATAGACACACAGTCATACAGACCAGAGAAAGGTCCTTCTGCACATCATTACCTTTATACTTTCCCCTTACATACAACATACCAATGTGCAACACCTCACCTTTGCTCTGATTAAATTCCATCCGCCACTTCTCCTTCCATTTTTGTAACTGATCTGTACCCTGCAGTAAAGTTCAAAAACATGCCTCATTATCCCCCAATTTTGATGTCTGCAAACTTACTGACCAACCATTGGATATTTATGTCCAAATTGCTTGTTTTGACCAATGAAAAGTGACAAATTAATAATCTGATAATTAAGGGGCATTTAAGGAGTTGTGATCAAAATTGAAAATGTGACAGAGTTTTATAGAAAGATTAAAACTGTGTCATTCAATGTAAACAAAACAGACAGGATGGATTGTCATTTGAGAAGTATTAAAGAGACTAAGCCAGCATTCCTTTATACACCAACACTGCCCAGGTTTGAATTCTGAATGGAAACTGAGCCTCAGTTCATAAAGTGTGAGGTTCTGTCTCTAACAAGCTTCGACAAAAGTCAAAGTTGTGAGTGGAACATTGAATTGTGCCAAAGTTGTTGATAGCTTTAACAATCTGACATGCAAAGGTGCCAAAAACCATTACAACACAGGCGAATAATACAACAAAAAAAACCAGTCTGTAGAGTTGATGGTTTATAGCGGCAGAGACCTGGGATTGATCCTGACTACGGGTGCTGTCTGTACGGAATTTGTACGTTCTCCCTGGATTTTCTTTAGAGTGCTCCGGTTTCCACCTCATTCCAAAGACGTGCAGGTTTGTAGGTTAATTCTCTTCTGTAAATTGTCCCTCGTCTGTAGGATATGTGTATGGTGATCGGTGGTCGGCGTGACTCAGTGGGCCAAAGGACCCATTTCCAATTTGTATCTCCAAAATAAACTAACCTAAATTCAGATGTATGTCAAAAATAATAAGATAAGGGAACAGTTAAGGGAAAAAACATACAAATTGAGAAATTAGTAAAAACATTGAACTGAATCAAAACAACTCTTAATCTGTAGGCCAATTATATCATTAGGGACTTAGCTCCAGCTAGCACAGAATCTGAAGCAATTCCTGGATGAAGGCTTTAACCCATAATGATAATAGTGCAGGAGAACCCAGATGCTTAGAAATTAATTTAGTGGTTGCTAGCATTCAATGTGTCGAACAGTATTGTACATACCCACTGAATTTTGATCATTAAGTTAATGAAATAAATAACAGTGACGGATAACAACAGACCGATGCTCATGGAAATATTTAGCATCATATCTGAATTTCTAGGCAAATATGAGTTAATATTTAACAACAACACAAATCTTCAAATGGCCTGTGTCCATAGCATTTCGTGGAGTCCCTGGTCAACAAGGTTGCTCAAACTTCAGGGCAAGTGCTTCTTTCACCTGACCCCTTTGAGTTTGCAATGGGAATATTGTCAAGAAGGAAATAGATTACAACAATTTTTAGAATCTCGTATAAAATCATAAACAAAATATCTTCTGCTGGACCGATTGTCTATTGTTAGTCTAATGGCTGCATTAAAGCTGTGATCAGTTCAAAGAAAGTTAAAATAAATTTGTTGATGAGAGGGAATTCACAGCTCATTTCAATGAATGAGTCGATCATTAGCATCAAAAATTGAAATCTTTGAAAGTCAGAATTTTCCCTTCTGATACTGTACTAATTAAATACTTTGTCAAAGATGGCTTCATGGGAATTTTAGTGAGACCCTCAATGGAATAATCCTTCTTCTTGGCAGAAATCCAACTTAAAGCATACTGTAGTTACTGAATCCCATCCTTTTTGTTAAAAAGCATGTAACATGTATAATTTAAAAGGTACCCTTTTCACCTGTCTTAAATACTTTTCTGGATAATCTTCCAGATATTACATTGAATGTTTGTTCAATTGAATGTGCAATGTCACTATATTTTATACTCTGAACTGTAAAAGGTATTTGTTTTATTTCTCTCACTTACACGGAATATGCTGCTGACAGAACAATCAGAGCCTAGTTCAAATGTGACCACTCAAAACAGTGGCCCCCGTTCTGCTCTTGTACACTTAATGAGAATAATTCCACATTATCAAATGATTGAATTAGAATGTCAATAGCCACATGCATCCCAATTAACCAAATAATTTGACCTTTGCACAGTTTCCTGCAGTATGGGCTTTGTAGATTCTTCTCCAAAGGCATGAATAATCCACAAGGGTCTTCCTAATATATTCTATGCGGCATTGTACACCTTGGAGACAAGCTTTGACCTTAGCAGCATCTGCCATCGGCGTAACTAGGTGGTCCAGAATTAATCTGGAGGGAGTGAAACGCTTGTGGGGAGAATAGACCATAGGAAACACTAGTGGGATGAGGGGTTTACTCCGTGAGGGTGCATCGACTCAATGGGCCAGAGTGGCCTATGTTCATAAGTTCATAAGTTATAGGAGCAGAATTAGAACATTCGGCCCATCAATTCTACAAAGGACAGAATACATATAACACTCAGCCAGGAATGCAACAGTATTTGGGTATTTTCAATATGCCAACAAAGGATCCACTGCATGGTATAGCAGCCCACATCATGACAGTCACTGTGTTCAGGAAAGCACAACACAGAGTTACCTGCTGGGCATCTGGAGGCTGTGGAGAGAAGGGACAGCATCTATTACTGCTGTTACTCCTGACCACCCAAATGCCACTTATTCCAGCACTGCTAAACTCCGTTACCGTTCCTTCATCATCATTAAGTTTCCTTCTGCACCCCATGCCCATCAACAATGATTCTCCTACTCCATCTTCATTCACCTATTCCCACCCATGCTCTGCCCTGCCCCATCCCTCTTCCAACTTTCTTTCCCGTCCCCCTACAATCAGTCTGGAGAAGGGCTCCGACCTGAATCCAGGCTCTGCAGGGATGCTACCTGGCCCACTGAGTTACTCCAACATTTTGTGTTTGCTTTCATGCTGTATCTCCAAACTAAAAACGAAACATTTGATGAATGATTGCAGGTGAACACATTGAGAGAAATGTACTGTAAAAAAAGGACACGAAGGATCTAATAGATTTTAAGCATGTTTGAGAAATATGAGTGTAGAAGGTGAGTATTGAGTATAGCAGTTGGGAGGTCATGTTGCAGTTGTATAAGACACTGGTGAGGCCACATTTAGAATATTGTGTTCAGGTCTGGCCACCGCGTTATAGGAAATATGTTGTCAAGCTAGAAAGGGTACAGAGAACATTTACGAGGATGTTGCCAGGACTAGAGGGTCTGAGCAAAAGGCAGAGGTTAAGTAAGCTGGGACACTATTCCTTGGAATGCAGGAGGATGAGGGATGATCTCATACAGGGTATTAGATCAGGTAGATGCACAGAGTCTCTTGCCCAGAGTAGGTGAATCGAGAACCAGAGGACATAGGTTTAAGGTGAAGGGGAAAAGATTTAATAGAAATCTGAGGTAATTTTTTCACACAAAGGGTGGTGGGTGTATGGAACAAGCTGCCAGAGGAGGCAGGGACAATCCCAACATTTAAGAAACAGTTAGACAGGTACATGAATAGGATAAGTTTGGAGGGATATGGACCAAATGCTGTCAGGTGGGACTAGTGTAGCTGGGACATGTTGGTCGGTGTGGGCAATTTGGGACGAAGGGGCTGTTTCTGCACTGTATCACACTATGACTCTCTCTATGACTCTAAATGTTTATATTTTTCCAGAGGAATGGAATTATCATCGAAAGGTGAGTTTCAAGATGCTTCCCCCAATCTTCATCTATTGACTAAAAGGAGCCAAAGGCAAAATGTCCGGTCGTCATTTGATAATGTTCTACCATGAGGATATGTTAACAAATGTACAATTGCAAGGCAACACATGATCAATGGCACACAAACAATAACCTCAGAGGAAATGTCAGGCAGATAGTGCATTAAGAAGTCAGCTCAATTCTGAGAAAACTGACAGATCGTAACAAAATGTGATGGACACAATATTAAAGGCGAATGGAAACATAAACGATTGAATATTTTATCTCCTTCCTCCTTCTGTGTGCTGTCTTTTTCCGTTGCAGTGGAAGAGACTTTCAGTGGATGTAAGGCAGTGGAGTAGTGGATTGAACACTTGACTTTCATACCAGGGGATGCCCCATCTGTGAGATGGTCCTTTTCTCTGTTGGAGGGAATTAATTAGCCTGTACCCCAAGTCTGGCCTTCACGTGGGACCTATTTGCCTTTACCACAGCTCATGTTTGAACAGCACTTAAACAAAGTTTCAGATGGGTTTCTCAACAAGTCTGGAGAAGGGTTCTGAACAAAGCACCACAAAGCATCTGTACCATTTGTCCCTTTCTCTCTCTTTCCCACCAGTCCTTGGCTTCTCAAATGTGGCATGGTCCACAATTCTTCATCCTCAGCAGTGCCAAAATAAAATTGATTTCTTCTTCTCCTGCTTCTACCTCCATGCCTATTTCTTCAGTGATGAATTCTTTCCTCCCCGTCGATGATCCCCTTTCACTTGTGCACTTCCCTCTGGCCTTTAACCCTCTATGGACATTTTCATTTCCAATTACAGATGTGATATTGAAAGTCTTGACTTCTCCGCTCCATTGCCCAATCCATTCTCATCCCCTCTGAACGTGCAGCACAGTGCAAACTTAAACTAATCCCAACCTTGTCATCAAACCTGTCGACAAGACCAATGCCATTATGGTCTAACCATTTTAACTCCCCTTCCCATTCCCATACTGAACGTTCTGTCCTGGCCATCCTCCATTGCCAGAATGAGGTCACGTGCAAACTGGAGGGACAGCACTTCATATTCTACTTGGGTAGCTTACAACTCAATGGTATGCACATTGAGTTCTTCAATTTTAGGTAACTGATCTACAAACTTATTTTATGCTTATCTCATACCACTTGACTTTAGCCTCTGGCCAACTATTATCCAATCGACCCCACACAACCCCGCCCCCCCCTGCACCTCTCACCTCGTCACCTGTATCCATCTATAACTTGGCCAGGTTTTGTCTCTCTTCTAGTTTTCGACCCTCCACCACCACAATCAGTGTGAAGAAGCGTCCCGACCCAAAACATCACCTATCCAAATTTTCCAGAGATGATCCCTGACCTGCTGAGTTAGTCCAGCATTTTGTGTCTTATTTAATAAACCTTGGACAATGGACCTGTTTTTGAGTGATTATTTAGTTTTTCAATATCCCCTAACAGTAAGTATAATTTATACAATATACTAACCTTACAGTATATGCACTTTAATAAATACTAGACAAAGTGGGACCCGTTGGGTCCCATGTTCACACGGGAGGGCTGGTCTCCCAACGCAATATTCCACCTCTCCACCAATTCCAATATTGGTGGCCAGTGAGGGGGGGGGGCTTTCTGGAGCACTAATATGGGTGATGTGGGCCGAAGGGACTGGTTTCCAGGGAGCTAGTATGGACATTGTGGGCAGAATGGATTATTGGGCTGGCAGCTCAGTCACTTATGACTAGTGGGCTGGCAGCTCAGACACTCAGGCCTGGTAGGCTGGCAGCTCAGTCACTCAGGCCTGGTGGGCTGGCAGCTCAGTCACTCAGGCCTGGTGGGCTGGCAGCTCAGTCGTTCAGGGCTGGTGGGCTGGCAGCTCAGTCACTCAGGGCTGGTGGGCTGGCAGCACAGTCACTCAGGGCTGGTGGGCTGGCAGCTCAGTCACTCAGGGCTGGTGGGCTGGCAGCTCAGTCACTCAGGGCTGGTGGGCTGGTGGGCTGGCAGCTCAGTCACTCAGGGCTGGCGGGCTGGCAGATCAGTCACTCAAGGCTGGTGGGCTGGCAGTTCACTCATGGCTATTCCTTGAAATTCCATTTCAAGCAGAGTGCAGGCCACCACATTCAGTTTCACAGCATTTCAAGCAGAGTGCAGGCCACCACATTCAGTTTCGCAGCATTTCAAGCAAAGTGCAGGCCACCACATTCAGTTTCACAGCATTTCAAGCAGAGTGCAGGCCACCACATTCAGTTTCACAACATTTCAAGCAGAGTGCAGGCCACCACATTCAAGTTCACAGCATTTTAAGTAGAGTGCAGGCCATCAAATTGCCAAACTCATTGCATTGTCATAAGGGCTAACAAATCATTTATTGCAAGTACATTGCGGACTAACAGTTCTGTTGATTCACAGCTTAGAATCACAGTTGTGGACACTCCCTCGCGATCTTCCACAGTGACAGACTCACATCCAGGCATCTGGGGTTTTATAGACCTGCCCGCCCCCCACCCCCCCTGGAAGGGGCGTTACCTTCACCGTGGTGATTGACAGGCAAGAGGACCAATCAGCTGATCTCAAGATTTTTTAAACACTCATAACCTTTTTATTTTTCACCGATCGGAAAAATCCTAGGGGCTGCCTCAGCGGAGGAGAACTGTAAGTAAGATGACCAAATATCCTAGCGATATATGGTAGCGTTTTTTTCTAAAATCAATATAGAGCGCAGACAGGAAGTGGTCAAGATTAGACTTTTAGTTATATAGATAGCTGCATAACACATGGTGCAAAATTATACATTCAGATCTCTGTGTGTTGTTATACATTTTTAGTGTATATCTCTGGCTACAAGTTGATATAGTAAGATTAATTGATCCACTGGTCAGTCCATTAAGAAGCAGACATTTTCCCACACAGTCTCCCAGTGATGCATTTGCACAGGAACATTAAGACTCTTTAGTGCGTTACAGGGTTGAGGTGACACTGTCTGTGTGACCTCAACTAAGCTATTGCTATGGAGCATGACAGAGGTACGTAAAATTAGTTCCACTGACACTTTTTAAGACACAATTAAAAATGTAGTTACTGAAAGCAATTTTGTCTGGCAAACAGGAAACGCTGACTATCGACCAGTGGCACTAACGTCTGTGGTGATGAAGTGCTTTGAGAGGTTGATCATGGCGCAAATCAACTCCTACCTCGACAAAAACCTGGACCCACTGCAGTTCGCCTACTGCCACAACAGATCAACGGTGGATGCGTCCTCACTAGCTCTCCACTCCGCTCTGGACCACTGGACGACAAAAACTCATGTCAGGCTGTTATTCATTGACTACAGCTTGGCATTTAATACCATCATCCCCTCCAAGCTGGTTACCAAGCTCTCAGATCTGGGTCTCTGCGCATCCCTCTGCAATTGGATCCTCGACTTCCTCATTCACAGACCACAATCTGTCCGTATTGGTGGAAATGTGTCATCCTCGATAACAATCAGCACGGGAGCACCTCAAGGCTCCGTGCTCAGCCCTCTGCTGTACTCACTCTATATTCATGACGGTCATAGTGTGAACTCCATCATCAAGTTCGCCAACGACACCACTGTTGTGGGATGTATCACTGATGGGGACGAGTCAGAGTATAGGTGAGATCGACCGATTGATGAAATGCTGCCAGCACAATAACCTGGCTCTCAACACCAGCAAAACCAAGGAACTGATTGTTGCCTTTGGAAGGGGTAGGATAGGGACCCACAGTCCCGTTTATATCAACGGGTCGATGGTGGAAAGGGCAAGAACTTCAAATTCCTGGGCGTGCATATTTCCGAAGATCTCACCTGGTCCCAGAACACTGATGCAAATATAAAGAAACCACACCAGTGCCTCTACTTCCTGAGAAGATTACGGAGAGTCGGTATGTCAAGGAGGACTCTATCGAACCTCTACAGGTGCACAGTAGAGAGCATACTGACCGGTTGCATCGTGGCTTAGTTAGGCAACTTGAGCGTCCAGGACCGGAAAAGGCTGCAAAAAGTTGTAAACATCATCGGCTCTGACCTCCCTACCATCGAGGGGATCTATCGCAGTCGCTGCCTCAAAAACGCCACATACTCATCTCTCCGCTGCCATCAGGTAGAAGGTACAGGAGCCTGAAATCTGCAACATCCAGGTTCAGGAACAGCTACTTCCCCACAGCCATCGGACTATTAAGCACAACTTCAACCAAACTCTGAACCATAACAGCCTATTGCACTTTATCTGTTTATTTCTGTGTGTATATATATATTCTATGGTATATGGACACACTGATCTGTTCTGTATTTATTCATACAATATTCTGCTGTGCTACAGCAAGCAAGAATTTCATTGTCCTATCTGAGACACATGACAATAAACTCTCTTGACTCTTGACTCTTCATTTACTGCTTAAACTTTTCAAAGGCCGTGCTGACTGTCCATGTTGTAGACTTCCTATCATGCCTCAATATTATGAGGCATTCAAAATAAAAAAAATAATCTGTGCTTTCCTCCTACAGTGTCTCACAGTGCCAGAGACTCGGATTCGATCCTGACCACGGTGCTGTCTATGTGGAGTTTGCATGTTCTCTATGTGATTGCGTGGGTTTCCTCCGGATGCTCTGCTTTGCTCTTGCATCCCAGAGATGTGTGTGTTTTTTTTTAAACATTAATTGGCCTCTGTAATTTCACCCTGGTGTGTAGGGAGTGGATGCATAAGTGGAATGACTAGTATGAACTAGTGTGATGATGGATGTTTGACATGGACTGAGTGAACTGTCAGCCCTGTCTCTATGCTGCATCTTTCAATCAATTCAATCAATCACCTGTGATATATTTTTATAAAACCCAGCATCCAGTAAATGTTATCATTTTCATTATAGGTTTAAGCAAAGCAAATGACAAATATGAGAACAGGCTCTATACAACTGGAGATAGGCACAAAATGCTAAACTCAGCGGGTCGGGCTGCATCTTGGAGGAAAGGAATAGGTGATGTTTCGGGTTGATACCCTTCGTCAGACTGAAAGTCAGGGGGGAGGGAAACTAGTATGAAAACTGGAGTCTGTCCATTTCCTAGGTAATTTTGCAAAGGGAAAAAATGGTGGTGGAAAACTTGTACATCTATATGGTGATAACAATGTGTTACTACTCTCTAGCTTTACAATTTACATCTCTTAACAATCTCCAGATGACAATACCCCAATCTGATTAGGAGAATCAAATGTCAAGAGTGTTTAATTGTTTCAATGCAATGGGTAACAAAACAAGGACAATCTTATTTACATCAGCCATACAGCCATATTAGTGCAACAGAACAAATACATATGGAATAATCAATAATACAATAAATTATTTAAATATTAATAAGATACTGAATAATACTAGCTAACCTGACCATTATAGAGCACATTGAAGTATATAGTGCAATCTATACAAAGTCCATAGTAGATCGTTGCTGAGGTAGGCTTGTGGTTGTGCAGTGCGGTTTAAGAGCCTGATGGTTAATGGGAAGATGTTCTTGAAACTGAAGGTCACGGTTTTTACCGAAGATAGACTCAAAGTGCTGGAATAACTCAGCGGGTCAAGCAGCATCTCTGGAGAAAAAGGATGGGTGACGTTTTGGGACAGAACTCTTCTTCAGACTGGTTTTCATCTGGATAAAGTGTTATCATTTAATTAATGATTAGATTAACTTCCATTGAAGTAGATAGTTAAAACTGAAGATCTTCTGGCATTGCTACCACCATGTAGACCTCTTGATCTATGTGCTCTAAAGTTCAATGGAAACTATCTCGCTCCACCAGCACACAAATAACATGGAAAGTGACTGGATTTGCAGTTATATTGAAGCTATTATTCTCATGAATGTTTTAATATGTCTGCAATTGTTATTCTCAGCACATAAACAAACTGTTACAAAGTTGCCAACAACTTGGAATGTAGAGATGTTTTAATATTCATACCACTGGGTTGTAAGCTGCCCAAGCAAAATATGAGATGTTCCTCCAATTTGCATTTAGCCTCACTCTGACAATGGAGGAGACCCAGGACAGAAAGGTCTGTGTGGGAATGGGGAGGAGAATTAAAGTGTTTAGCAACCAGGAGATCAGGGAGGTTCAAGCGGACTGAGCGAAGGTGTTCAGCGAAAGGATCGTCCAGTCTACGTTTGGTCTCACCGATGTATAAGAGTCCACATCGCAGAGGGGTGCTTGCAAGGCAGTGCAGGCTCCAGGTGGCAAAGAGGCTTCAGGTGGTCTCAGGTCAACGCTAAAGGTTTCCAGCTGCATTAGATTCCTTTGGTTTACAACCCAATGGTATGAACATTGAGTTCTTCAATTTTAGGTAACTAACCTACAAACTTATAATCGTACCACTTGACTTTAGCCTTTGTCCAACCATTATCCGATCGTCTCCCTATGAAGAAAGAATAAACAGACATTCCAGAAGAACCTTATTGAAATACCTGTAAGCAACATTCTTCCAGGGGTTGAAAAGACAGGTGAAAGGATGTGATTTCACTTGTCTGGGCATCTGGAACCATCGAATAGCTCAATATATGTAGATGAACAGCCATTCAGGACAAATCTGTAAAGCAATTCCTCCATCCATTGGAATTAATTACCGGAATGCTTTTAGTTTAGTTTAGCGATACAGCGCGGAAACAAGCCCTTCGGCCCACCGGGTCTGCGCCGAGCAGCGATCCCCATACATTAACACTATCCTATACCCACAAGGGACAATTTTTACATTTACCAAGCCAATTAACCTACAAACCTGCACGTCTTTGGAAATCGAAGATCTCAGAGAAAACCCACGCAGATCACGGGGAGAACGTACAAACTCCCGTAATCAGGATCGAACCTGGGTCTCCGGCACTGCATTCGCTGTAAGGCAGCAACTCTACCGCTGCGCCATCATGACCGCCCATGCTGGGACCCCCTCTGATATCTCGGCGGCCGCCCCACTCCGGGTCCCTCTTTGTTCTGTTTGGAGATACAGTATGGAAACAGGCCCTTCGGCCCACCGAGTCCACGCCAACCACCTGTTTACACTAGTCTCATGTTATCCCACTTAAGCATCAACTTCCTACACACGAGGGGCAATTTGAAGGCCAATTAACCTACCGTGCCTTCCGTAATCCCCAAACTGCCCCATTTCCACCTCAGATGTTTGCGCAAAACAGTAAGAATATCTAGAAATGTTGTTATAATCCTTAGTCTGGACCTACAGCATTCCTGAGTAATTCAAAACAAAAAAATTGAATTGAGATCATTACAGAATTACTTCTTACTCCAATGACAATTGAAGCATTGGCCTTAGAATTTATTTTTAAATGAATTAATTGGCATAATAAGAAAGATGTTTGAACATTCTGTGAACTAATTACTATATTTCTTTTTTTAACCCCGAGCAGCATTTACAAACTGAGGTCTGACACACTCTCAGAGGACTGAAGAGCATCCAGTCTTAATTAAACCATTGCTCTTCATCTCATTGGTGTGCTGCAGAAATATCACTCTGTTGTGCCATATATAGCTTTAAAAATACTTGTTGACATTGTTACATATGACATTTTGAGGAGGAAAGTATGAATCATACATCATAATATTCTTCCGCTGGCAATCATTAACAATATCCTACCAGTTACGAAATTTGATCACGGATCCCCAGAGACCATTTTCATTCAGCACATATACTGATCTCATCCCAATACTTCACCAGATCGTGAGAAGATAAACAGTGAGGACATTTTGCGGAGGAACAATCTCTAAGGAGAAAGAAAAATGTGCTGAGCACTCTCCTAACATTTCCAACAATCTTTATGTACAGATGTCCTTTAAGAATGAACTAGTTTAGCAGCATTCGCATGTTGCTACACTTCCATGCACTCTGCCTTTCCAAAGTACATTGTTCAACAATACAATAGAGAAAGCTGAATCAAACATTTTACCTGCTTATTCCTACGGATACAGCACAGCATGGTTCAATAACCTACTGTAGGCAAGACAACGCCTTCCTGTTGCTTAATTCCGCCACGTCTACACACACAGGCCAAAGCACTCCAATGCTGTGACCCTCTGACACCCAAGTAAACTTAAACTCTGATCATTTCCCTCCTTCCCCCCCCCCCCCCCCCCTAAGGAACTGTGACGAGGAGCTCTCGCCGCTGTGGTGGTATTTTACCTTTATGTGAGTGTGTGCACCCTTCTGAACTTGACTGTATAAATCCAATTTTCACAGATTTAACCTCCTTATTGGTAACGCTTACTAGTTCCAATGAATTATTTATTATTCTTCAGTGGAGCTTTTCGGATCATAGGTGGATGTGTATTCCAATTTTGTTGTCTGTATCCGGAAATGAACAGGGCAATAAATTTAAAAAAATGAATGGGTAACCAGTAATTGCAACCCGAACCCACAATCATTAGTGATTTCTTTATGCCTTGATGAGTTTCAAAATATTCAAATATCTATCTGGTGTCAGTTTTGATTGTTGGTTGTTTGTGAAGTCAGTTCAAATGGGATATTAAATGGCTACAAATGAAAGGATTAATCTCACTGCAATGACATCCTGTACCAAGCTGCCATCTTCCCTAATGAACCATCAGACTCTTCCTTCAATTGCTACACCTTTGCTTCAAAGGGATCCAGTTGTTCAGAATCTAGCTTTCATTTTTATGTTTTTGATCTGTTGAATGGAAGTTTGAATGCTGGTAATGCCAACAAAGCAGATTTTCATGTTTTAAGGAGGTATGAGTAAGAAGTGAGCTCCAGGATAATACAATGCTAAAGATAAAGATGGGATGAATTATCAGGTGGTAACCTCCTCAATTAAGTCTGGATTGTAAAGGTTAATGGATAGACAGAACTGTGTAAGAAGGAACTGCAAATGCTGGTTTAAACCAAAGATAGACACAAAAAGCTGGAGTAACACAGCGGGACAGGCAGCATCTCTGGAGGGAAGGAATGGGTGAAGAAGGGTCTCGACCCGAAACGTCACCCATTCCTTCTCCAAGAGATGCTGCATGTCCTGCTGATAGACATAACATTATGGTAGCATTTTTTTATCCTAATTCATGTGACAAAATCTCTCAAAACTTTATAAAACACTGAACCTATTCACTGCCCAATGTCATACTGCCTCAGCAAGGAGCTAATTTATTTTCTATCTGATGTGATTAATGATAATAAAGAATGAGTGGTCTTGTATTTAAATAGCAGCTTTTACCTATGATATCCCAGAGCACGTCAGTTTGTGAAATGGACAGCACCAATATTGTAGGCAGACACGGCAGGCAATTTGTCAAGGCAGGCAGCTCGATCAAAGACATTTATTATTTTGTGACCTTAATTGTAAAATGGACATTGGAAAACTATCCTGTTCTTTGAATTTAATACGCCTGAACAGTTTTGTTTCTTAAATTACCCTGTTACCTTCTCAGTTAAAAACAAGAGGGTAGATTTTGATATTCTAGGTTAAATAGAGTGGAGGCGGAGGATAAGGGAGAGAGTTTAGGACTAGGGTCACTGGAACTAGAGATTTTGATGCCGACTTTTAAAAAATCGAATGTGAATTTTAAAATTGAGTTAATAAACGTCACAAGAGACTGCTGTTCTGGTATCTCGAGCATAGAATAAAGAACTGGAGGTGTTCAGGTCAGTCAATATCTGTGGAGGGAATGGGCAGATGACGTTTTAGGACCCTTCGTCAGGCTGATGAGGAGAATTTGGTTCAGGTCTTGTTACAGACTTCAGTGAGCTTTAATTTAAAGAATTAAGTAAGTTTGGGTTCCTTGGAAACAGATGCAGGATAAACTATAGTGGGGAATAGGGCAGTAGCTGAAATGTAAACTAATATTTGATATCGGAGAAGAGGCAAAAATAAATATACTGGAAATATTGCAGAATCATGGATCGAAGGAGAATTAAGAACTTAATGTATCAGCAAATAAAAAAAACTGGAGAAATAAACCTGATTAACCCAAATGCCCTGGATCGATGTGCAGAAAGGGACTGCTGATGCTGGTTTAAACCGAAGATAGACACAAAATGCTGGAGTAACTCAGCGGGATTGGCAGCATCTCTGGAGGGAAGGAATGGGTGACATTTCAAGTTTAGGCCCTTCTTCAGATTGAAAGTCGCGGCTTGTCTTTAGAAGACCTCACTGAGAAGAACCCCCTTTACAGGATGCTTGAGACCTTAAACATGAGTTAGGTGTAACAGAATGTTGTGAGTGCTTTTGTCTGGGAGACAAAGCAATGGAAATAAGCGTGAGTTAGGCAGTTATCAATGCAACAGTCATCAGTGCCCACCATGGAGCAGGTGATATGGACATCCCTGATGTTTCTCACTCATAACACTCAGTCATAGTCACACAACATGGAAACAGGCCTTTCGGCCCAACTTGCCCACACCAGCCAACATGTCCCACCTACACTAATCCCACCTGCCTGCGTTTGGCATATATCACTCTAAACCTGTCCTATCCATGTACCAATCTAAATGCTTCTTAAACATTGCGATAGTACCTGCCTTAACTACCTCCTCCGGCAGCTGATTCCATACACCCACCACCCTTTGTGTGATAGTTACCCCTCGTGTTCCTATTAAATCTTTCCCCCCCTTACCTTAAACCTATGTTGTCTGGTTCTCCATTCCCCTATA
>CM075988.1:8950104-9054491 GCA_038087875.1 Malacoraja senta | reverse complement strand
CTTACCTTGTCCGATTTTTACTTTAAATTCGCTTTACTCACCGCCTGGAGGAGCTGCTGCTTCTCCACACACGGTCATGAACGCTATGCGTCTGATCGATAATGACGCGTGTGCGGCTGGACGGGGTCTTCTTCACGTAGTCACTCACGTGACTCCGAAGTAAAATTGACTACATGTTTTGATTTCATATTTTCTAGTAGACTAACTCATCATTGTGAATAGTACCAATGAGAAATTGACAGCAACCAGAAAGGCTAAAAAAAGGTCTTGCACCTTAGGAGGTTGGACGCAAGGGGAAAGAATACAATTAATGACATGACACTTTAACAGCATTGATGTACAGATGGATCTTGGGGTCCCAGTCCATTGCTCACTGAAACTGTCAACACAAGTAGACAAAGTGTTAAAGAAGGCAGGCGGTACGCTTGAGTATAAGAGTCAGGAAGGAAAGGGGCAAAGTTTAAAGGAGATGTGTGGGGCAACTTTTTTACATGGCGATGGGTGCCTGGAGTGCACTGTTGGGGGTGGTGGAGGAGGCAGATATAATAGTAGCATTTAAGAGGCTTTTAGCTGGGTACAGGGATGTGCTGGTGGAGGGGAATGGATCATGTTCAGGCAGATGAAGAATATCAGCATCAATGCACACCACAGACATTGTGTGCTGAAGGGCCTGTTCCTGCGCTGTATCTATGTTCTATGTTAAAAGTCAAGGGACAGTTGAACCGTGAAACAGACTCAAGTGAGTCTTGACAGAACTTCGGCTAAAAATTGGAGTTTGATTAGGCCGCAGTTGCCATGGTGACTTTTAGGAATTGTTAGCCCTGGGGAACAGCAACAAGTGCATCTTGTAACTGCACAGACACAAAATGGTGTCATCTAAAACAGCAGCAAACCACTCAGCTAGTGCTCCAAGGCTGGGCAGTAATTTAGTTGTAGGGAGGTAACATAGAAAATAGAAACAAGGGAAGACACAAAATGCTGGAGTAGCTCAGTGGGTCAGGCAGCATCTCCAGAGAATATGGATAAGCGACGTTTCAGGTCGGGACCATTCTTCAGACTCATGTGACATTTCAGGTCCGGACACTTCTTCAAACCCTTATCTGGTTCGACATTGGTCTTTACTGAGAATAGCTCTGTTGTCATCTCATTTGGTGCCGAGTCAAACCTGTTGTGGAATCACATTGCATACGGAGACACAACAAACACCGAGTCATACTGGTCACTGAGTTGTAACAGATACTGGCCACACTTGGTACTAAGTGACACTAAGCACTGCTCTGAATCACACCGGTTACTTAGTATTGAGGACATGCCAGATATTGAAACTTAACCTGCCGCTGAATCACACCAAATGCGTTCTGAGTCATACCAGGCACCGAACCAGACATGCTACTGGGACACGTTAGTTAATGCCACACAAGCAGTCAGACATATAAAATTCCAAGCCACACTCAGTACTGAGTCACAACTGGTTTTAATTTATATTTGGAACAAAGTCATGTCAGATACTGAGTTACTTCAGGTGATGTGTCACATAGGAGGCGGTCTATTGATTTCTTCCATCTTGGAGATTCCCAAAGGAGAAACTGCCTGTTTATTAAACATTCCAGGTCTCCTATTCCCCCCAATCTACTCAGAAGTCAGTTCAACTGTCATGAGTAGGTCACTCTCTACCTAAATAACTTGTTAATAACCAATTTAGAATCACTTTTGTCTACATTTCCACATTTTCCCCATTGTTTGGATATGATGCAATATTCTTGATTTGCCCTTCAATATTAATGAGTCAGTTATGCAGCTCTATGTTTCTAGCTCTCTGATGCTTCCTGTGCCATTAGAATGTCTGCACCTTCACAGTTTTTCTCCTAAGATCAACAACCCAGTTGGATAGCTTGGACTTTTTTCTTCACCACGTTCTACTTCATGAATGGGTCTCTGGCATCAGATCTCAACACATTGCGCAGGATTAGAGATAGTCCGAGGGTCTTCAATTAGGTAGATAGTAGCTCAGGATCGCTCGTTAGTTTTCTGTAGGATGGTTCAGTTGCCTGATAACAGCTGGGAAGAAACTGTCTCTGAATCTGGAGGTATCTGTTCTCACGCATACCTCCAGATTCAGAGACGGTTTATTCCCGGCTGTTATCAGTCAAATTAACCCTCCTACCGAAAACTAGAGAGTGGTCCTGAGCTACTATCTACCTCATTGAAGTTCATCAGAGTATCTTTAAATGGACTTTATTGAAACAATATTCCCTTTGTCATCTAACTGTACACTGTGGACGGCTCGATTCTCATCATGAAGACTCTTTCCGCTGACTGATTAGCCCGCAACAAAAAGCTTTTCACTCTACCTTAGCACATGTGACAATAAACTAAACTAAACTAAACAAAACTAAGATGTAATCTGAACTTTATAATGTTTTTTTGCCTTCTGTTAAGCTGCTTGCCTATCTAGTTAACCATTAGTTACCTTTGGTCAGTCTGAAAAAGTGTCTCGGCCCGAAACGCCACCTGTTCCTTTTCTCCAGGGATATTACACATGTGATAATAAAGTATGATCATTGAGGTACATTTGACATCAATGCCTTTTGAAATTATTTCCTGGGAACATATGTCAAGTCAAGTCAAGTCAAGTTTATTTGTCACACACATACGAGATACACAATGCTTGCGGACTTTGTGCAAAAAACAAACAAACAAACAAACAAACTACAAACAGAATGGAACAGAATCACATATTCTTTTACATATTAAATATTGTGGGCGGAAGGAATAAGGGAAACAAAAACAGCAATTTAAAAACAAAACAGTAGAGTGGTACAGTAAAGTTAGTCCCTGGTGAGATAGGTGCATTAGAACAAGAGAACTAGAGCAGCAACAAGCCATCCAGCACTTTGTTTAGTTTAGTTTAGTTTAGAGATACAGCACGGAAATAGGCCCTTCGGCCTATCGAGTCCGCGCCAACCAGCGATCCCCGCACACACACTAGGGAGAATTCACAAGTACACCAAGCTGATTAACTTGCATACCTGTACGTCTTTGGAGTGTGGGAGGAAACCAAAGATCTCGGAGAAAACCCACCTGGTCACGTACAAACTTCATACAGACAGCACCCGTAGTCGGGATCAAACCCAGGTGTCCGGCGCTGCAAGCGCTGTAAGGCAGCAAATCTACCGCCGCGCCACCACGCTGCCTTTGGATCTGCTCATCCACAATAAGATCACAGCTGATCTGCTACCATATTGACACTTTACTGCACTGACCATGTGGTATTCTGTGATTCCTTTAATGTGTCCAGTTCTATCGAATATGTTCAGTGACTGAGCCTCCACCGTGCCTCTGGTGGAGAAATCTAAAAGATGAGTTACCGCCACAAAAGTGGACTTAGATTTATATTTCAACATCTCACATTGAAATAGAACCCAAAGGCACGACGCAAACTGGGCACTTCTTATTCTGCATACTACCCAACAGTATGAACAATGCATTCTCCAATTTCAAGTAAACCACCACCCCCTTCTCATCCCCCTCCCCACAAATCGTTCAAGTAAACCACCACCCCCTTCTCATCCCCCTCCCCAGCATCCTGTCCCTTTTACCTCATCTCCCAATTCACTCATCTCCTGCCCCGCCCTTCTCCGAGTGCCCCATTCTTTTTATCTTCCCTCTTTTTTCCCAGCCCCCTTCCACTTCTACCTACATCACCCCCCTCCATCTTTACATTCAACTCCTAATTTTGCTTCCATTTATCTGATATCCTTTTGACTCCATCTCACCTCTAGCTTAGATACCATCTCCACCCATCTGCCTCCTTACCTGCATCCTTGCCAGCATTTGCCTGACCATGACCACTCTTCACAAACTTTCTCCCCACCACCACCCCTAACCCCCACCCCCCCACCCCCAGCTCCATCAGAAAGTTCCTGATTGAAATCTTTGTCTGTTCATTTTCCTCCACAGATGCTGTCTGAGTTGTTGAGTTGTTTTTTTGGTCAAGATGACAGCATCCGCAGTCTCTTGTGGCTCCAATTTAGCCCTCAGTAATAGTGGGCCCAAGGGCCTTATTTTCCATGCTGTATCTTTCACTGACTCTGCCTAATTCACATTGCCTGCTGCAGATATCTCCATGCGTGTGTCAGTCCATCGGACCTGATTCCTCACATCAAATATTAATAGTAAGATTAAACGAGAACTTAACAGTTTGAAGTTTGATCGTTATTTCATGAGGAGTTACGTTAGTGATTACGTGAAGAAGACCCGTCAGGGCGCATGCGCGTCAATCTTCAAAGCAGCGGTATGAAATCACAGATAACACAATATTTGAAGTAACATATTAAGATGAGCAACATCAGAACTACCATATGACTTTTTTTATGAGAGAGGGTTGGGCATGGCGGGCACGTAATCAACAACGTAACTCCTCATAAAATAACGATTAAACTTCAAACTGGTAAGTTCTCGTTTAATCTTACTATTTTACTTCGGAGTCACTTTAGTGATTCCATGAAGAGTTCAAAGCTCTGTGATTTTATGCCGTAGATCCAAATCCCGGCTTCTCACTGCATTGATTGACTTTCGATGAGAAACAATCAATAATGCGTTAAACATGAAATTTTAATATCATGCAATAACAATTGATTTGAATAATCAAAACAAACAGTAACCCCTCTATCCCAGGGGAACCTAAACAGGACTTAATACTGAATTTGCAAACAGCCTCTTCCCGAACGGCATTTGATCACCCGGCACCTGTAAAAATGTGGCCGATGTGAACATCCATCGCCCTAGCCGACGTTGCTGCTGCACTAGTGGAAAAGGATATATACATTTCAGTGTTAATACCTGCCTGAATTAACATTTGCTTTAAACCACCTTGAGATAGTCTGCACTGACATTCTCCTGTGTGGCTACATGTAACTGATAAACAATGCTGTTTCCACATTTCTTAAGATCTTTGTAGCTTCAATACAACGAAATTAAATGTGCCATTACACATAAACATGGATCAGTAGGTTATGCTGAAACACAATTTTAACAAACCTGTGACACCTGGCCTGCTCTGTTTGAGCTGGACGCAAATATAGAACATAACATTCTCTTCAGCAACTTCCATCCTGTCTAGCAGCTTTTGCAAACTCTGCACTTGCTATGCTGAACCAACGCCATGAGCATAACCACTTTCATGATTAGTTTGGCAAATTCAGTGACATGACAGGAACCTACTGTCGAAGCATCTTGAGGACCACACTTACATCCCAGATCGTCATATACCTGGGTTTAGGAGGTTTAGAGTTGAAATTCCTTTCATCAATCCAGCTATGATATGATGAAACCCAATAGGATCTTTCCTGACCCCGTCAAAACCATACGAGGACAAAGCACTTAAAGCTGTATTAATGGTGCTATAACTGAGCCCCTCATTATCGTAGGGTGTCAACAGAACTCTAAAATATCCACAATACCTGCAGTACTATAGTCAATATTATTTTGTACACAATATTGCTCCCATTTTTTACATAAGTAATATACCCATTTTGAGTACTCTTTCTCCAGGCTTCAGTGAGCATGTCCACCGTTCACCCAGACAGTCCTTGATCCAGGTATGGCGTTCTTAAAACCTGCAAATTAACAAGTCAATACGATCACATAACAGATGACTTTCCCATGTTAGTGGATGATCCAGTCAATTCCTACGCTTGGCAACCACCAAAAAGAGGTTGGATCCCTAACTGTAACATCAAAGGGAACCATGCTTGATTCGGCCAATTAGGTATTACAAGCACCCCCAAAGCGGCATCCTGCTTGATTTCTTGCAGACTCCGACCTATTAGGCAAAATGGTAGAAAAATATATAAAACATACCACCCCAATGTAACGTCAAAGTACCAATTGCAACTGCCACCTGGTCTGGTTCCCATGAAACCTATTTAGGCTGCTGATGGTTGAACCTTGGTGCAATACAAATCGATATCTGGCATTCATATATAAGTACTATATTATTGAACACCTCCTGGTTCAACATCCAATCTATGTTGTCATGGAACTTTCGTGACTTGGCGTCTGCTACTATGTAGAATCTACCTGGTAGATAAATAGCTGAAATATATATTTCAATGTACCAGGCCCAAATGTGATTAGCCAATCTGTCACAAAATACCGACTTGATTCCACTGATGTGATTAATATATATGCCACTTGCGTAGTATTGTCAATCTGAAACTGAATATGCAGATTACATTTGTTAGAGCAATAAGCCTTATCCATAAAAGCCTCTTAATAGTTAATTGCCCATGTCTGCAGAAGCGATGCCTCTTGCTCAGTCCATCTGCCTCCACAGCTGAAACTCGTATCCGTGACACCTCACCCGAGTGCAATGACATTCATCTGCAAAATCATAGAAGGCTGGTCAAGCATTACCTTGCTATAACTTCTGGCCACATGGTGAATCCACCATTGCAAATCAGAAATAGCCTTTACTGATAACGGCCTAGGTCTATTATAATGACCCAAATGCATCCTTAATGCCTCAATTAGCTTGATACACCTGTCAATTAGCTCTACCCTTTTTTCCCTGGGCAGTCACTTAATTGAATCAAATGTGACCCAAGTAGTCAGGTGTTAATTTGGATTCCTCTGGATGAATAATGCCCAATCTTTGAAAATTGGATTTAACAACTATCACCTGTTACTTCAGCTGTTCTCTTGGATACCTCTGTAATCAAGATATCATCAAGTTAAGCCATGAGCACCTGACCCTGGCCTCTCAGCATGCCTATTATAGGTTTTAACAATTTTGTTGCCATAGTTGATCCATCCAGGTGAATTTCAAATATCCTTATCCTGCAAATCAACAGACATTGAGTAATGCGCATCTTTAAGCTCTATAGTCGCCATATAGCATCCTCTTGACCCAGTTGCTTGGCAGTGACAATTCCATCTTACAATGTCTATACTATATCCCCCATCCTTTTTTGGCCTGGGAAAATATTAGAAACAAATTGATGGGGTTGGTGAACCAACTTTACCATTACACCTTTATCACATAAGCTTGCAAGTGCAGTCTGAACATCCATCTGTTCTGTTAATGAAAACTGAATAGTTCTCCCAAGAACATGCTGAATGTGCAAATCACAATTTGGATTGAAATCTATTTGAAACCTTTGAATAACACTCTGTATAAACAGAGCTAAGGAAATTTGCTTCCATTCATCCCAGAAACAGATGTAATGTACCCCAGATTTAAGTTGTGTCACATTTGATATGTGCACCTGAGAACCAGGCCCACCTACCTCCTTGGTACCTGGTGGATGACGTTGTCCCCCGGCTCCTTGGCGGGAAAGCCAATGTTTGACCATGTTCCCGCTTCGTTTGTCGGGGTACTTTCTTTTTTGGAAACTTGCCGACTGCCGGTGGCTTGATAAAGTCCACTGTCTTTGCCTCATCATCCATGTCCTTGACTCTCTTGGCGAGGTCCTCTCCGAAGAGTAGGTTGGCCGGCTGTATGTTGCTAGGCTGGAAAAATACTGCAATCTTGGAATTAATGGTGGGCCGAATGGCACTTTCCCTGAGACAATGTATCTCAAAAATGGGTGCTACCAAGCAACCCTAGTACCTCTTGCTTCATCTCCGACACATGCCCTCCATCCACCGTTCTCGCGAACGCCGTGATTCCTGAGCCAAGTAATTTCAGGATTCTCTGCAGCTTCATCTCCTGGGCACTGCACGCCCACGCCCATCTGGCTCCATATCACTGCTGGCACCTTCAGCAACTCGCAGTTACCCCGTCTCTTGGTGATTCCAGACTCTGACTGGACAGCAAATCATACTGCCAGAGATGGGAACTCTGACAACGGCCGTCTTCGCTTTCCCAGTGGCATTCCATATTCTGACGGGACAGCGAATCGTGCTGCCAGAGAATGGACCTCTGACAACAGCCGTTCTTCGCTATTCAACAAAGTCTCCGTCAGAGTCGGGTCAGAACTGAGCTGACCCTATCGTAGAGGCCAGCTGTTCTCCCAGTGGCACTCCATACTCTGACTGGACAGCGAATCGTGCTGCCAGAGAATGGACCTCTGACAACGGTCGTTCTTCGCTAATTTCCAAGTCTCCGTCAGAGTCGGGGTCAGAACTTAGCTGACCCTCTGCACTCACCTCATGCATGAGGGTGCTTTAAGCAGCCCTCTACCAGGTGCTGCCGGCGTGGCCTTTCTGCAACCTACCGCCCACACGACTCCTCCCCGGAGTGTGCGTTTCTGGAGCAACCTCTGAATGAGATGCTCCTTTTGGGAGAACCGTTTAAAAACGTCTCCAGCCCCGTACAGGCTCGTTGTGGCCCGACTCAGTTGAGTCCGAGGGCCACCCAGTCTTCCCCGTGCCTTACAAACGACTGGCGTAGGCTTTGGTGCTTTTTAGCACTCAGTCTGAAGTCGCCCCGCTCCCGGTCAGCGACTGTGCAGGGGTACGAGGCAGCCGCTGACAGACCGCATTCCCGTGGCTCTCCTATGCTTTACCTGTGGCTGCCCTCCCCCTGGTCGTCTTCATCATGGTGCTGCTGTAATAAAAAACACAGAGCACCACAAAACAGAAACTTTTCACTCCAGCTAAGTTTCCCACTTAGCTGGAGCTTTAAAACTATAAAAGTACTTAAAAAGTACTTACTACAGGAGGAGCTCTGTCCTCCCCTGCTCGTCTTCACCATGGTGCTGCCTGTGACAAAACACAGAGCACAGCACCACAGTAAAGGAAACTTTTTTACTCCAGCTAAGTTTCTCACTTAGCTGGAGCTTTAAAACTATAAAAGTACTTAAAAAGTACTTACTACAGGAGGAGCTCTGTCCTCCCCTGCTCGTCTTCACCATGGTGCTGCCTGTGACAAAACACAGAGCACAGCACCACAGTAAAGGAAACTTTTTTACTCCAGCTAAGTTTCTCACTTAGCTGGAGCTTTAAAACTCTTTAAAATTACTCTAAAAATACTTACCACAGGAGGAGCTCCGTCCTCCCGCTGGTCCGTGCGCCAATGCGACCGACGTAATGACACGGATGCGCCCTGACGGGTCTTCTTCATGGAATCACTAAACTGACTCCGAAGTAAAATCACACACACTTTGGCATAAATGTCAGAACAATTAATTGTGCTAAAGCAGAGACTACCAAGATTTTCTTTTAAAGTAACCGAGAAGTATTCCCTTTTGCAACACCCAATTTGAAGCACATATTCTCTGGTACCTGAGCCATTTTGGACAGTGTTGGTGTTCTTAAAAATATCAGCTACTGGCAATGCATGCTCCTTTTTGCTCATTGCCATGTTTTATCTGATCAGGCACAACAGCCACATATCAGCGTTGAGATCTTCATGTCAAAGCCTACCTAGATCACCTAAAAGAGCTCAGGATTTCCAATGTGATAACATACGCAGAGGAATAACCAACACCATATTTACAGTATGTGCACAAGCCCAATCAAAATACATCAGCAGCTACTCGTCCAATTTTAAAAAATCTTTCTGTTTTTAGAATAGTGATAATAACACTTGTATCGTCAACCCCTTGGGGCCCAAGCCAGGCGACCCTCTACATGTTGGTCCCAGAATCGGATCTGTAATCATTCATTACAATCGCTCCACTCGTTTAATCCTCTACTCCAACAGCAGCATTTATCTTGCGCTAAACGTTATTCCCTTTAACTGTACAGTGTGGCGGCTCGTTTCTAATCATGTATAGTCCTTCCGTTGACTGGATAGCAAGTGACAAAAAAGCTTTACACAGAGCCTCAGTACACGTTACAATAAACTAAACTTAACGAAGAAGGGTCTCGGCCCGAAACGTCACCTATTCCTTTTCTCTGGAGATGCTGCTTGACACACTGAGTTACTCCAGCATTTTGTGTTTAACTAACGAACAGTCTGGCAACTTTCAGAAGCCTCTTCCATTCTTACACACACAGCTAAGATGAGTTATGTTTGGTTGGATTCCTTAGTGAAGAATATGTGCAAAATATTTCCTACTTTATGAGAGTTCAACGGCTTGTGCAAGACTCCGATTTCTGGATTCAAAATCAGAAAGTAATTTCATTATTGATTGGGAACAGAAAGAGAGTGAGTTCATTATCAATTTGTTATTGTTTTGAAATCTACCTCTCTTTCTGTTCCCAATCAATAAGGCAGACTTATGTGTAAGAAGGAATGCAGATGCTGGTTTAAACCAAAGACACAAAAAAGCTGGAGTAACTCAGCTGAAGTCTGAAGAAGGGTCTCGACCTGAAACATCACCTATTCCTTTTCTCCAGAGATGCTGCCTGACCCACTGAGTTACTCCAGCTTTTTGTGTCTATCTTCAGACTGGCTTATGATTGTTTCTGAGCAACATTGGAATTTGAAGGTGAAGGCCTGAAGAAGGTTAACGAGTTTGTTTATGGAAAGCACAGCAATTTAAATCAGAATTTAGCTCATGTCAGCCCATATCGTTAGACATTAACAAATTGGGCTGGAGAGAGGAAAACTGCACCGGGTGTCAACCAATTGCCAATTAGCACCTCTTCGGAAAATTCATGATAAAATAAAAAAAGGGAGAAAGTAGGCAGACAAGAGTGGGAGCTAACTGTGTACTGATGACAGTAATCTAACTAATAGAGGTATTTGACCATGGATTGTCACTTTGTCGCGGTGGAGAAGCTTTTGTGGTCCTGAGAGCAATGCCGTCTCTGGTAGGGCCATCCATGGCGGTAAGGTCGAGGGGGAGATCTCTGACAAAGAGCAATCCAACGAAGACCTCAATGGTGGAACATGCGGAGGATGATGGCACACTTTAGTGGAGTGTCACAACGGCTGGGAAAGCGGATGAAGGCTGCAGCAGAAAAGGGTTTCCGGTCGTCTTGGATTTCATGCCACTGGATACTGACCCAGATCTGTCAAGAACCATGTGGTGGCTGTCTGTGCACCAGTTTCCCCACATTAAACAAAGTCACTCACAGGCGTCCTCCATAGAGGGAATAGCACCCTGGATTAAGTCCTCCACGTTGCACCAAGCTGTGCGGATTGCAGATTGACCTCTACAGACATCTGCAGACCCACAAGTAGACAACCCTATGGAGAGGACATTCATACTCGTTTGGAGTGACCGATGAAAACACAAGAGGTTATTAAACAAAATTGGAGTGCACATTATTGTTGGTAATATATATATTAGCATGTATTGAGGGTTGGTTAACAAACAGGAAGCAAAAAGTGGGATTAAGTGGGTTTTCTGTTTCAGGTTGAAAGGCTGTGAACAGTAAGGTGTTGTTGTCCTCTGATCAATGCTGTTCACAATCTATTTCAATGATTTTGATGAAGGGATCAAGTACAATATATCCAAGGACGCCGATGACACAACTTTGGTGGATGGAAGTATGAGGTCTGAGAAGAGATGCGGTGTGGTTTCTCGGAGATACAGACAAATTAATTGAATGGCCAAAACCATGGCAAATAAAATATAATGCAGAAAATAGTGTTTGTTACACATTGAAGAAATAAAAAAGCCGAATATTTTAGAAATAGTTTTAGGTTTGAAAGGTGTGTTCAGAAGGATCCAGATATTCTCGCACACAATTTAGATAAAAACAACAATCAGGAACAGGAAACAATTAGGAAGACAAATGGTACACTGGCATTTGTTGTAAAGAGGATTTGGGAGCAAGAGTGGAAACTTCTTCAATTATGCAGGCCACCAGTGAGTCCATATCTGGAATATTGTACGCCAGTCTAGTTCCAATAGCAGGAAGGATATATTTTGCCTTTCAAATCACGCATCATAGCCTCCCCACATTGGTTCAGAGGATGGTGTGTTTATAATATGGGTATTTAAGTCGTATAAAGGTATTTTAGTTTAGTTTTAGAGAAACAAACACGGAAATAGGCCCTTCATGCCCACTAGGGAAATTTACATTTATACCAAGCCAATTAACCTCCAAACATGTACCTCTTTGGAGTGTGGGAGGAAACCGAAGATCTCGGAGAAAGCCCACGCAGGTCACGGGGAGAACATAAAACTCCGTACAGACAGCGCCCATAGTCAGGAGGATCATACTCGGGTCTCTGGCGCTGTAAAGGCAGCAACTCGACCGCCACGCCACCAGATATTCTAAATAGTTGCACATATAAAATCAGTCTTTTTATTCCGAACTGTCAACGATTCTGCTGATTTTTACACATCTAGAAATAACAAATAATTTATTTCAGATAATACCTTGAGGCTAAAGCAAATGCTTATATCTGAATAAACTAAGATTATGAAATTCTCGACATCAATTCATAGGAACGACTACACGATTGCAAAGAAGATTCAGGATAGGGAGTGGAGCAAATAAAGACATTCTTCACTGTAATGTGTTGGAAGGAATTGCAGATGCTGGTTTACACCAAAGATAGGCAGAGAATGCTGGAGTAACTCAATGGGACAGGCAGCATCTCTGGATTGAAGGAATGGATTACGTTTCAGGTCGAGACCCTTCTTCAGACTTGTTTGCTTCTTCTCAACTAAAATGTCAAGAGCACAAACATGAGTGCTTGATTAATCAGACTGCAGCTCTTTGTTTTGCTCACACGCATACATACCCTCTCGTGTGTTATTTATTTCCTGAATATGTGATTCAGGGTATCCAGGAATTTGAGTCGGCAATCTAATGATTACAATTTTGAATAAGCTCCATTACTCAGTGACACACTTTATTCCCAGAAAGCACGTACAATTATTATCCTTGAAGTGATTTATCTTTCAAATTGGGGAGAAAGTTGATTAGCTCCCTAAAGCTAAAACAGTGGAAATGGCAAGATTACAATTGTGATAATTAAGGGAAATTCTGAGACCCTCGCACTTTCTAAATCCTCTGTAGAGCACACATCATCTCTATTTTGTTGGATATCATTTATTTATTTATTTTGGATGCCACTCATATCCATAATTGAATTTTCTTCCAGATATGTATTCTTGGTTATTTTTATTTAAATTTCAGTCTTGCACTGTCATGAATCAGATCCAGAGTAATAATATATTCTTTCACATTATCAACAAGATCCATTGTATTTTTATAGCATCCTTAACAGAACCTTGCCTCCAGCTCTTCACTCCCACCCCCACCCCTTACATTCAGTCTGAAGAAGAGCGCCGACCTGAAACATCACCTAATCTTTTACTTCTGAGATGATACCTGACCCGTTGAGTTATTCCGGCATTTTGTGTCTATCTTCAGACTGAAGAAGAGCCTTGACCTGAAACGTCACCTAATCCTTTTCTCCGGAGACGATACCTGGCCCTCTGAGTTACTCCAGTACTTTGTGTCCATCTTTGGATGAAATCTGCGCTCCGATTCAGGGAACAATGTCAAAATTCTCAACGAATCAGAAAACCTGCAGTTTCTCAGGTAGCGTCCTACAAACAACTTGTTCGCTCCAAGAGCAGCAGAATGTCCACAGTTGATGAGCCAAATTGAAACCTGCCATAATTGGCATCTTGGAACAAATTCTCAGTTACTCGAACAGAAGTAACAAGGACTGGTTTGTAGAGAATGACCAGGAGATCGAGGGACTAATTCAATGCAAGTGTAAGGTGTTCCCGGACTGGAATTTTCACCCTCCATCAAAGCAAAAAAAAAAGATACCAGAATACAGAGACCCAGCAGAAAAGCTGGGACCGAAAGAGCAGATGGTAGATGAAGAGAGTAAGTCTCAGGAATATATTGACACCCATGATATGTGTTAGCTCTTCAGGCCTGAGAAAAATAAAAATCTAAGGCTTCAGCACCCAAGGCGCCATGCAATGAGAACCAGAAATGGAGATGAACTTATCAGGAACAGAGATGCATTGAACACCTACAGAAAGGGCACTTCAAACATCTTTAGATGACACAGTGGCACAAAAGGTAGAGGTGCTGCCACATAGCACCAGTGATCACAGTTCAATCCTGACCTTCACTGTTGTCTGTGTGAACTTTGCATTTTCTCCCTGAAATCAGGGGCTTTTGTTTGCTTAGGTTAACTGGTCCATGTGTATAGGTGAATGGAAGAATCTGGGGTAGAGTTGATGAGAATGTGGGGGAATAAAAATCTGTGTTTGATAGTCAGCATGGACTCGATGGGCCAAGGGGTTTATTTCCACGCAGCATCTCTCTCTGTGACTATAATCTCCTCAACTGTGATTCTACCTTGGTGTGAACACAGCTGACTCGATCCCAAAACAGCCCATCTTACACCAGCCTTGCCTCCACTCAGACTTCAGACTTCAGAGATACATTGCGGGAACATGCCCTTCGTCCCACTGAGTCTGCACTGACCAGCGATCACCCCGCACACTAACCTACACACTCTAGGGACAATTGAGCAACTTACCATAGTCAATTAACCTACAAACCTGTACGTCTTTGGTGTGTGGGAGGAAACCGGAGCACCCGGAAAAACCCCACGTGGTCACAAGTAGAACGTACAAACTCTGTACAGACAGCACCGGTAGTCAGTATTGAACCCGGCTCTCTGGTGCTGTGAGGCAGCAACACGAACACTGTGCCTCCCCGCCTGTTCAACAAGAAGTCAAGAAGGCCATAACTCAGCTCAAAAATAAACATAACCCCAGGAACAGATGGTATCACTACTGAAGTCCGATAACTTGGCAGTGAAGGGCTTCAGTCCTAAAAAGGCTTCAGCCAAAATCTCATTGCCCATATCAGGGAAGATGAGGAAATTGCAATGAACGTTAAAGATGCATTGACCACGAGCATCTTCAGGAAAGGACACAAGTCTGACCACAATAGCCACAGGGGAGTCTCCCTGCAGTCTGGCAAGGAAAGATCATCACCTGTCAATGTAATTAAATGCTTTTTGAATATACAGTATATTTGCTCAATGAATATATCCTTTGTTAGGCTGAATTAGTGCAATCAAACTATCTCAAACTAATTGACAAGCTCGGGGCTCTGTCCACTCAACCAGAGAAAACACTATTTGATATCTGAGAAGACCATACCAACGGGCAAAATTATTTGTGTTACTAAAGTCCAGTAATTAAATTCCAGTAGTGTTTCAAACAAAGCCAGTCTCAAGATCATGACAAATGTTGGGTAGTATTAGATACAACAATGATCTCTGCACCTGATGTTGGACTCAGTCAGTGACATCTGGAGCCATAGATCACCTTTCTAGTTAAGAGTCTTGTTACTTGGTGTTCAAATACATTCTCCCATTAGAGTGTTGGCATTGGTCTAAGACAGAATCAGGCATTACTAAACCACACTGATTCACTTAAAGATAATCAAAAATAAAGATTGGGTTCATCTAGTTGAGTCTTAATCAAAATTGTAACCTATTTTTCTCGTTAAGGGAAAAAGTACAGGTCATGCAGATCATCTGTAAGGAATCATTCCAGCCCCAGTATTTAATTTCTATCTGGGATTGAATTGATTCTGTGTGAAGCTGAAACTTCGGGCATTTGATAAACTTGAAAAAATCATTTTCTGTACTGGTTATGCTAAATATTTCTCTTCACGACATCAGTGGCCACACATTTCATTGGCTGTGTTATGCCTTTGGATATTCTGAAGTTCTGTGATTAAAATTTTATTTTCTTTAGTTCTTCAATTTACAGAACAGCCTTAAGGTTGTAGCTTAACAAGCAATCGTGATCAATCAGGCAAAACAATGCCTTATCTGATCGGGCAACAACAGATATCCACAGCCGGACATGAGACAGAAGGAACAGAAGGTTCTGTCCACAACCTGGCCTGAACAGCTGAGAGAAGCAAAGCTTCTTGTTACTGCTCCAATTAACTGGAGGATGCCAACCAGCTAAACAAGAGAAAAATGTCTTCTTGCTCCCATTAGAGCAAGGATACCACTCACTGTGCAAATTGTCTCTTCCTCCCTGAATGTCACCTTCATGTTTTATTTATTTCCTTTCATCTGAATATTCCCCTCCAGTAAACCTTCCATCATCTGAACTCCAAGCAAAATATATTGTTGCCATAATAAATAATGCAATTACACGGTTTGCTTTTTATTTTCAGAAAGGCATTTGAAGAATGACCAGATCAGTCTATTTCACATTCTGTGTCAATCTTGGCTCATATGGAGAATGATGTGTCATGAAGTATTTGAATTAAACCAGGAGATTGAAATTCGCACCAGATTGATTGACTGACCCTCAGTAAAGATATTTACTGGCTGATATTTTGGGGGGGCTGTTTCTTCAAACAATTCTATATGGCCGGCGCGCTGTATTTCAAAAATGTGTTGATGCATCGAAGTCTGCTTTTGTTTACTTCCTGTAGTCACAGACTGAGGTTGTCTGAGCTAGGACCCCATTTCTTGAAGCGCGGGAGGATGAGGGGTGATCTTATAAAGGTGTACAAAATCATGAGAGGAATAGCTCGGGTAAACGCACAGAGTCTCTTGCCCAGAGTAGGGGAGTCGAGAACCAGAGGACATAGGTTTGAGGTGAAGGGGGAGAAGATTTATTAGGAAACTCAGGGGTATCTTTTATACAAAAAGTGTGGTGGGTGTATGGAATGAGCTTCCGGAGGAGGTAGTTGAGGCAGGGACTATCGCAACCTTTAAGAAACATTTGGACCGGTGCATGGATATGATAGGTTTAGAGGGATACTAGACTAAGTGGGATCCATTGGGTCCCATGTTCCCAACGCAATATTCCACCTCTCCACTAATTCCAATATTGATGGCCAGTGGGGGGGGGGGGGCTTTCTGGAGCGCTAGTATGGGTATTGTGGGCTGAAGAGACTGGTTTCCAAAGGGCTAGTATGGACATTGTGGGCCAAATGGATTCTTGGGGTGACAGCTCAGTCACTCAACCCTGATGTGCTGGCAGATCACTCACGGCTGGTGGGCGATCAGTTGACTCACTGTTATTCCTTGAAATTCCATTTCAAGCAGGGTGCAAGGCCACCAAATTCAAATGCAGTTTCCTACCATTTCAAGCAGGGTGCAAGGCTACCAAATTCAAGTGCAGTTTCATACCACTTCAAGCAGGGTGCAAGGCCACCAAATTCAAGTGCAATTTCACACCACTTCAAGCAGGGTGCAAGACAACCAAATGGAAGTGGTTTCATACCATTTCATGCAGGGTGCAAGGCCACCACATTCAAATGCAGTTTCATGCCATTTCAAGCAGGGTGAAACCACCATAAAATCATCATAAAACCACACAAAACACCACATAAACACCACACTCACAGTTCAGTAGACATTCAGTGTGTTCAGTTGATTCACAGCTCAGACAGTCGTGACTTCTCCCTCCCCCACCTTGCAGAGACTGAGCCACACCCACACTTCCGGGTTTTATAATCCCTCCCCCCTCCCACCAGAAGGGGCGTGGCTTTCATGGTGTGATTGACAGGAGAGAGAGATTCTCAACATTTTTTTAAACACTAATAACACTGTTATTTTTCGTTGATGGGAAGAATCCTCTGCATCTGATTAGCAGAGGGGGACTGAGTAAGACGGCCAAAAATCACATTCGTAAGCGGTAGCATTTTATCTAAAATCAATATACAGTGCAAACAGGAAGTAGTCAAGTTACCACCACCAACAACCATTTGCAGTGCAGCATTTCAAAGCAGTTACCACCACCAACAACCATTTGCAGTGCAGCATTTCAAAGCAGTTACCACCACCAACAACCATTTGCAGTGCAGCATTTCAAAGCAGTTACCACCACCAACAATCATTTGCAGTGCAGCATTTCAAAGCAGTTACCACCAACAACAACCATTTGCAGTGCAGCATTTCAAAGCAGTTACCACCACCAACAACCATTTGCAGTGCAGCATTTCAAAGCAGTTACCCCCACCAACAACCATTTGCAGTGCAGCATTTTAAAGCAGTTACCACCACCAACAACCATTTGCAGTGCAGCATTTCAAAGCAACCACATTTTCATTTTCAAACCACATTAAGGGCACTCACAGGTGAGTAGACATGTGTTCAGTGTTATTCACAGCTCAGAAAGACTTGACCCTCTCACTTCCTCCATCTTGCAGAGACTGAGTGAGGCGCAACACTTCTGGGTTTTATAGTCCCTCCCCCTCCCACCAGCAGGGGCAGCAGAGAGAATGTCAACATTTTTTAAACATTAATAACTCTTTTATTTTTCATTGATCGGAAAAATCCTCTTGTCCTGCGCAGCGGAGGGTGACTCTAAGTAAGATGGCCAAAAATCACAGCCGTAAGTGGCAGCGTTTTTTCAAAAATCATGAAACAGAAAAACAGGAAGTGGTCAAGATCTTACTTTTAGTAATATAGATGAGCCAAATGCAGGCAGGTGAGACTCATGTAGATGGGACACGTTAGTTGGTGTGGGCATGTTGGGGCAAAGGACCTATTTTTACGCTGTATGACTCTATGATTCTATGACCGGAAAAATACCGGACACCCAGCCTGGGGTAATACCAGACCCCAGCAGGAAGATGAGTAAACGAGATTGTCTTTCACGTTCGGTGTTAAATGAACATTTTCACATTCTGCTTTTCCTGAAAGGTTAATGTAATTTTACTCCAGATACGCCTAATTAGTGGTGATAACTGTGAGAATGTGAGATCTCCAGGGTCTGACTAATTAAAGTCCTGCATTAATTTGAGAATTTGTTAGTTTTTGACTTGTTTTGATCATTGTGATTGATTCAGCCACCCTTGTCAATGGACTAAGGCTAATGGAATATATCCGTCTATAAAAAATCACAAGTGAAACATTTTGCAGAAGAGCCCATATTTCCTTTGGGAATTAAGCAAGCTATTTTGTTCAAAACTAATTAACACTGCATGGTTAACAATCTGGTGATGTCTGGTCACAGAATATCAGATGTGTATTCACAGTATCTGGTTTATAATCCAGTCTCAAAGGAATGCAAAATCCATTGTTCTTTCCCCGCAATTTTCTCGTTTTAATCCATGCTTGAGATGAATAAATGAGGGAGCCACTGGCAGTCCCTAATGCCCTTCATGGTGACACCATCTGTAGTTACCTCCATCCTTCTATGGAGGCATTCTCACAGTGATGGGATAAAGAGTTCAAGGATAGACACAAAATACTGGAGTAATTTAGCGGGACAGACTACATCGCTGGTTAGAAGGAATGGGTGACGTTTCGCGTTGAGCCTTCTTCAGACTGAGTCAGGGGGAGGGAGACACACAGATAAGGTGTGAAAACTAAACATCAAAGGGGATGAGGTTTTAAGGAAAATGGAGAATAGATCATTGTTAGCTTGGAAAAGGTGACAACAAAGCATACAGAGATAACATTTAATCAGGGGGACAGTCAGACTAGTTGGTGAACTAGGAAGGGGAGGGATGGAGAGAGAGGGAAAGCAAGGGTTACTTGGAGTTAGAGAACTCAATATTCATACCACTGGGATGTAAGCTGTCCAAGCAAAATATGAGGTGCTGTTCCTCCAATTTGCGCTGGGCCTCACTCTGATAATGGAGGAGGCTCAGGTCAGGAAGGGTAATTTGAGTAGGAACTTGCATATTCTCCAGCGTCTCACTGGTTTAGAATCATAGACACACAGTCATACAGACCAGAGAAAGGTCCTTCTGCACATCATTACCTTTATACTTTCCCCTTACATACAACATACCAATGTGCAACACCTCACCTTTGCTCTGATTAAATTCCATCCGCCACTTCTCCTTCCATTTTTGTAACTGATCTGTACCCTGCAGTAAAGTTCAAAAACATGCCTCATTATCCCCCAATTTTGATGTCTGCAAACTTACTGACCAACCATTGGATATTTATGTCCAAATTGCTTGTTTTGACCAATGAAAAGTGACAAATTAATAATCTGATAATTAAGGGGCATTTAAGGAGTTGTGATCAAAATTGAAAATGTGACAGAGTTTTATAGAAAGATTAAAACTGTGTCATTCAATGTAAACAAAACAGACAGGATGGATTGTCATTTGAGAAGTATTAAAGAGACTAAGCCAGCATTCCTTTATACACCAACACTGCCCAGGTTTGAATTCTGAATGGAAACTGAGCCTCAGTTCATAAAGTGTGAGGTTCTGTCTCTAACAAGCTTCGACAAAAGTCAAAGTTGTGAGTGGAACATTGAATTGTGCCAAAGTTGTTGATAGCTTTAACAATCTGACATGCAAAGGTGCCAAAAACCATTACAACACAGGCGAATAATACAACAAAAAAAACCAGTCTGTAGAGTTGATGGTTTATAGCGGCAGAGACCTGGGATTGATCCTGACTACGGGTGCTGTCTGTACGGAATTTGTACGTTCTCCCTGGATTTTCTTTAGAGTGCTCCGGTTTCCACCTCATTCCAAAGACGTGCAGGTTTGTAGGTTAATTCTCTTCTGTAAATTGTCCCTCGTCTGTAGGATATGTGTATGGTGATCGGTGGTCGGCGTGACTCAGTGGGCCAAAGGACCCATTTCCAATTTGTATCTCCAAAATAAACTAACCTAAATTCAGATGTATGTCAAAAATAATAAGATAAGGGAACAGTTAAGGGAAAAAACATACAAATTGAGAAATTAGTAAAAACATTGAACTGAATCAAAACAACTCTTAATCTGTAGGCCAATTATATCATTAGGGACTTAGCTCCAGCTAGCACAGAATCTGAAGCAATTCCTGGATGAAGGCTTTAACCCATAATGATAATAGTGCAGGAGAACCCAGATGCTTAGAAATTAATTTAGTGGTTGCTAGCATTCAATGTGTCGAACAGTATTGTACATACCCACTGAATTTTGATCATTAAGTTAATGAAATAAATAACAGTGACGGATAACAACAGACCGATGCTCATGGAAATATTTAGCATCATATCTGAATTTCTAGGCAAATATGAGTTAATATTTAACAACAACACAAATCTTCAAATGGCCTGTGTCCATAGCATTTCATGGAGTCCCTGGTCAACAAGGTTGCTCAAACTTCAGGGCAAGTGCTTCTTTCACCTGACCCCTTTGAGTTTGCAATGGGAATATTGTCAAGAAGGAAATAGATTACAATTTTTAGAATCTCGTATAAAATCATAAACAAAATATCTTCTGCTGGACCGATTGTCTATTGTTAGTCTAATGGCTGCATTAAAGCTGTGATCAGTTCAAAGAAAGTTAAAATAAATTTGTTGATGAGAGGGAATTCACAGCTCATTTCAATGAATGAGTCGATCATTAGCATCAAAAATTGAAATCTTTGAAAGTCAGAATTTTCCCTTCTGATACTGTACTAATTAAATACTTTGTCAAAGATGGCTTCATGGGAATTTTAGTGAGACCCTCAATGGAATAATCCTTCTTCTTGGCAGAAATCCAACTTAAAGCATACTGTAGTTACTGAATCCCATCCTTTTTGTTAAAAAGCATGTAACATGTATAATTTAAAAGGTACCCTTTTCACCTGTCTTAAATACTTTTCTGGATAATCTTCCAGATATTACATTGAATGTTTGTTCAATTGAATGTGCAATGTCACTATATTTTATACTCTGAACTGTAAAAGGTATTTGTTTTATTTCTCTCACTTACACGGAATATGCTGCTGACAGAACAATCAGAGCCTAGTTCAAATGTGACCACTCAAAACAGTGGCCCCCGTTCTGCTCTTGTACACTTAATGAGAATAATTCCACATTATCAAATGATTGAATTAGAATGTCAATAGCCACATGCATCCCAATTAACCAAATAATTTGACCTTTGCACAGTTTCCTGCAGTATGGGCTTTGTAGATTCTTCTCCAAAGGCATGAATAATCCACAAGGGTCTTCCTAATATATTCTATGCGGCATTGTACACCTTGGAGACAAGCTTTGACCTTAGCAGCATCTGCCATCGGCGTAACTAGGTGGTCCAGAATTAATCTGGAGGGAGTGAAACGCTTGTGGGGAGAATAGACCATAGGAAACACTAGTGGGATGAGGGGTTTACTCCGTGAGGGTGCATCGACTCAATGGGCCAGAGTGGCCTATGTTCATAAGTTCATAAGTTATAGGAGCAGAATTAGAACATTCGGCCCATCAATTCTACAAAGGACAGAATACATATAACACTCAGCCAGGAATGCAACAGTATTTGGGTATTTTCAATATGCCAACAAAGGATCCACTGCATGGTATAGCAGCCCACATCATGACAGAGTCACTGTGTTCAGGAAAGCACAACACAGAGTTACCTGCTGGGCATCTGGAGGCTGTGGAGAGAAGGGACAGCATCTATTACTGCTGTTACTCCTGACCACCCAAATGCCACTTATTCCAGCACTGCTAAACTCCGTTACCGTTCCTTCATCATCATTAAGTTTCCTTCTGCACCCCATGCCCATCAACAATGATTCTCCTACTCCATCTTCATTCACCTATTCCCACCCATGCTCTGCCCTGCCCCATCCCTCTTCCAACTTTCTTTCCCGTCCCCCTACAATCAGTCTGGAGAAGGGCTCCGACCTGAATCCAGGCTCTGCAGGGATGCTACCTGGCCCACTGAGTTACTCCAACATTTTGTGTTTGCTTTCATGCTGTATCTCCAAACTAAAAACGAAACATTTGATGAATGATTGCAGGTGAACACATTGAGAGAAATGTACTGTAAAAAAAGGACACGAAGGATCTAATAGATTTTAAGCATGTTTGAGAAATATGAGTGTAGAAGGTGAGTATTGAGTATAGCAGTTGGGAGGTCATGTTGCAGTTGTATAAGACACTGGTGAGGCCACATTTAGAATATTGTGTTCAGGTCTGGCCACCGCGTTATAGGAAATATGTTGTCAAGCTAGAAAGGGTACAGAGAACATTTACGAGGATGTTGCCAGGACTAGAGGGTCTGAGCAAAAGGCAGAGGTTAAGTAAGCTGGGACACTATTCCTTGGAATGCAGGAGGATGAGGGATGATCTCATACAGGGTATTAGATCAGGTAGATGCACAGAGTCTCTTGCCCAGAGTAGGTGAATCGAGAACCAGAGGACATAGGTTTAAGGTGAAGGGGAAAAGATTTAATAGAAATCTGAGGTAATTTTTTCACACAAAGGGTGGTGGGTGTATGGAACAAGCTGCCAGAGGAGGCAGGGACAATCCCAACATTTAAGAAACAGTTAGACAGGTACATGAATAGGATAAGTTTGGAGGGATATGGACCAAATGCTGTCAGGTGGGACTAGTGTAGCTGGGACATGTTGGTCGGTGTGGGCAATTTGGGACGAAGGGGCTGTTTCTGCACTGTATCACACTATGACTCTCTCTATGACTCTAAATGTTTATATTTTTCCAGAGGAATGGAATTATCATCGAAAGGTGAGTTTCAAGATGCTTCCCCCAATCTTCATCTATTGACTAAAAGGAGCCAAAGGCAAAATGTCCGGTCGTCATTTGATAATGTTCTACCATGAGGATATGTTAACAAATGTACAATTGCAAGGCAACACATGATCAATGGCACACAAACAATAACCTCAGAGGAAATGTCAGGCAGATAGTGCATTAAGAAGTCAGCTCAATTCTGAGAAAACTGACAGATCGTAACAAAATGTGATGGACACAATATTAAAGGCGAATGGAAACATAAACGATTGAATATTTTATCTCCTTCCTCCTTCTGTGTGCTGTCTTTTTCCGTTGCAGTGGAAGAGACTTTCAGTGGATGTAAGGCAGTGGAGTAGTGGATTGAACACTTGACTTTCATACCAGGGGATGCCCCATCTGTGAGATGGTCCTTTTCTCTGTTGGAGGGAATTAATTAGCCTGTACCCCAAGTCTGGCCTTCACGTGGGACCTATTTGCCTTTACCACAGCTCATGTTTGAACAGCACTTAAACAAAGTTTCAGATGGGTTTCTCAACAAGTCTGGAGAAGGGTTCTGAACAAAGCACCACAAAGCATCTGTACCATTTGTCCCTTTCTCTCTCTTTCCCACCAGTCCTTGGCTTCTCAAATGTGGCATGGTCCACAATTCTTCATCCTCAGCAGTGCCAAAATAAAATTGATTTCTTCTTCTCCTGCTTCTACCTCCATGCCTATTTCTTCAGTGATGAATTCTTTCCTCCCCGTCGATGATCCCCTTTCACTTGTGCACTTCCCTCTGGCCTTTAACCCTCTATGGACATTTTCATTTCCAATTACAGATGTGATATTGAAAGTCTTGACTTCTCCGCTCCATTGCCCAATCCATTCTCATCCCCTCTGAACGTGCAGCACAGTGCAAACTTAAACTAATCCCAACCTTGTCATCAAACCTGTCGACAAGACCAATGCCATTATGGTCTAACCATTTTAACTCCCCTTCCCATTCCCATACTGAACGTTCTGTCCTGGCCATCCTCCATTGCCAGAATGAGGTCACGTGCAAACTGGAGGGACAGCACTTCATATTCTACTTGGGTAGCTTACAACTCAATGGTATGCACATTGAGTTCTTCAATTTTAGGTAACTGATCTACAAACTTATTTTATGCTTATCTCATACCACTTGACTTTAGCCTCTGGCCAACTATTATCCAATCGACCCCACACAACCCCGCCCCCCCCTGCACCTCTCACCTCGTCACCTGTATCCATCTATAACTTGGCCAGGTTTTGTCTCTCTTCTAGTTTTCGACCCTCCACCACCACAATCAGTGTGAAGAAGCGTCCCGACCCAAAACATCACCTATCCAAATTTTCCAGAGATGATCCCTGACCTGCTGAGTTAGTCCAGCATTTTGTGTCTTATTTAATAAACCTTGGACAATGGACCTGTTTTTGAGTGATTATTTAGTTTTTCAATATCCCCTAACAGTAAGTATAATTTATACAATATACTAACCTTACAGTATATGCACTTTAATAAATACTAGACAAAGTGGGACCCGTTGGGTCCCATGTTCACACGGGAGGGCTGGTCTCCCAACGCAATATTCCACCTCTCCACCAATTCCAATATTGGTGGCCAGTGAGGGGGGGGGGCTTTCTGGAGCACTAATATGGGTGATGTGGGCCGAAGGGACTGGTTTCCAGGGAGCTAGTATGGACATTGTGGGCAGAATGGATTATTGGGCTGGCAGCTCAGTCACTTATGACTAGTGGGCTGGCAGCTCAGACACTCAGGCCTGGTAGGCTGGCAGCTCAGTCACTCAGGCCTGGTGGGCTGGCAGCTCAGTCACTCAGGCCTGGTGGGCTGGCAGCTCAGTCGTTCAGGGCTGGTGGGCTGGCAGCTCAGTCACTCAGGGCTGGTGGGCTGGCAGCACAGTCACTCAGGGCTGGTGGGCTGGCAGCTCAGTCACTCAGGGCTGGTGGGCTGGCAGCTCAGTCACTCAGGGCTGGTGGGCTGGTGGGCTGGCAGCTCAGTCACTCAGGGCTGGCGGGCTGGCAGATCAGTCACTCAAGGCTGGTGGGCTGGCAGTTCACTCATGGCTATTCCTTGAAATTCCATTTCAAGCAGAGTGCAGGCCACCACATTCAGTTTCACAGCATTTCAAGCAGAGTGCAGGCCACCACATTCAGTTTCGCAGCATTTCAAGCAAAGTGCAGGCCACCACATTCAGTTTCACAGCATTTCAAGCAGAGTGCAGGCCACCACATTCAGTTTCACAACATTTCAAGCAGAGTGCAGGCCACCACATTCAAGTTCACAGCATTTTAAGTAGAGTGCAGGCCATCAAATTGCCAAACTCATTGCATTGTCATAAGGGCTAACAAATCATTTATTGCAAGTACATTGCGGACTAACAGTTCTGTTGATTCACAGCTTAGAATCACAGTTGTGGACACTCCCTCGCGATCTTCCACAGTGACAGACTCACATCCAGGCATCTGGGGTTTTATAGACCTGCCCGCCCCCCACCCCCCCTGGAAGGGGCGTTACCTTCACCGTGGTGATTGACAGGCAAGAGGACCAATCAGCTGATCTCAAGATTTTTTAAACACTCATAACCTTTTTATTTTTCACCGATCGGAAAAATCCTAGGGGCTGCCTCAGCGGAGGAGAACTGTAAGTAAGATGACCAAATATCCTAGCGATATATGGTAGCGTTTTTTTCTAAAATCAATATAGAGCGCAGACAGGAAGTGGTCAAGATTAGACTTTTAGTTATATAGATAGCTGCATAACACATGGTGCAAAATTATACATTCAGATCTCTGTGTGTTGTTATACATTTTTAGTGTATATCTCTGGCTACAAGTTGATATAGTAAGATTAATTGATCCACTGGTCAGTCCATTAAGAAGCAGACATTTTCCCACACAGTCTCCCAGTGATGCATTTGCACAGGAACATTAAGACTCTTTAGTGCGTTACAGGGTTGAGGTGACACTGTCTGTGTGACCTCAACTAAGCTATTGCTATGGAGCATGACAGAGGTACGTAAAATTAGTTCCACTGACACTTTTTAAGACACAATTAAAAATGTAGTTACTGAAAGCAATTTTGTCTGGCAAACAGGAAACGCTGACTATCGACCAGTGGCACTAACGTCTGTGGTGATGAAGTGCTTTGAGAGGTTGATCATGGCGCAAATCAACTCCTACCTCGACAAAAACCTGGACCCACTGCAGTTCGCCTACTGCCACAACAGATCAACGGTGGATGCGTCCTCACTAGCTCTCCACTCCGCTCTGGACCACTGGACGACAAAAACTCATGTCAGGCTGTTATTCATTGACTACAGCTTGGCATTTAATACCATCATCCCCTCCAAGCTGGTTACCAAGCTCTCAGATCTGGGTCTCTGCGCATCCCTCTGCAATTGGATCCTCGACTTCCTCATTCACAGACCACAATCTGTCCGTATTGGTGGAAATGTGTCATCCTCGATAACAATCAGCACGGGAGCACCTCAAGGCTCCGTGCTCAGCCCTCTGCTGTACTCACTCTATATTCATGACGGTCATAGTGTGAACTCCATCATCAAGTTCGCCAACGACACCACTGTTGTGGGACGTATCACTGATGGGGACGAGTCAGAGTATAGGTGAGATCGACCGATTGATGAAATGCTGCCAGCACAATAACCTGGCTCTCAACACCAGCAAAACCAAGGAACTGATTGTTGCCTTTGGAAGGGGTAGGATAGGGACCCACAGTCCCGTTTATATCAACGGGTCGATGGTGGAAAGGGCAAGAACTTCAAATTCCTGGGCGTGCATATTTCCGAAGATCTCACCTGGTCCCAGAACACTGATGCAAATATAAAGAAACCACACCAGTGCCTCTACTTCCTGAGAAGATTACGGAGAGTCGGTATGTCAAGGAGGACTCTATCGAACCTCTACAGGTGCACAGTAGAGAGCATACTGACTGGTTGCATCGTGGCTTAGTTAGGCAACTTGAGCGTCCAGGACCGGAAAAGGCTGCAAAAAGTTGTAAACATCATCGGCTCTGACCTCCCTACCATCGAGGGGATCTATCGCAGTCGCTGCCTCAAAAACGCCACATACTCATCTCTCCGCTGCCATCAGGTAGAAGGTACAGGAGCCTGAAATCTGCAACATCCAGGTTCAGGAACAGCTACTTCCCCACAGCCATCGGACTATTAAGCACAACTTCAACCAAACTCTGAACCATAACAGCCTATTGCACTTTATCTGTTTATTTCTGTGTGTATATATATATTCTATGGTATATGGACACACTGATCTGTTCTGTATTTATTCATACAATATTCTGCTGTGCTACAGCAAGCAAGAATTTCATTGTCCTATCTGAGACACATGACAATAAACTCTCTTGACTCTTGACTCTTCATTTACTGCTTAAACTTTTCAAAGGCCGTGCTGACTGTCCATGTTGTAGACTTCCTATCATGCCTCAATATTATGAGGCATTCAAAATAAAAAAAATAATCTGTGCTTTCCTCCTACAGTGTCTCACAGTGCCAGAGACTCGGATTCGATCCTGACCACGATGCTGTCTATGTGGAGTTTGCATGTTCTCTATGTGATTGCGTGGGTTTCCTCCGGATGCTCTGCTTTGCTCTTGCATCCCAGAGATGTGTGTGTTTTTTTTTTAAACATTAATTGGCCTCTGTAATTTCACCCTGGTGTGTAGGGAGTGGATGCATAAGTGGAATGACTAGTATGAACTAGTGTGATGATGGATGTTTGACATGGACTGAGTGAACTGTCAGCCCTGTCTCTATGCTGCATCTTTCAATCAATTCAATCAATCACCTGTGATATATTTTTATAAAACCCAGCATCCAGTAAATGTTATCATTTTCATTATAGGTTTAAGCAAAGCAAATGACAAATATGAGAACAGGCTCTATACAACTGGAGATAGGCACAAAATGCTAAACTCAGCGGGTCGGGCTGCATCTTGGAGGAAAGGAATAGGTGATGTTTCGGGTTGATACCCTTCGTCAGACTGAAAGTCAGGGGGGAGGGAAACTAGTATGAAAACTGGAGTCTGTCCATTTCCTAGGTAATTTTGCAAAGGGAAAAAATGGTGGTGGAAAACTTGTACATCTATATGGTGATAACAATGTGTTACTACTCTCTAGCTTTACAATTTACATCTCTTAACAATCTCCAGATGACAATACCCCAATCTGATTAGGAGAATCAAATGTCAAGAGTGTTTAATTGTTTCAATGCAATGGGTAACAAAACAAGGACAATCTTATTTACATCAGCCATACAGCCATATTAGTGCAACAGAACAAATACATATGGAATAATCAATAATACAATAAATTATTTAAATATTAATAAGATACTGAATAATACTAGCTAACCTGACCATTATAGAGCACATTGAAGTATATAGTGCAATCTATACAAAGTCCATAGTAGATCGTTGCTGAGGTAGGCTTGTGGTTGTGCAGTGCGGTTTAAGAGCCTGATGGTTAATGGGAAGATGTTCTTGAAACTGAAGGTCACGGTTTTTACCGAAGATAGACTCAAAGTGCTGGAATAACTCAGCGGGTCAAGCAGCATCTCTGGAGAAAAAGGATGGGTGACGTTTTGGGACAGAACTCTTCTTCAGACTGGTTTTCATCTGGATAAAGTGTTATCATTTAATTAATGATTAGATTAACTTCCATTGAAGTAGATAGTTAAAACTGAAGATCTTCTGGCATTGCTACCACCATGTAGACCTCTTGATCTATGTGCTCTAAAGTTCAATGGAAACTATCTCGCTCCACCAGCACACAAATAACATGGAAAGTGACTGGATTTGCAGTTATATTGAAGCTATTATTCTCATGAATGTTTTAATATGTCTGCAATTGTTATTCTCAGCACATAAACAAGCTGTTACAAAGTTGCCAACAACTTGGAATGTAGAGATGTTTTAATATTCATACCACTGGGTTGTAAGCTGCCCAAGCAAAATATGAGATGTTCCTCCAATTTGCATTTAGCCTCACTCTGACAATGGAGGAGACCCAGGACAGAAAGGTCTGTGTGGGAATGGGGAGGAGAATTAAAGTGTTTAGCAACCAGGAGATCAGGGAGGTTCAAGCGGACTGAGCGAAGGTGTTCAGCGAAAGGATCGTCCAGTCTACGTTTGGTCTCACCGATGTATAAGAGTCCACATCGCAGAGGGGTGCTTGCAAGGCAGTGCAGGCTCCAGGTGGCAAAGAGGCTTCAGGTGGTCTCAGGTCAACGCTAAAGGTTTCCAGCTGCATTAGATTCCTTTGGTTTACAACCCAATGGTATGAACATTGAGTTCTTCAATTTTAGGTAACTAACCTACAAACTTATAATCGTACCACTTGACTTTAGCCTTTGTCCAACCATTATCCGATCGTCTCCCTATGAAGAAAGAATAAACAGACATTCCAGAAGAACCTTATTGAAATACCTGTAAGCAACATTCTTCCAGGGGTTGAAAAGACAGGTGAAAGGATGTGATTTCACTTGTCTGGGCATCTGGAACCATCGAATAGTCTCAATATATGTAGATGAACAGCCATTCAGGACAAATCTGTAAAGCAATTCCTCCATCCATTGGAATTAATTACCGGAATGCTTTTAGTTTAGTTTAGCGATACAGCGCGGAAACAAGCCCTTCGGCCCACCGGGTCTGCGCCGAGCAGCGATCCCCATACATTAACACTATCCTATACCCACAAGGGACAATTTTTACATTTACCAAGCCAATTAACCTACAAACCTGCACGTCTTTGGAAATCGAAGATCTCAGAGAAAACCCACGCAGATCACGGGGAGAACGTACAAACTCCCCGTAATCAGGATCGAACCTGGGTCTCCGGCACTGCATTCGCTGTAAGGCAGCAACTCTACCGCTGCGCCATCATGACCGCCCATGCTGGGACCCCCTCTGATATCTCGGCGGCCGCCCCACTCCGGGTCCCTCTTTGTTCTGTTTGGAGATACAGTATGGAAACAGGCCCTTCGGCCCACCGAGTCCACGCCAACCACCTGTTTACACTAGTCTCATGTTATCCCACTTAAGCATCAACTTCCTACACACGAGGGGCAATTTGAAGGCCAATTAACCTACCGTGCCTTCCGTAATCCCCAAACTGCCCCATTTCCACCTCAGATGTTTGCGCAAAACAGTAAGAATATCTAGAAATGTTGTTATAATCCTTAGTCTGGACCTACAGCATTCCTGAGTAATTCAAAACAAAAAAATTGAATTGAGATCATTACAGAATTACTTCTTACTCCAATGACAATTGAAGCATTGGCCTTAGAATTTATTTTTAAATGAATTAATTGGCATAATAAGAAAGATGTTTGAACATTCTGTGAACTAATTACTATATTTCTTTTTTTAACCCCGAGCAGCATTTACAAACTGAGGTCTGACACACTCTCAGAGGACTGAAGAGCATCCAGTCTTAATTAAACCATTGCTCTTCATCTCATTGGTGTGCTGCAGAAATATCACTCTGTTGTGCCATATATAGCTTTAAAAATACTTGTTGACATTGTTACATATGACATTTTGAGGAGGAAAGTATGAATCATACATCATAATATTCTTCCGCTGGCAATCATTAACAATATCCTACCAGTTACGAAATTTGATCACGGATCCCCAGAGACCATTTTCATTCAGCACATATACTGATCTCATCCCAATACTTCACCAGATCGTGAGAAGATAAACAGTGAGGACATTTTGCGGAGGAACAATCTCTAAGAGAAAGAAAATGTGCTGAGCACTCTCCTAACATTTCCAACAATCTTTATGTACAGATGTCCTTTAAGAATGAACTAGTTTAGCAGCATTCGCATGTTGCTTACACTTCCATGCACTCTGCCTTTCCAAAGTACATTGTTCAACAATACAATAGAGAAAGCTGAATCAAACATTTTACCTGCTTATTCCTACGGATACAGCACAGCATGGTTCAATAACCTACTGTAGGCAAGACAACGCCTTCCTGTTGCTTAATTCCGCCACGTCTACACACACAGGCCAAAGCACTCCAATGCTGTGACCCTCTGACATCCCAAGTAAACTTAAACTCTGATCATTTCCCTCCTTCCCCCCCCCCCCCCCTAAGGAACTGTGACGAGGAGCTCTCGCCGCTGTGGTGGTATTTTACCTTTATGTGAGTGTGTGCACCCCTTCTGAACTTGACTGTATAAATCCAATTTTCACAGATTTAACCTCCTTATTGGTAACGCTTACTAGTTCCAATGAATTATTTATTATTCTTCAGTGGAGCTTTTCGGATCATAGGTGGATGTGTATTCCAATTTTGTTGTCTGTATCCGGAAATGAACAGGGCAATAAATTAAAAAAAATGAATGGGGTAACCAGTAATTGCAACCCGAACCCACAATCATTAGTGATTTCTTTATGCCTTGATGAGTTTCAAATATTCAAATATCTATCTGGTGTCAGTTTTGATTGTTGGTTGTTTGTGAAGTCAGTTCAAATGGGATATTAAATGGCTACAAATGAAAGGATTAATCTCACTGCAATGACATCCTGTACCAAGCTGCCATCTTCCCTAATGAACCATCAGACTCTTCCTTCAATTGCTACACCTTTGCTTCAAAGGGATCCAGTTGTTCAGAATCTAGCTTTCATTTTTATGTTTTTGATCTGTTGAATGGAAGTTTGAATGCTGGTAATGCCAACAAAGCAGATTTTCATGTTTTAAGGAGGTATGAGTAAGAAGTGAGCTCCAGGATAATACAATGCTAAAGATAAAGATGGGATGAATTATCAGGTGGTAACCTCCTCAATTAAGTCTGGATTGTAAAGGTTAATGGATAGACAGAACTTGTGTAAGAAGGAACTGCAAATGCTGGTTTAAACCAAAGATAGACACAAAAAGCTGGAGTAACACAGCGGGACAGGCAGCATCTCTGGAGGGAAGGAATGGGTGAAGAAGGGTCTCGACCCGAAACGTCACCCATTCCTTCTCCCAAGAGATGCTGCATGTCCTGCTGATAGACATAACATTATGGTAGCATTTTTTATCCTAATTCATGTGACAAAATCTCTCAAAACTTTATAAAACACTGAACCTATTCACTGCCTAATGTCATACTGCCTCAGCAAGGAGCTAATTTATTTTCTATCTGATGTGATTAATGATAATAAAGAATGAGTGGTCTTGTATTTAAATAGCAGCTTTTACCTATGATATCCCAGAGCACGTCAGTTTGTGAAATGGACAGCACCAATATTGTAGGCAGACACGGCAGGCAATTTGTCAAGGCAGGCAGCTCGATCAAAGACATTTATTATTTTGTGACCTTAATTGTAAAATGGACATTGGAAAACTATCCTGTTCTTTGAATTTAATACGCCTGAACAGTTTTGTTTCTTAAATTACCCTGTTACCTTCTCAGTTAAAAACAAGAGGGTAGATTTTGATATTCTAGGTTAAATAGAGTGGAGGCGGAGGATAAGGGAGAGAGTTTAGGACTAGGGTCACTGGAACTAGAGATTTTGATGCCGACTTTTAAAAAATCGAATGTGAATTTTAAAATTGAGTTAATAAACGTCACAAGAGACTGCTGTTCTGGTATCTCGAGCATAGAATAAAGAACTGGAGGTGTTCAGGTCAGTCAATATCTGTGGAGGGAATGGGCAGATGACGTTTTAGGACCCTTCGTCAGGCTGATGAGGAGAATTTGGTTCAGGTCTTGTTACAGACTTCAGTGAGCTTTAATTTAAAGAATTAAGTAAGTTTGGGTTCCTTGGAAACAGATGCAGGATAAACTATAGTGGGGAATAGGGCAGTAGCTGAAATGTAAACTAATATTTGATATCGGAGAAGAGGCAAAAATAAATATACTGGAAATATTGCAGAATCATGGATCGAAGGAGAATTAAGAACTTAATGTATCAGCAAATAAAAAAAACTGGAGAAATAAACCTGATTAACCCAAATGCCCTGGATCGATGTGCAGAAAGGGACTGCTGATGCTGGTTTAAACCGAAGATAGACACAAAATGCTGGAGTAACTCAGCGGGATTGGCAGCATCTCTGGAGGGAAGGAATGGGTGACATTTCAAGTTTAGGCCCTTCTTCAGATTGAAAGTCGCGGCTTGTCTTTAGAAGACCTCACTGAGAAGAACCCCCTTTACAGGATGCTTGAGACCTTAAACATGAGTTAGGTGTAACAGAATGTTGTGAGTGCTTTTGTCTGGGAGACAAAGCAATGGAAATAAGCGTGAGTTAGGCAGTTATCAATGCAACAGTCATCAGTGCCCACCATGGAGCAGGTGATATGGACATCCCTGATGTTTCTCACTCATAACACTCAGTCATAGTCACACAACATGGAAACAGGCCTTTCGGCCCAACTTGCCCACACCAGCCAACATGTCCCACCTACACTAATCCCACCTGCCTGCGTTTGGCATATATCACTCTAAACCTGTCCTATCCATGTACCAATCTAAATGCTTCTTAAACATTGCGATAGTACCTGCCTTAACTACCTCCTCCGGCAGCTGATTCCATACACCCACCACCCTTTGTGTGATAGTTACCCCTCGTGTTCCTATTAAATCTTTCCCCCCCTTACCTTAAACCTATGTTGTCTGGTTCTCCATTCCCCTATACTGGGCAAGAGGCTCTGTGTATCTACCCAATCTATTCCTCTCATGATTTTGTACACTTCTATAAGAACACCCCTCATCCTCCTGATGGCCTAACTACAGTTACAACAAATCAAAGGAAGAGTACTAAATCAGCTGCAATGCATTTTGAGAAATTCCTTGTCTGCGAAAGTTAGATGTAAGTCTTTTATTTCGTATCTGAGCTTGACATTATTTGAAAAAAAGTTTTCAGATTGCCTGCAGTGATGCCAAAATATCACTAAACTAATAAATTCACTGAAATATGAAGGATGAATATACATAATGCATCTTATTCAGACTTCTAAGGGAAGCAAACGAACACCGAGGACGGGATGTGCAATGGAGAATGAAGAAGTGTGATAATTCTCCAACCCACGGAGATCATTATTTGGAAATCCAGCACCCTTAATCTGGTTTCACAATGAATGGCATATGGAATGGACAAACTGTGCATAATGTGAAACTCACTCATCATCCCTGAAGACACAATATTCCCAGGAAAACCTGACTAGTCTTACTCTCTGGTAAAATATTCATTGCATTTTCTTCTTAAAAATATTAATTGCATTTTCTTCTTATCAATGCATCCGATACGAAACAATACGATAGAACTATATTTATCCCAGGAGAGAAATTGGTCTGCCAACAATCATAAAAGACAATAAGATACATGAAACATGAAATTAAAGTAATGAGTGGAAAGCCCAGGATTGGGGATGTGCAAAGATTGCGGGCGTGGGGGTGGGGGGGGGGGGTGGAAGGGGGAAGGGGAGTCACTCTACCCCACAACACAAGGGGGGGGGGGGAAGTTGTACAGTTTGATTGCCACAGGGTAAAATGATCTCCTGTGGCATTCTGTGCTGCATCTTGGTGGAACCAGTCTGTTGCTATTTTTGCTGGGAATGGATCACTTGTATCCAACTCAAAGAAGCAAAATTTCCCGATTTTTATATCCACAGCATATTAAATAAGAGCCATATCCATATTACCTGATGAACGGAAATTGCAATCTGAAAAGTTTGACAATTCTCCCTCTGCAGATGCCTCCTAATCTGTTGAGTATTTTTTGAGCAATTTCTCTTTTATTTATTCCATACTTTCCATTAATGAATAATGGAAAAGAAACATGGATTTTGTCCTCTGTTAATTGTCAATTGTGACACCTTAACTCAGTGGGGTGATCATTTCTATATATATAACTATACTAATTGACTGGCGATAAATTGCAGCGGGACCTCACAAGGTCATAGATAGCTCATCTCAATGGAAATAAATATATTAAAAAAATAATTGCGAGATACTTAACTTGTTTCAGAAGCAGTGGCGCAGCTGGGAGGGTTGCTGTCTTACAGTGCCAGAGACCTGGGTCCGATCCTGACCTTGGGTGCTGTTTGTGTGGAGTTTTGACATTCTCCCTGTGACCACGTGAGTTTCCTCCGGGTGTTCCAGTAGCCTCCCACATCCCAAAGACGTGCGGGTTTGTAGGTTAATTGGCCTCTGTAAAATTGCCCTTAATATGCAGGGAGTGGATGAGAAAGTGGGATAACTTTGAACTGGTGTGTCCATAATGGCCCATCATTGGCTGGGGAAGACAAGGGATGCAAGGATGCGAACGGTGGAACTAGTAGGACAATTAGGTGAGGGGGGGAAGGAATGCAGAAGTTACTTACAATTAGAGAAATCAATGTTAGATACATAGATACATAGGTGCAGGAGTAATCTATTTGTCCTCTCGAGCCAGCACTGCCATTCAATGTGACCAACGTTCATACTGTTGGGTTGAAAGCTACCCAAGGGAGTGAAACAGACCGAGAAATCAAGTTATCTGAAGTTGTAGAATGCATTACTGAGTCCAGAATGCTAAGTGCTCATACCACAGCAAAATTATGTGCTGCTCCTTAAGCTATGACAGTACGGGACCAGTCTGATATGTCTGAGTGGATGTCGAATGGAGAATGGGAAGAAATTGGAAGATCAGGGTTGCCCCTGCCGAATGAACTCAGTTGTTCTGCAGGGGTGAACAATATTACAACCAACAAATTGTTTATTTTTCCATTCTGACAAAGAGTCTCCAATCTGAAACGTTGACTCCATTTCCCCTCCCATAGATGCAGCCTATCCTGTTGAGTATTTCCAGTTTTTACTCCAACTTTCAAGCATCTGCACATTTATAAAGTTATCTTTCTCCTTTGCCACATTTGGCCATTTGTTACGTTGTCATGCTTCACCTCAATGCAGCAAAATATTACAACTTATTTTATGCTGATTTGAGGGAATGTTCTTTCCAATTTCCTCCAGGATTCACAGTTTCTGCTGATTTCTATTATTTTTAAATGCAGGTTTATACACTGGAGCATCCATCCAATGGCATTTGTATGAATAATCTGAGATGTTAATTGGCAGTTCCTTCAACTCAAGACAATATATCAATATATTAATTCAGCCCCTGAAAATATGAAAAGAAACTCGACTGATGGTTGTGATTGCTAAAGTGAAACAGATCAGAGGTTCTCTGTCATTGATGCTCTTGTAATCATTGTGGTCAACAAGATTCATGCATATCAAATAGATATAATTCTTCAGGGTGCACTTTTCTTGTGAATTTAAAGAAAGCGGTTGATCTCTGCTTTATATTCATTTTGTTTTTTCAATTCTTTCAAAACAGACAGAAAATGTATGTGGATGTAGTTTATTTCCAAAATGATAGCCTCCACTGTCTATACATTTTCTGTTTAATTCTTATAACTCTTACATTCCATATATTAGGATCCATTTCTTCCCTTTGCATTGTTTGAGGAACTTGAACTCTGCTTGGTACATCCTTCCAGTGTTACATCTGGGATTTGAATAACTGATAGAGCCAGAATTACTATTTTATTGAAGATACCCCAAATCACACAGTAAACATACATAAACGGCATATTGTACACATATGCTCGATATGAAGATGACAGCATTACTATAAGATGTAATACACTCCCGATGCTGGAAATCGAAAATAGGAACACAAAAAAAAAACAAGAGATATTTGTGTAGGAAGGAACTGCAGATTCTATTTACAATACAATACAATTTATTTGTCTTTTGGACAAATTTGTCATTAGGACCCCTTGAGGTCCAAACGAAATGTCGTTTCTGCAGCCATACATTACAAAACGAAGAAGACCCAAGACACAACACAATTTACACATACATCCATCACAGCGCTGTGATGGAAGGCAAAAAAACGTATCTCTCCACTGCACTCCCCTGCCCCCCCCGATGTCAGTCAAAGTCAAAGCCCCCGGCGGGCGATGGTGATTATCCCGCGGCCATTAAAGACACGCCGGTTAATGCAGGGTCGCGCACCGGGTCTTGGTGTTAGAGCCCCGGCGCGCGCTCGCAAAGTCTGGCGGCCATTCCAAGCCGCGCGGGGGGATAAAGCCCCGCTCCAGGTGCTCTTCAACCCGCAACTCGGGCGGGAGAAGTCGCCACTGCGGAAGCCCCGAAAAGCGGTCTCCCACCAGAGGACCCGCGGGCTTCCAGTGTTGCCGTCCGCCAGACCCGCAGTTGTAGCCTCCGAATCTCCGGGGGTCGGGTAGCAGCAGCGATTGTTTCCACCACAGCTTCACCCGCTCCGGACTCGGCCAGCCCCGCGACGGTGAGTAGTCCGCAGCTCCGCAACTGGAGCCCCAGGTCGTTCCTGGTGGAGGCCGCTCCACGTTGCCCAGCCCCAACGACAACGGAGACCCGACAAAGAAAAGGTCGGGTCTCCCGTGCAGGGGAAAGATTTTAAAGTCCCCCCCCCCCCCCCCACACACATACCCCGACAAAAAAAATAATAAAAAACTACATAAAAACGAGACAAAAATAATAAAAAAGACAGACGGACTGCAGAGGCCGCTGCAAACGAGAGTCGCGCCGCCCACCGAAAAATTCCGGTATACACCATAGACACAAAATGCTGGAGTAACTCAGCGGGTCAGGCAGCATCTCTGGAGAAAAGGAATAGATGACCCTTCTTCAGACTGATTGAGGTGGGGGGTGGGGGGTGGGGGGTGGGGGAGGGGTAACATTGCCTGGTCATCATTGCCATCGGTATCTGAGATGAAAATGGTCAAGGTTATGAGCAAGGTGTGGGAATTGAGAGGCAAGATAAGAATGTTCATACCATCTATGGGTTGTAAATTAGAATAGATCATGGGATTCGGGAAAATTGCAAGCATGAGACTGCCAGCAGCTTCTGTGGTATTTGCCCTGTTGTTATGCACAGCCTCAGCAATAGCTGGTGTAATAATGATTAACTCTATTACTTCAACCGGGGGTCAGGCCATGCAGGTGAATCTACCCGTTCAGCTGGTTGCTGAGAGAGAGTGAGAGAGTGAGAGTGAGTGAGAGAGAGAGAGGTGTGTGTGTGTGTGTGTGTGTGTGCGTGTGTGTGTGTGTGTGTGTGTGTGTGTGTGTGTGTGTGTGCGTGCGTGCGTGCGTGCGTGCGTGTGTGTGGGTGTAAGAGAGAGGAAAGCAGATGAATGTTTAGTCCGACCTGATTTATGGTGATTATGGTTGATGAGCAATCGGGATGCAGTGAAACACAATTGTTCTTGTCCTTTACAGGTGTAGGATAGCTTTAAGCAGTACAGCCTAGCTTTAATTTGAGCCAGTTTATCATAACATTTGTCACTGGTGATGCATCCAAGTGAGCAACAGGAGAGTTAGCACTGCGCGCTCCCTCCCTTCATTAAAATGAATAGGCTACACAAAGTTGCCATGCTGTCTGCCACACTATCAACAGACTCGAGCTAATCACTCATTACCCCTTTTGGATAGTATTTTGTTGGGCTATAACATTTATCCCCTATTAGGTGCCACCAAGACGCCTAATGTGATAAGCAAAGGATTGATAATTTCAATACAGCCTTATTATTGCGGCTATCTCATATAAAAAAATCAGGGTCTCATTTGGTACATTAGCTGACAAAAATTACCAGCTAACTACATGGTCCAAACAATCTCAAGGGCATTTCCTACCTACATCTAATTAGTGTGGGAAATGATTAAATAATAATATTAAATCCTAACTATAGTACAGTCCCATGAGAAACAACATGCTGCTGTTTAATAACTCATCTAGCTTCTACCCTTTAGTTATTTGTGCACATTGGGATGTTAGTTTAAAACATCTTATTTTATTACTTAACACTCAGTGTTTCCTAATGCTTTGGTTTCTATGCCAAACATCAGCTTCCATCTTTAAAGGACAATTTAAACATAATTTCTGAATTTGTTACAATTGACAGACTAATTGTGTTTAGTTTCAGTTGGGAAGAGAGGCCTTTCAAACAGTTAGCCTCTTAATACTTTAAATAGTAATCATAGTCTTAGTCATACAGTGTGGAAACAGGGCCTTCAGCCCAACTTGCTCACACCGACCTACATGTCCCATCTACACTAGTCCCACCTGCCTGTGTTTACCCCATATCCCTCTAAACCTGTCCTATCCTTGTACCTGCCTAATTGCTTCTTAAACATTGCGAGAGTCCCTGCTTCAACTACCTCCTCCTCATTCCATCCACCCACCTCCCTTTGTGTGAAAAGGTTACCCCTCAGATTCCTATAACATCTTTCCCAATCACCTTTACCCTATGCACTCTGCTTCTCGATTCCCCAAAAGTGGTTAAACTGGAAAGGGATGCAGAAATATCCTAAATAGAGGAACGTGCTGGAAACACTCAGCAAGTCAGTCAGCATCTGTGTAAAGAGAAACTGAATTAATGTTTCAGATTTGAAACCGTTTGTTTTAACAGGGAAAGATGTATCTTATCTCGTTCATACTTATTGCAGTTGCTCAGCGTGTTGGCATTACATTGGTTGGTATCCTAATCTCGGAAAATTAAATACTGAAGAACCTAAAAAAGCTTTGGCACACAAAAATCAGGTGGGGATGAAGGTTGGAATGAGAATGGACTGGATAATGAAGAAGTAGTGATGTTATCTCCGGACCAGAGATGGTTGAGGAGAAATTTATGGACGTGTTAAGAATTATGAGGGATTTGCATGAAGTAAACATGAGAATATTTTCATCGGCATGAAGTTTGGTAATTAAAACTTTGTTCAAATAATTAGCTGACAAATGCCAAGGGGATAAAAAATTAAAAAAAACACTGGAACATGTAATACTTTGCCTGTAAGGAAATGCAAGCAGATTCAATAGGAACTTTCAAATAGACATTCTATAGAGACCGAGAAAGGAAAATAAATTGGACAGTTGTGATGAAATTGTGATGAAATGGCAAAGGAGTGGTGACTCTTTGCAAGAGAAGATACACTCACGATTGTTCTTCTGTGTCGTATGAGTCTACAATTTAATTCATTTTCTTTTCATAGGTGTCTGAGGATATTGGATGAGATGCTATTTCTTGCTTACCCCATTTCTATTTAACTTCAAGAATGCCAACTTTTGAAGGAAAATATCTGCTGGGGCATTGACTAATGTGACTTTTTGCAGGGTCGCTGCTGGTGTGCCATTGTCAGTTTGAAGGGAATGTGATTGTAGCTGTGAACTTCAAAGCACTGATTAAAAATCACATTGGATCTCAAGTAATAAAAATGGAATTTGATTCCCATAAGTATCTTAACTCTTCAATTAGATATCAGTGAACATGGCTGGGAAGTGAAAGTTAGAGCACAAACAATGTTAATTCAGGACTCCATTGCCAGAGTGAGGCCACACACAAACTGGAGGAACAGCACCTCATATTGTGCCTGGATATCTTATAACCCAAAGGTATGATCTTTGAATTCTCTAATATAAAATAACCTCTAGTAACCCCCTTTTCCCCTCTCCTTTCTCCCCCTCTCCCCTCAGCCTCCCTATGCCACACCTCCACCTGCACCTATTTCCCTCCCCCTCCACCTACATTCCTTTCTCTGGCTTCACAATTCGCAATTCCTCAGTCCTTTTGTCTCACACCCTTTTTCGCATCTCTGATCTTTGTCCAGCCATCAGTCTGAAGAAGGGCCTTGACACAGAACGTCACCCATTCCTTCTCTCCAGAGATGCTGCCTGTCGCACTGAGTTACTCCAGCATTTTGTGTCTACCTTCGATCTAAACCAGCATCTGCAGTTCTTTCCTACACATCTGCCTATCGGACTTCCCCCTTGCCTGTGTTCATCTATTCCCTGTTATGCTTTGTCCTGCCCTTCCTGTCTTATAGCTTTTTTCCTCCCCACTAACTTGAAACATCATCTATCCATGTTCTCTATGAATGCTGCCAGACTCATTGACACTTTGAATCTTTTTTTTTGTAAACCAGCATCTGCAGTTCCTTGTTTCTACTTATTCAGGACAGAGCTAGGTACTTTCAACTCGTAGCTGTTAGGTGAAAATCCACATGCAGATACTTCCAGGGTTACTTAAGGCCCAATCTATTGATGTCCCATACACATGAGTGGGCATTTGGGAATCCGGTGAGATAGATGGGGACAGGCTTACGAGCTCCTGCAGGGCAGTGGACATCTTCTGCAGGGTGGGAATAGGGTATTTCCTTCTCTCCACACATCACCCCCAGCCTTCAACACCCCTGATGCATAACAACCAGAGACTGGGTTGAGCAGAGCAGAGATGAGAGCGCTGAGCAGATCACTCTCTCTCTCACTGAGTCAGTGAGGCCTGTTTGCCCTCCCATCACAGTTGTTTCTGTGAACCTCTCCCCACACACTGCTTTTGTTCATTTCTGATTTAAGAAAATATCGAGTGAGGGACAGTACTCAGGAACAGAACCTAGTGTAACCTTGGGGACTCCCAGTGGGAAATATAGTTTAAACCAATGAATAACACAACTCGCACAGTGCTCACTCACACACGTTCTCAATTCTTAATCGTTGACCATCTACTCTCAGCACCCTCTGAAGTGGTAGGTAATTCACAATTTATCTGCTTTAATGATTTACTGGCTCAATTTACGTGGCCTATTTTTTATGAAATACTTTAGATACTTATAGACAGCATGAGAAACTAAGTAGCAAAGCAGTTCAGATCCCAGAGTTACAGAAATTGAAATAATAAGATGGTTATTGTTCCTTCATTTTAACTGAGGTTTACATGCTTGAGCTATGCAAATATTGTGAAATAACCCCCTTAAAAACAAAACAAAAACTCACTGAAATCCATGAAGATTGTGATGGCATGCTATGCATAAAACATGAGTAGCAGCGAGTCTGCTGCAACCACTAACAATTATAAATTAGGAAATAAAATAAAGTGGAATTTTCTCATGGCCTCAAGGAAATTCAATACATTTTCATGATTTGACACCACTGACACCTCTGTATTGTTGTTTGGAATTACTTACTGATTTTTCTACCTCATAGGTCTTGGGCAATAACTTTGATATTGCTGCAGATTCTCTTGCTCAGCTATTTTACCCAGATGTCCTCTAAAAAAAAGAGTAAACAGATGAAATCCACATTTGCAATACGTCAAAAAAAAAGACCCTCTTTATCAATTGTGTCTGATTCGGGGTGGATGATTGCAACCTTCACGTGGTCCACCCTGTTTCGACTAATGCAATCAACTCGACGTGCACAAACGGAAGATCAAATAGAACAACTTGTCCAACAACTTTAGGCTGTGCACGCCACACGAAAGAAGAAGAAGTGTCTGATTCCACCACCTCCTCTTGCAGCAAGTTCCAGATATCAGCCACACTCAGTATAAAAATCTTTTCCATCAATTCCCCTTTAAAGGCCCTTTCTCTCACATAAACCTAAACCCGTTTGGGTTTGATACTTCAATCATGGGGAGGGGAGGAAAAGTTTAAATCTATGATTCAATCTAATGATTTTTACCTGACTCACAGAGCCAGGTTTCATTCATGACCCTCTTTTTTGCTCTCCCCCCATTTGAATCGTTTCATCAGGTCAACCTCCGAACTCATCCCAAGGCTGCTACAGATCACGCTGCTTGACACTGGGATCTTGATGTTCCTCGCCTTTCAATTCACGAGGGAGCATCGCTAGCCAAGAATCAATTCAGAAATGGAGATGCAGCAAAAGCCTTGCCTTTAATTATCTCGCCAAGTGGCTCACGCTCCAGACAGAATTATGTTAATAACAGCAATGTGGAGGAGCACATCGAGCTCAGTAATTATTCCCATCTGTAATAATCTATATGCTCATTAAAATCTAATTTATCATTAATAAATACATATAAATTGCAGCATGAGTCATTCTAATGGTTTCCTAGAAAGATCCAGTCGGCCTCCGCTATTGAAGCTGGCATCTATACATATCCTCAAGTTCAGGCTTAGACAATTAACTACCATATTTGTGTGGTGCTCGCTGTAAGGAGGAAAATTAGGGCACATTGAAAATAACAGGATAATTTACTCATGACAGAACAAAAACATAATTGGGTACAATATGCATGAGGGAGTGTACTTACAAACACATACAAACCGTGTAACTCTTATACATTCTGGGCCCCTTACGGCGCCAGAGATCCTGGTTCAATCCTGACTACGGGTGTTGTCTGAGTGGAGTGTATGTTCTCCCGGTGATCGCATAGGTTTTCTCCGGGTACACCGATTTCCACCTACATTCCAAAGGTATGTTAATTGGCTTCTGTAAATTGTACCTAGTGTGTAGGATGAGAAACTGAGATAACATAGAACATGGCCGACGCTGACTTGGTGGGCCAATGGGCCTGGTTCCACGCTGCATCTCTCTAATCTCTAAAGTTGGTAGAACTGCTTTAGCCATAGAATCAGAGATTTGTACAACACAGAATCAAGCCCTTCAGTCCACCACATTCATGTTGACCATTTTACCCATAAATGCCACTGTGGTATCTGCCTCTATCACCACCAGTGGCAGTGCGTTCCAAACACCCATCATTATCCGTGTAAAAAACGTGTTGTGCTCAGCTCTTTTACACTTTGTCTCTGCCACCTTAAAGCTATGCCCGCTAGTCATTGACATTTCTGCTCCAGAAAGAATGGTGTACTTTGACCACTTATTTTTACATTCCATTAACCCTGAGGCCAGATATCCTCCTGGTCTCAGAGGCGACCAAAAACATTGTCTTGTTGGAACTGACAGTGCCGTGGGAGGACCGTCTGGAGGAGGCCCACGAGAGGAAGATGACCAAATATGAAGAGCTGGTCATAGACTGCCGTAAGCAGGGCTGGAAGGCAAGGTGTATGCCCATCGAGGTTGGCTGCAGAGGTTTTGCAGGGCAATCGCTCTACAAAGCCTTGAGTGCACTGGGCATCAATGGAGTGGCGAGGAGAAGAGCCATCAAGAACACCACAGAGGCAGCGGAGAAGGCCTCTAGATGGCTCTGGATCAGGAGAGAAGGTCCATGGGAAGGAGCGAATGCCACCTGAACACAGTTGTGGTCTGATCAACCACGGCTGGGTCACCTGGGTGAGGGTGTCTGATGTTGAAAGACCAGAAACACTCAATGACCCCCAGGTTACATCACTGATGATGTGTTCAGGAGCATCAATAGATGTATTTGTATCAATAAGTAGAGACTGATGTTTGCCGTTACTAACAGGTCATCCAATTTCTTGGTCGCCACCTTACTACAAACCTTATCCCTATTATTTTCTCCAGTCCTATCCCTTTTACCTAAAGTACAGAGGGACAAAATGGAAGAGGAACAAAGGGTGATATTTCAGAACAAAGTTTGCCATGTTTTGGCAAAAGGGAAGACACCACTGCCTCTGAATGGTGCCAACAGGGAGAGACTTCCAGTTGTAATTTAATCAGTAATGAGCCCGTTGATATTACTGTTGAAAGGATTTTTTGGAATATGCAAAGTGGCCACATGGAAAACAGCCTTCTTGTGCTGAAGAGGCCAGATTCAAAGAGGTCTTCACCTTAACTAGGAAAGCCGCCAAAGCCTTGGATCAATTAATTGAAGAGAAACACCAGGAACTGCAGATGCTGGAATCTTGAGAAAAACACAAAGTGCTGGAGGAACTCAGCGGGTCAGGCAGCATCTGTGAGAACATGGATTGGCAACGCTTCAGGTTGGGACCCTTCTTCAGACTACAGAAAGGTCCCGACCCTAAACATCATTTATATGGTCCATCCAGAGATGCTGTCTGACCTGTTGAGTTCCTCCAGCACTTTGTGTTCTGATCAATTAATTTGTTCTTCAAATATGGACTTTTTAGGAAGGCTGGATGGAAAAATGATTGTTACTATCAGTGAGCCTCTAAGAAGTGCCCAGGTTTGAAGAATTTATCAAAAGCTAATTTTGATATCATAGAGGAGTCAAAAAGCTGAGTAAGTTGGCAGCTCAGCTCCTGATATAGCCAGAAATTTCACCTAAACCATGTCTTTTCCTTGAGTTGTACGGTTCCATTTCCTCTCCCAAACAGGGCAATCCACCTAGACTGATGGAAAATAGTGACTAAACAGCCAGCAAAGTGGTGTTCATGGAAAACCTCAGGTTTTAATTTTGAGCAAACCAAATTGAAAGCCAAAGAGAATTAACCTTATTTTTAGAGTGGAATAATTTTCATCTTCTTGCTCCCAGTGTAGTTCTTTACCATAATTAATTTAAAGTTCAATGATGACTGCCAGAGGTAAAGCACTGAGGCGCTATTTAAGTTCCGCACTTCGTCGAATATCGTCTTTTCGGTAAAATCAACACTTGCAAGTAAAGTAAGATGAAACCCTTAAACAAATGTCTAAAACAAGTCTAAAATCGCAACAGGATCCTCGATTTACTAACCAAAAACTATTTAGGCCAAACTTGGACTTGAACAATTTCTTGGACTAAGTTCTCCTGTGTCTCATGAATGGAACAAATCTAAATTTGTGTGGATAAAGATAAGAAGTTAGCATTAATTGTCAGCCGACATGGCAGATCTGGTGAGATGACCGGCCTATGTACGGCTCGGACTACATTTCATGAATGTAGGATACGTGCTGAAGGACCTTACGAAGAGATAAGCAGGGAGATATTGATGTATATATATATATGTCAAACAAGGTTTGCAGTGATCATCTGGCCACGGTGAAGGTACCAATGGACAATGCATCAGGGTGAGCTTTCCACGTGTAATCTGATCAGCAATGAACCCACTGAAAATGTTTACATCCTCTAAATGTTGGCGTGTCATTACGTGTCAGAATTGACTGTAGAATTTACCTTCAGTTAAACAATTGAACATCGTGCATTGTTATGGGATGAATTAAAATTCACTGGAGGTTAGATGCAGTCAGTGTTCTCAATGAGCTGCTCAGGGATCTGAATGGGGAAAGATGTAACCTTGCATGACGCACTGATGGTCCCACAGTGGCAGGCAAAGGTGTCAGGGAAGAATTACTTATGGCAATGCTTTTCTTTCTTTAGAAATCTCACTCAATCAAGGCACAAAAATAAAACATCATGTTATCACCTGCAGTTTATTGGTGAATTTGAAGGTTAGCTAACCTCCCTGAGTGAATGTGTTCAGGTTTTCTGCACCACCTTGAGGCGATGCTGATTACTGGAAGGTCACACAGAATTTATAGAACTAAAATAGGTCATTCAGCCAAATAAGTCGTGCCCCATCTTCTCCATGTTTTTGAGTTGTTGTGAATGTACTGAGGCACATTATGATTATATCTATATCCATGTATATTCATTTTTGAAGGGAGAACATTTTCTGTTTGCACATTGAGAAATGTTTCAGACTACATGTGACAACATGAACTTGTAACAAAGCAGCCAACTACAAGACTCTCCTGTCCAATAGGATTGTAATATAAACATGCAGATGCAGAGTGAAAAGCAGATACATATATACTAATGTATTTTTAGTTTTAAAGCAACAATGGGTTTGATCCTGATCTGGGGTGGAATCTGCATGTTTTCCCTGTGATCGCGCGAGTGCTCTGGTTTCCTTCCACATCCCAAAGACGTGCAGGTTTGTAGGTAAATTGTCCACTGTAAAATTGCACCTAGTATGTATAGAGTGGGTGTGATAGTGGGATAACTGGTGTGAACATTAATGGTCGGCGTGGACTCGGTGGGCTGAAGGGCCAGTTTCGATGCTGTATCTTGTAAAAAAAAGAGATTCACATAACACCAATAAATAAATTCAGAGCAACAGCTATAAATCTAGTCCAATAAAGAGTTTTTAAAGTCTTCCTGACCCTTGTGCCGATTTTGGGATTATTTTAACTTGTGGACTGTTTATTTCTGGATCTGATCCCAAGGTGTGCTTCTTCATTTGAGTTGTTTAGATTTGGTGCTTCCTGAAATCAGCAGTGGATCCAAGATGGGCACAACCTAATGGGTCAATATCCAACTTATCTGAAGAAGGGTTCCAACCCAAAATGTCACCTATTCTTTTACAATGTTTTCAGGTTTTTTTTACCAACCAACCTCCCTTCCATTAACTCCATCTACACTTCACGTTGCTTCAGCAAGACCGCTGCCAAAATCAAAGACCAGTTTTACCCCAGTCACACCTCTTCTCCCCTCTCCTATCAGGCAAGAGGTAAAGAGGTTTGAAAAAGCATACCTCCAGATTCAGGCACAGTTTCTTCTCAGCTGTTATCAGGCAACAGAACCATCCTCTCACCAAGTAGGGAGCAGTCCTGACCTCCCAACTACCTCAATGAAGAGCTTCAAACTTTAACTAGACTTTACTGGAATTTACCTTGCACTAAATGTTATTCCCTTTATCCTGTATCTGTACACTTTGGACAGTTAGATTGTAATCATGTACAGTCTTTTCATTGACTGGATAGCACGCAACAAAACAGCTTTTCATTGTACCTCCATATAAACAAAACTGAACTAAACAAAATCTTAGCCGTGACAGTATCCATGGAGCAGGAAGCTGAGTTGATGGTTCAAGTCGATGACCTTTCATCAGAACTGAAACATTGTAATCTCTAGGTGAACCTGATTTTTGTGCTGTTTACGTAAGGATGAATATTAGACTGTTCACTGGGAATAACTGCACTTTTCCTGCAGCAAATGATTTCAAAGCCAGAAATACGGCAGTCTTATATTAGCTCCCATATCCAAAGTTCTGAGGATTCTGTGTGTTCTGATTCAAACTAACGATGTCAAGGTTTAGCAGTAGAGGTCAACACTAAGGAAAATAAATAATCTGAGAGATGACAAGAAGAACTATCATCCCATTAGTGATTGGCATATCAGGAATGCTTATTCCCCGTGGAACATATCCAGATTATTTCCTCATTTAGATAGGCCATTCACTATACATTTCCATGTGTAAATAAAACAATTGTGCAAATGGTTCACCCAGTTCACGATGAATGTAGAATTGATCACTGACCGTTTCTCTAGATCATCCAAATACATGGTGCTCTGCAGTCTTAACAACCTTTGTGAATGTCAAGGTTGACGCCGACAATCACAGCATGACTGTTAGGCAGAATATAGCATTGTATAGAAAATAACTTGATGGGAAAGGCTAGATACTATAGTCATGAGAACCTTCTAAGAAAGAGGTTCTACTGATAAAGTATTTGGATCTAAATTAATAAGCAGAACTGCAATGTTAATATTGTGAACTGCATAAAAATCGGTTTCAAGATGTGTTTCAAAAGAGTGATGCAGGAGAAAATGTTTTCACTTCATGGTTCACCAGCAGTAGCACAGAGTAAAGAGGGAGCTATTCCATTGGGACAGACTTCATCTAAATTGTGCTGGGTTCTGTGTTCTGAATTGAATACTAGGGCAGTAACCAGAAGCTAGCATTATGTGAAGTTGCAATGGAAGGTTCAGGTAAGATAATATTTGGAAAATTAAAGGGCAAACTACAAGATGATGCCTGCCACTCTTGCGGGCTGGAAGAGTCTGTGTTCCACGTGTACATGGAGTGTGTGAGGTTGCAGCCCCTGTTCCACTATCTAAAGGGGCTGCTCCTTGCCTTCTGGCTGAACTTCCCATCCACCATCCTCATCTTTGGACACCCTGTGCGTAGGGGAGAGAGTAGGGCTGAAGATGTCCTGGTTGGGTTGCTCCTGGGCCTGGCCAAGCTGGCCATCCCCGAGTCACGGCACCAGGCAGAAGAGGGCTCTGCCCGAGCCCCTTTTCTGGGGTTACATCCGCGCCCGAGTGGTTTTGGAAAAGAACTACGCGCTGTCCACCAGCGCCCTGGGGGATTTCCGGGACCGCTGGGCACCGCAGGGAGTGGAAGTCATCCTCAATAAGGATGGTGATATAGTTGTATAATATTTAATTTAGTATATTTGTTTGAATTGTATTATGGTGGTGGGTTTTGTGTTGACTTATTTCGTACTATAAATATTATTGTAAATAAATGATTAAATTATTTTTGGTTAAAAAAAAGGACAAGATAATAGTGTGGTGTAGCAATGTTGTTAAAGTGGAGCAACAATTAGGGTCAAAGTAGAGAACATATTAAACAGTCAAGTTAAAGGCTCTTTATCTGAATACATTTGCAACAACCGAAATGAAGATGGCACTTAGTGATAAAAGTGAGATGCGGAGGAATTTCTTTTGTCAGAGGGTGGTAAATCTGTGGCAGTTCATTTCCACAGAAGGCTGTGGAGGCCCAGTCAATGGATATGTTTAAGGCAGAGATAGATAGATTCTTGATTAGTACAGGTGTCAGTGGTTATGGGGAGAAGGCAGAATGGGGTTGGCAGGGATAGATAGCTCAGACATGATTGAATGGTGGTGTAGACTTGATGTGCCGAATGGCCTAATGCTGCTCCTTTCACTTATGACCTTGTGAACTTATGAAATGGTTATGACATAATAGTCAAGGTGGAGATCTGAACTCCGCCTTCCACTTTCTCATTTGCCTGGCTAAACTTGTTTTCACACTGAACAATTTCCCCTTCAGTCTGAAGAAGGGTTCGGACCCGAAAACTTCACCGATTCTTTTTCTCCAGAAATGCTGCCTGCCCTGCCGGTTTACTCCAACATTTTGTGCCTAATTTCCCCTTTAACTCAACTAACCTCCTTCAAAACAAAGGTGAGGCTCTAGGAACCCAAATATTCATCCCGCAAGGTTATGACTCAGTGAAGGTGCTCTGATAGTGTTGCTGGATGGGGAATTCCAGGATTTCGACCCAGCTGGGATGAAAGGAATGGTGATATATTTCCAAGTCAGATGGTGGGTGATGGGTGGGTAGTGGTCCATGTCTTTCTTAATGACACATGTTGTAGGTTTGGGAGGTGTTGTTGGAGTAGCCTAGATAAATAACTGCAGTGCATTTTTACCTGGTACATATGGCACTGATAGTACACTAGTGGTGAAGGGGGATGAAGTTTAGTTTAGTTTACTGTCATTTGCACTGAGGTACAGTGAAAAACCTCTGCTGTGTGTTATAAGTCAACGGAAAGTTGAGCCATTTACAGTGTGCAGATACATGATAAGGGAATAACTTTTAGTGATTAGTGAAGATTTAGAGTGTTATGTCAGGTACCAATCAAGTGGATTGCATCGTCCTCAAAATCCTTAAGCATTGCCACTCGGATCCAGAGGAGGTTTACAGGTATAAGAATGATCCGAGGAATGACTAGGTTAACATACAGTATTATGAGCATTTTTATGGCACTGGTGCTGTACTCGCTGAAGTTAAGAAGGATGAGGGGACACCTCATTGAAACTTACTGAATAGTGAAAATCCTGGATAGAGTGGATGTGGAGAGGATGTTTTCATGAGTGGAAGAGTCTAGGGCCAGAGGCTATAGCCTCAGAATAAAAGGACGTACCTTTGGAAAGGAGATGAGGAAGAATTTCTTTAGTCAGAGGGTGGTGAATCTGCCTGAAGGTACCTCATCTCCCAGTTGCTAAACACTTGAATTCTCCTTCCCATTCCTACACAGACTTTTCTGTCCTAGGTCTCCTCCATTGTCAGAGTGAAGCTAAACGCAAATTGGAGGAACAGCATCTCATATTTCGCTTGGGAAGCTTACAGCCCAGTGGTATGAATTTTGATTTCTCTAACTTCAGGTAGCCCGGCATTCCCTCTCTCTCTATCCCTCCCCTACCCATTTTGTACAAACTTCTCGTTTTCACCTCACAAACATCTAACAATGGCCTGTTTCCTTTATCATCGTTACTTTTTTGCATATCTTTCATTCATTGTTCTTTATCTCTCTACATCATCGTCTATATCTCTCGTTTCCCTTATCCCTAACCAGTCTGAAGAAGGGTCGCAACCCGAAATGTCACCCATTCCCTCTCTCCAGAGATGCTGCCTGTCCTGCTGAGTTACTCCAGCTTTTTGTGTCTATCTTCGGTTTAAACCAGCAACCAGTTCCTTCCCACCCAGCCTCTGACCTGATTTTGTAGACTATATATATATATATGGCTAGTCTGAATGATCCTGTGACGATCATTGATGACCCTAAGTACAATGATGATGGGGAAACTGGTGAGAGTAATTCGTGAAAGTAAAGGGAAGTAGTTGGATTTGTCTTTGTCATTGTTTGACAGTTGTTTGGCCTCAATGCTACATGTCACTTATCATCCGTTGCCTGAGGTGCAGACTCGGGTTAGTTGCATTTTGGCATTCAGTAAGTCATTTTCTGATGGGTTATGAATAGAATAGAACTTTGTACATATGCTGGCCGTGTAATGTATTCCCATCACAGTGGCTGGGGAATTTAAAACTCATTCAATTAAATACTTTATTTAATTTTTTTTTTAAAGCATGGCTATCAGAAGGTAAAGATGATTATGAAACTATAGGAATCCTTAAGGGAAGGAAATTTGGCACCTTCATCTAGTTAGGCAAATATGTGATACCAGGTTTCAACATTGTTTTTGACTCCTAAAGGGCCTATCCCACTTATGCGATCTTTTTGGCGACTACCGACACCCGTCAAAGGTCGTCAATTTTTTTTAACATGTTGAAAATTCAGCGGCGACCAGAAAGACACTACGACTCTTTGGGTGACTAGGAGACCTCTCACGACCATACAGGTGACCCCCTGGCAACCTCTCACAACTCTACAGGCGACCCCCTGGCGACATGCCCCCTGGTGACACCCCACAACATGTCAACAGGGGTCACCTGTATGGTCATGAGAGGTCTCCTAGTCACCCAAAGAGTCGTAGCATCTTTCTGGTCGCTGCTGAATTTTCAACATGTTGAACATTTTCGGCGACCTATGACGTGTGCCGGCAGTCGCCGAAAAGGTCGCGTGAGTGGGACAGGCCCTTAACTGGCATCAAAAATGATATTGAGCATCTGTTATATAAAACTTCAAGTCTTTGAATAAAAATCGTGATTCCTTCTTCGGGTTTATTAATGTCTATGATGAAAGGACCAATACCAGTCATCTGCAAATTCCATATCTCTTTACCATTTCTTTAACTATAGATGTTATCTATTTCCTACATTCCATTTAACTGTTGCTGTTACAAGGTTATTTCCAATTCTGTCCGAAGAAGGGTCCCAACCCAAAATGTCACCAATCCACGCTCTCCCACGATGCTCTTACTCCAGCACATTGTGTCTTTTTTTGTAAACCAGTATCTGCAGTTCCTTGTTTTTACTCAATAACTCAAATTCTATCTGCCTTCATTACTAATGTCTATGCTCAATATATCAATTACTGTGTGAAATACCTTGCAATGGGTGGTAGCAGATGCAGAAATATTTTAAGAGAAAATTAGGTAAATATTTGAAATCAAAACAGGACAGCGGGCAGAGACCAGTTTAGTGGATGTTAATAAGATCATAAGAGATTGGAGCAGAATTAGGCCATTCAGCCCATCAATTCTATGCCCTTCAATCATGGCTGATCTATCTCTCCCTCCTAACCCCATTCTCCTGCCTTCTCCCCATAACCTCTGACACTCGTACGAATCAAGAATCTGTCTATCTCTGCCTTAAACATATCCACTGACTTGGCCTCCACAGCCTTCTGTGGCAAGTAATTCCACAAATTCACCACCCTCTGACGAAAGAAATTCCTCTTAATTTTCTTCCCAAAAGAACGTCTTTTAATTCTGAGTCTATGACCTTTAGTCCTAGACTTTCCCACTAGTGAAAACATCCTCTCCACATCCACTCTATCCAAGCCTTTCATTATTCTGTGTGTTTCAATGAGGTCCCCCCTCATTCTTCTAAACTCTAGCGAGTACAAGCCAAGTCCCATCAAACGATCATCATTGGTAAACCTACCAATTCCTGGGATTACTCTTGTAAACCTCCTCTGGACTCCCTCCAGAACCAGCACATCCTTCCTCAGATATGGTGCCCAAAATTGCTCATAATATTCCAAATGCGGCCTGACCAGCACCTTATAGAGCTTCAGCATTACATCCCTGTTTTTGCATACAAGCCCTCTCAAAATAAATGCCAGCATTGCATTTGATTTCTTTACTACTAAAAGTAGTACTATTTACTACTGCAGATTAAACTTTTGGGAATCCTGCACCAGCACTCCCAAATCTCTTTGTACTTCAGATTTCTGGATTCTCTCCCCATTTAGAAAATAATCTACACCTTTATTCCTACTGTATATCAAAATGCATGACTTCAGTTTGCTACACTATATTCCATCTGCCACTTCTCTGCCCACTCTCCCAACCTATCCAAGTCTTTCTGCAGATTCTCTGCTTTCTCTACACTACCTGCCCCTCCACCTATTTTCATATCATCCACAAACTTGGCCACTAAGCCTTCAATCCCCTCATCCAAATCATTACTATACAACGTGAAGAGCAGCGGCCATAAGCATCGAGCCCTGCGGAACTCCGTTAGTCACTGGCAGCCAACTAGAAACAGCCCCCTTTATTGCCACTCTTTGCCTTCTGCCATCCAGCCAACCTGATATCTCTGCTAGTATCTGTCCTTTGATGCCACGAGCTCATCTTAGCAGCCTTCCTTGTGGAACCTTATCAAAGGTTTTCTGAAAATCTAGGTAAACAATATCTACTGACTCTCCTTTGTCTCTTGCTATTTGCTTCAAAGAATTCCAGCAAGTTTGTCAGGCAAGATCTCCTCTTCATAAAGCCATGCTGACTTTGGCCTATTTTATCCTGAACGTCCAAGTACTATGTAACCTCATCCTTTATAATGGACTCTAAAATCTTACCAACCATCATTCTGCTTTGCTTCCTTCTTGCGCAGCGGGGTAACATTGGCAAATTTCCAAACATCAGGAACCACTCGTGAATCTAGCGATTCTTAAAATGGATGCTAGTTTTGGATTCTCAAAGCAAACATTTAGCAATGACACAATGGTCTGTGTAATGTTCCCTGTGGTGTAAACGTTTTCCATTGTGTGAGGACTATTGAGAATAGCATCTAAAACACTGGTAACTTTGGCTACCAACTGTGGCCTGCAGCAGGTATGAGTCTCAGCATGCCCTAAAATAGCACTCAGAATTATAATGATGTTTATTTATATTGAGTTAATTTTCCAACACTTCTCCTTCCACCTTGCCCCCAAGTGCGCCTTCATCACTGGCGATGGAAACATTACACACAAGCATTGAAAATTGGTCTGTAACTGCTGGAGATGCTATTTGAAGTGGGAAAAATTAGATGACTGCTTCCCACCTGCTGCCCAGGTAGGCTGCACACTAATTTCAGCCACATTACGCGAGGAAAACTTACTTTCATTTCTATACGCTGCTGTTAACTCTATGAAGTATCTGCCTCTGCCTTGAGCAAGTAGCTTTGGGAGATGATTAATGATGTTATTTTTGGCTGCTTCTTTTAGAAAGCACCTGAGGCAGGCCAAAGGAAAGTTTTCTGTCGATTGTATATGAATACATGAATATAAAAGCAGTATGCATTCACTGACATTGATAGGAGTGAACTGTAATAAAAATATTTGCAGGCAACGGTACAATGCATTTCTAAAATAAAATATTGTATTCTATTTGCTCTGCACTGATATATTTTCAGTCTTCATAAGCGATTACATGTGACTGTCCTAGATAACGCCTTGGAAAGTGGGACATTTAGCCTGTTCTACTTTCAAGGTGACATAGCAAGCAAAATGGAGTTATATGCAACATTGGCAATGTAATAAAGCCGGCAGATTACTGCAGTGTGCTTCAACTGATAGACGCCGGGTGTCAAATCTTCATATTAAAACTTGAGGAAGCAGAGCAGTTCGTCAAACCACTGCTACATTGCCACCAGTGCCAGTTTTAAAATCACAAAACATAATCTTAATAACATGGGGAATTATCTGGTGACCCACTCGGTATTCATCCTTTATTAATTATATAGAAGGGAAAACAGTTATCAGTTACAATCTAGTTTGTGGGTACTGCTAGTGTATTAGCTGCTTATATTAATGTGTTTTGTCCAATTTACATTCAAAACAGTAAAATATAGGAAGTAAAACGATAGAAGAATGCAATTGACATTAATTGAAGGACTCTTCTCTTCAAAATTGACAAATGCAGTTATGTGGAACTTAGTGTATGTTGTTTTTACACATGATCGATAACTGTGCAATCAAACAATAAATATTTCAGGGATACACAGACCATAAATGCTGGAGTCTAGTGCAATAAGCGATCTGCTGGAGGAACTTAGCAGGTCGAGCAGCAGCAATTCGGGGTGAAACCTGACATCAGAACTTTCAGGGAATATCATTCAATTAATTAAAGTTGCTCAAAGATAGACAGAACGTGCTGGAGTAACTCAGTGTGTCAGGCAGCATCTCTAGAGAAAATAGACAGGTGTTTCGGGTCGGGACCCTTCTTCAGACTTTTGCTCCATGTCTCCACCTTCTGACTGCCTACTGTAATGTCAGCAATGGCCAGCGAACCATTTAAGATCACGATCATAAGTGATAGGATCAGAATTAGGCCATTCAGTCCATCAAGTCTACTCCACCTTCAATCATGGCTGATCTATCTCTCCCTCCTAACTCCATTCTCCTGCCTTCCCCCCCATAACATATGTCACCCACAGCAAAGACTAAACTTATTCCATCATCTTATCATCAGACCTTTCAGGACCATTGCCTGAACCAGAGATCTTGATGCAAAGCTATCTGCATCTTCCATAGTCCAGCTGTGGTTCAATACTCTTGCCTCCAAGCCAAAAGCTCCCAGGTTCATGTTACTCTCTTGTGAAATGAGTATAAGAATTTAGGCTGACACTTATGAGTAGAACTGATCCAGAGCTTCACTTTTGGAGATGCTGCCTTCAATGTGCGATAGTTAACCAATTCTCGTCACAAGTGGATTGAAAAGACTCCTTGACATGACCTTGATGAAAGGCAGGGAAGTTATGACCAGACTCTTGCTCAATATTTATCCCCTTTTCAAAAGGGGATTTCTTTATATTTGTAAAAAATACATTACTGCCTCAAAATTAGATTGCCTAGCAGAGCAATGTGATCCAGTTCACCCCAAGTGATTTGGGTTAGCAATCACTTCCTGATGAAATCACACCAGTCCTGATAGTGGGCCAGATATTTCAGTCAGCAGCTTGTCTAAGGCTTTTCAAATGAAGCCAATCATCGTGCCATGATTGCAGACAGTGGCTGCCCAAAAGTCAGAGCTTTATAAAATTATGAGGGACGTAGAAAGGATAGACAGTCAGGATTTTTCCCCCATTGTAAGGGAGACCAGAACTAAAAGGCTCAAGAGCAAAAAACGAATTGCTGGAGTAACTCAACAGCTAAAGCAACATACATACAAATCCAATTTTACTTCGGAGTCACGTAAGTGACTACGTGAAGAAGCCCGTCAGTGCGCCTGCGCGTCATTACGTCAGACGCCTTGACGCAAACGGACGTGAGGAGCAGTGCTCCTCGAGTGGTTTGTAGTTTTTCAACTACAAGGTAAGTAAAAACTTTTTTACAGGTTTTCCAGGTCCGTTTACTGTGGGTCTATGGCGATTTTTTCCACAGACGCCATGGGAAAAAACGGACAGGGGGAAGAGGCGAGCGACATAGCCGACAGAAGTCGGGAAAGTCGGGAGTCCGCGGTTAGAGACCAACCGCCTCTAAACCCCGGTACAGTCGCCAGCGGTGAGCATAGCGACTGTGGACCTGGGGCTGGTGAAAACACAGTCAGCGCCTGTCGGGCAAAAGACAAAGTTTAAATCCCAACGGAGGGAGTCCCAGGCAATGAAGAGCTCCAGGGCTAGATACTGCTTTAGAGCGTATTGCCCAAATAGAAAGCCTTTTACACAGGCTGTTGGAGCAACGTTCACTCAGTGAGGAGTGTTCTGAAAGCCAAGCTGCTGGAAACAGCTCAAACAGCTCCTGGTACAGGGCTAGATACTGCTTTCGAGCGTATTGCCCAAATAGAAGCCTTTTTCATAGGTTGTTGGAGCAAAAGTTCACTCAGGAAGGAGTGTACTGTAATCCAAGCTGCAGGAGCAGCTTAACAGCACCTGGCTCAGGGCTGATGGAATGCACCCTCAGGAATGAGGAGCGTGCTACGGGTCATGAGATTTCAGACCCCGACTCTGACGGTGAGGCTGTACAAGGCGATGAAAGGCAGCTGCCAGATGTTCTAACCCTGGTAGTAGGATTCGCTGCCCCGTCAGGGTCAGGAGAGCCATTAGGAAGAACTGGCCTCCTTAATAAATTACTTGGTTTACCATTAGCTGGAACAGCATGAAATGGATGAGACTGCAAGAGTATCTGGAATCAGTTGCAGAGAATATTAAAGCTGCTGGGTTCTGGAATAACTGCTTTTACCAGAATAGCAGGTAACAACCAAAAGATGACGAAGTGCATCAGCAAGCACTGGGGTTGCTATGCAGCACCCACTTCGAGAAGTGCTATACGGTCTACTATGAATCCGAAATTCGCAGCACTCTGCAAACCAAGTAATATACAAATTACCCAACTTACTCTTTGGAGAGATCTCGGGAGACGTATTAAAGAGTTGGAAGATGAAGCGAAAACAGGATTGATGAAGACATCAATGGTTGTGAAGTCTGTAAAGAGGAAGTATCCTTTCAGACGTCATACGGATCCTGGACCAAGTCGCTCATCAACGCAGGGACGTAGTTGGCGGCCTGCAGCGGGAGCAAGAACCAGTGGGCGTGCTTCCGGGAGAACCCAGGAATCTCAGGGTACTGAAATGACTCAAGAGGTACGTGGACCTGGTTCTCATGGGAACATACTAACTGGATTAAGTCCAAAAGTTGGAGGCAGGTTACATTTCTTCTATAATAATTGGAAGAAAATTACTTCAGATGTGGAAATCCTGAATAATATACAAGGATTTCGAATTGAATTCAATCCAAATTATGATTTGCCTGTTCAGCATGTTCCTAGCCGAACTCTGCACTTTGTACAAAAAGAAGTGATGGAGGTTCAGGTTGCAATTGAAACCCTATATAAAAAAAGGGGTTATTGAAAAATCAGTCTACCAAAGTCACCAATTTGTGTCAAAAATATTCCCTCGATCAAAAAAGGATGGAGGATGTAGGATTCTTGTAGATTTGATAAATCTGAATCCTTTTGTGCAATTTAGACATTTTAAAATGGAAACATTTGTGACTGCCAAACAGCTTATTTCAGAAGCATGTTATATGGCAACTATAGACTTGAAAGATGCATATTATTCAGTGTCTGTTCATTCAGAAGATAGGAAGTATCTTAAATTTAAATGGATGAACCAGTTGTGGCAGTTCAAAGCTCTGCCTAATGGGTTAATATCTGCATTCAGAATATTCACAAAAATTGTTAAAACCAATTCTGGGCTTGCTGAGTAGCCAGGGGCATGTACTAATGGCATATTTGGATGATGTCTTGATTATAGGAAAGACAAAACAGTCAACAGAAGTATCTGTTGCAGTTGTGAAATCAACTTTTGAAAAGTTGGGGTTTCTAATTCATCCACAGAAATCTAGGTTAACACCATGTACCTCTATTAATTATTTGGGGTTCACAATTGATTCAGTCCAAATGAATATCACTTTGCCCAGGGAAAAGGGTGGATTTGATTAAAGATTGCAGTAATCTAAACGAGCAAAAACCTTCAATTAGACAGGTGGCTCGTGTACTGGGAAAATTAGTAGCAGCATTCCCAGCAGTCCAATTTGGACCATTACATTATCAACAGCTGCAGAGACTTAAAGAACAGGCACCGAGAATGCATGTTGGTCATTTTGATAGAACCATGCAACTAACAACAAATGCTGTTTCTGGTCTGCAGTGGTGGATTCTACATGTCTCAAGCAGTTCCAGCAAAGTGCTGATTGAACAACCTTCCATGATATTACAAACTGATGCCAGTGCACCAGGATGGGGTGCAACTGACTTAACATCTAGCTGAGGAGGCAGATGGAATCAGGAAGAGTCATTGTTACTGCAGACATGGGGAATTAACTATTTGGAGCTTCTAGGATGTTTCTATGGGCTCCAAGCTTATTGTTCTAACACAACTAATAAGCATGTTCAAGTTCAAATTGATAACACAACAGTAGTTGTTTATATTAATGATATGGAATTAAGTCGGTGTCTTGTGACAAAATGGTTAATCAACTTTGGGCTTGGTGTATTGAAAAGAACATTTGGATTTCAGCTATCTATCTACCAGGTAGAATGAACGATAGCAGACACCAAGTCACGAAAAGTTCCATGATAATAAAGAATGGATGTTGAATCAAGAGGTATTCAATGATATAGTCATCAGATTTGGAATGACCGACATCGACTTGAATCATCAGCTATCGAGATATGTCTCATGGAAACCAGATCCAGGAGCAGTGGCGATTGATGCTTTCTCGCTACATTGGGGTGGTATGTTTTCATATATATTTCCACCTTTCTGCCTCATAAGCCAATGTTTGCTTAAAATCAGGCAAGATGCTGCTTCAAGGGTATTGGTAGTACCAGATTGGCCTACACAGCCATGGTATCCGTTGATATTAGAATTAACAACACAAATGTTGATGAAAGTCCCAAAAAAGAGTAATTTATTGCTGCTCCCTGTACAGGGGAACAACATCCATTATATGATCGTTTGGATTTGTTGATTTGCAGGTTTTAAGAATGTCTTTTCTGGGACGAGGACTGTCTGAGCATACTGTGGACATGCTTACGGCAGCCTGGAGGAAGAGCACTCAAAAACAGTACCTTTCTTATATTAAGAAATGGGAAAAGTTCTGGGTACAAAAGAATGTGCAATAAAGTACTGCAGATATTTCAAATGTTTAGAATTTCTGTCAAAACTTTATTATGATGAAGGTCTGTTAATTCAGCCAGAAGTGCATTGTCCTCATATTTGGTTCTGGATTCAGAAAGAAACTCAATTGGGTCACACCCAATTGTTTCCAGACTAATGAAAGGAATCTTTAATTCCAAACCACCGAAACCCAGGTACGTGACAATCTGGGATGTAAGTGTGGTACTGAAACTACTTCGTGATGGTTATCAAGTGTGTCTTTACCTTTGGTCAAGCTCAGTATGAAAGTATTCATGTTTATGGCATGAGTGACAGCACAACGAGTGCAAACACTTGGAAAATTACAAATAGATAGTATGGAAGTAACTGAAGACAAGGTTACATTCTATATCTATGACCTAATAAAGCAAATTTGGCCAGGTGTGACAGGATTTAAAATTATGCTGGCAGCATATCCAAATGATCCATGTCTTTGTATTAAGACATATTTATTACAATACATTGAGGTCACAAAGAATTTGAGAATACGGAAACTGGGTTTTTGATCACACACAAGAAACCACACAAGAGAGTTTCAATACAGACTATTTCCAGATGGATAAAAGAAGTCTTAACAGCTGCTGGTATTAACACTTATGTTTTTACGTCTCACTGGACTAGGGCAGCAGAAATGTCGGCGGCCAGGGCAAAAGACGACCCCGTCGACCATATCCTCGCAGCCGCCGGGTGGTCCAATGAGTTGATGTTTCAACATTTTTACCATCGGCCTATTGTTAATGCGGGGTTGTTTGCAGAAACTATTTTAAGTTCTGTGTAAATTCCTCTGGTTTAAAGGGGATCTGATTCATTTCATTCGTGAAATGAATTACTGCATTTGTGGTACAAATGTTATTATGAATGCATGATTGATTATTCTCGTTCCGAGTCAATCTATGCAGTGAGAAGCCGGGATTGATCCACGGCATGAAATCACAAAGCTTTAAAATCTTCACGTAGTCACTCACGTGACTCCGAAGTAAAATAGTAAGATTAAACGAGAACTTACCCAAGTTTGAAGTTTGATCTTTATTTTATGAGGAGTTACGTAGGTGATTACATGCCCGCCACGACCCTACCCTCTATCATAAAGGTCAGATGGAAGTTCTTGTATTACTCGTTTTAGTATGAGACTATATTACTTCGGTTCTTGTTTTTTGTGATTTCACACCGCTGCTTTGAAGATTGACGCGCAGGCGCACTGACGGGCTTCTTCACGTAATCACCTACGTAACTCCTCATAAAATAAAGATCAAACTTCAAACTTAGGTAAGTTCTCGTTTAATCTTACTATTCTAGTTTAGAGGGTCACCACAGTCAGCATGGACAAGGTGGGCTAAAATAGCACCTTTCTGTGCATCATGATCCTATGGTTCTGTGGGATTATTTTTATAACCAGCAAAGATTTCCCTTTGCTCAAAATCCAGCTGGTTGCAGAAACAAGGAACTGGAGATGATGGTTTACATAAAAGAAGACAAAGTGCTGGAATAACTCAGTGGGTCAGGCAGCACCGCTGGAGAACACGTGAGTCTGGAGAAGCGGTACTGAGCCAAAACGTCACTCATCCATGTTCTCCAGAGATGCTGCCTGACCTGCTGAGTTACTCCAGCACTATGTGACCAGCTGGTTGTGGATCTGGAGGAGAATTTCCTATTGGTGAATGCCATGCTTTTCAACGGCACAGTGGCGCTGCAGTAGGGTTGCTGCCTTACAGCACCAGAGACCCAGGTTCGATCCTGATTACCGGTGGTGTCAGTACAGATTGTGCTTTCTCCCTTGACTGCGTAGATTTTCCCCGGGTGCTCCGGTTTCCTCCCACACTCCAAAGACGTACAGGTTTGTAGGTTAATTAGCTTAAAAAAAAATAAAAAAATTGAGGTCAGGTAAGGGGGGATGATAGTTGAAGAATTGGTATGTCCTATTTACGTAATGCTCAAAAAAATATTTGTTTTTTCTTTTCTTTTTTCCTCTCTCTCTTTCTCTTTTTTTTCCTAGGGCCTATTTCTTAACTCTTTTTCTTTTGTTTTTAATTTCGCTCTTATAGGGTCTTCGTCCTTTTTTGTTGTTACATTTTCTACACTTTTCTACACTTTCACTTTTTCCTTCACTTTCTTCTTTCTTTCAATCTTTTCCTTTTCTAGTGTAAAAAAATAAATAAAGGGAGTACATTAATTGTAAGAAGATACAAATGACGAGTATTAATGTATGTGGTTGTAATGTAATGCACTTCTAATAAATAAAAATTAAAAAAAAAAAAAAAAAAAAAAAAAAATACGTTGGTAAAATTGCAAATTGACCCTAGTGTGTAGGATAGTGCTAGTGTATGGGGTGATCACTGGTCAGTGCAAACTTGGAGGGCTGAAAGGTCTGTTTCCACGCTGTAACTCTAAAGTCTAAAACAGTTCTCAAGATTCTTTTACCTGAGGGAGTCTGGGCTGCTGGATGTTTTTATCGGCCAGTATTACCCCAATAGATAGTACCTGGGGCACAAGGTTCACCCTCCGCTTCACAGCTGCTCACATCAGTTTTTGCTCTCACCACACCAGACGAGTGGAGATACCAGAGCTGGACAAGGAAGACAATGATAGTAGAGAATGCTGCTAGTCTCGCCAAGATGCAATTATGTTGCCTTTGCCAGGCTGGGGCACTCTGTACTGTAAGCCTAATGGTTGTATCAAATCTTGCCAGCTCCAGGTGATGGCCAGTGTAGGAGATGCGAGACATGTTGCCCCTGGTGGCATGATCCATAATGAAATGCGTCAAGAGGTTGATTATGACATAAATCAACTAGTGCATCTGGTAAAGCTGCTGCCTCACAGTGTCAGAGACCTGGGTTCAATCCTGACTTCAGGTGCTTCCTGTGTGGAGTCTGCATGCTCTCCCTCACTGCGTGATCGATTGTCTGCATGGACTTGGTGGGCTGAAGGGCCTGTTTCCAGGCTGTAACTTTCAATCAATCAATCAAACTCCTGCTTTGGAAGTGACTTAGATCTGCTTCAATGTGCTTTCTCACTGGCTCCTTGCTCTGGGGAGAAGAAGGGAGGGTGATCAAGATACTCACAGTATAGACATAGGTCCAGAGAGGATGGGCTCAACATATAACATTTCATTCCCTTCTTTACAGTGTAGCTGCAACCCATGATCTGCATATTGGAATATTGGTTGGATATTGATCAAAAATGATTTTCCATAAAATGGGCACATCACTGGTTTGTCTGTTCAGGAGACAAAATCAGTCATATGTGTGATTAGTGTTCCTATAGAGTGCGACTCAGGAAAGATGCTGTGCTTTTTTTTCTCATTCTCAGAGGAAGCCTTTGGACAGCTTAGATTAGGTGTCTTGATTTTCTAACCCCATTTCAGCACAGTGACTCAAGAACTACAGGCTAAATTTGTCACAGTTTAGAAATCAATGTAATGATGAAATTCAGAATTAGCTATCTTCTAATCGTTTATAATACCGCTGCATTTACTGGGGTTTTACAGGATTTTTTCTGAGCCTGCTTCTATTGCAACTTTGAGGGTATGAGACGTGAATTGGCCAAGATTGACTGGCAATTAGTTCTAAAAGGGTTGACGGTGGATATGCAATGGAAGGCATTTAAAGACTGCATGGATGAACTACAAAAATTGTTCATCCCAGTTTGGCAAAAGAATAAATCAAGGAAGGTAGTGCATCCGTGGATAACAAGGGAAATCAGGGATAGTATCAAAGCAAAAGATGATGCGTACAAATTAGCCAGAAAAAGCAGCATACCAGAGGACTGGGAGAAATTCAGAGACCAGCAGAGGAGGACAAAGGGCTTAATTAGGAAAGGGAAAATAGATTATGAAAGGAAACTGGCAGGGAACATAAAAACTGACTGCAAAAGTTTTTATAGATATGTGAAGAGAAAGAGATTAGTTAAATCAAATGTAGGTCCCTTGCAGTCAGAAACAGGTGAATTGATCATGGGGAACAAGGATATGGCAGACCAATTGAATAACTACTTTGGTTCCGTCTTCACTAAGGAAGACATAAATAATCTGCCGGAAATAGCAGGGGGCCGCGGGTCAAAGGAGATGGAGGAACTGAGTGAAATCCAGGTTATCCGGAAGTGGTGTTGGGTAAATTGAATGGATTAAAGGCCGATAAATCACCAGGGCCAGATAGGCTGCATCCCAGAGTACTTAAGGAAGTAGCTCCAGAAATAGTGGATGCATTAGTGATAATTTTTCAAAACTCTTTAGATTCTGGAGTAGTTCCTGAGGATTGGAGGGTAGCAAACGTAACCCCACTTTTTAAGAAGGGAGGGAGAGAGAAAACGGGGAATTACAGACCAGTTAGTCTAACATCGGTAGTGGGGAAACTGCTAGAGTCAGTTATTAAAGATGGTATTAGCAGCACATTTGGTAAGTGGTAAAATCATTGGACAAAGTCAGCATGGATTTACGAAAGGTAAATCGTGTCTGACGAATTTTATAGAATTTTTCGAGGATGTAACTAGTAGAGTGGATAGGGGAGAACCAGTGGATGTGTTGTATCTGGACTTTCAGAAGGCTTTCGACAAGGTACCACATAAGAGATTAGGATACAAACTTAAATCACACGGTATTGGGGGTTCAGTATTGATGTGGATAGAGAACTGGCTGGCAAACAGGAAGCAAAGAGTAGGAGTAAACGGGTCCTTTTCACAATGGCAGGCAGTGACTAGTGGGGTACCGCAAGGCTCAGTGCTGGGACCCCAGCTATTTACAATTTATATTAATGATCTGGACGAGGGAATTGAAAGCAACATCTCCAAGTTTGCGGATGACACTAAGCTGGGGGGCAGTGTTAGCTGTGAGGAGGATGCTAGGAGACTGCAAGGTGACTTGGATAGGCTGGGTGAGTGGGCAAATGTTTGGCAGATGCAGTATAATGTGGATAAATGTGAGGTTATCCACTTTGGTAGCAAAAACGGGAAGGCAGACTATTATCTAAATGGTGGCGGATTAGGAAATGGGGAGATGCAGCGAGACCTGGGTGTCATGGTACACCAGTCATTGAAAGTAGGCATGCAGGTGCAGCAGGCAGTGAAGAAAGCGAATGGTATGTTGGCCTTCATAGCAAGAGGATTTGAGTATAGGAGCAGCGAGGTTCTACTGCAGTTGTACAGGGTCTTGGTGAGACCACACCTGGAGTATTGCGTACAGTTTTGGTCTCCAAATCTGAGGAAGGACATTATAGCCATAGAGGGAGTGCAGAGAAGGTTCACCAGACTGATTCCTGGGATGTCAGGACTTTCATATGAAGAAAGACTGGATAGACTTGGCTTATACTCGCTAGAATTTAGGAGATTGAGAGGGGATCTTATAGAAACGTACAAGATTCTTATGGGGTTGGACAGGCTAGATGCAGGAAGATTGTTCCCGATGTTGGGGAAGTCCAGGACAAGGGGTCACAGCTTAAGGATAAGGGGGAAATCCTTTAAGACCGAGATGAGGAAAAACTTTTTCACACAGAGAGTGGTGAATCTCTGGAACTCTCTGCCACAGAGGGTAGTTGAGGCCAGTTCATTGGCTATATTTAAGAGGGAATTAGATGTGGCCCTTGTGGCTAAAGGGATCAGGGGGTATGGAGAGAAGGCAGGTACGGGATACTGAGTTGGATGATCAGCCATGATCGTATTGAATGGCGGTGCAGGCTCGAAGGGCCGAATGGCCTACTCCTGCACCTATTTTCTATGTATCTATGTATCTATTGATTATCTATCACTCAGCTATGTTCATACAACCTGGGGTACCATACAAAGGACGCGGAATAATTAGCATTCATATACAACATAATAAATACATCTATATTTCTCATTTTTCTCCTGATGGCAATGACTTGGTCAACTTCAATAGGAATGAGAAGCCGCACCTTTGGAATTTCACCATGCATGTCTAGACTATGGCACATTAGAGTATTCAGCACAGGTGGCCACCATAGCTGAGTGCATCATCAGGGTTTGGTCAAGACAGCAGAAACATTGAGGTAAACAGAACTATTTTTTTTAGAGATACAACATGTAAACAGGTGCTTTGGCCCACTGAGTCCATGCTGACCATCGATCACCCAATCACACTAATTCAATGTTTGCCCGCTTCCGTATCCACTAAGGTGAGGTCGGGGGGAAGTTCCCACTGCCACGTGTACCATGTAATCCCGTGTTACCTGCTACATAGTCGGATAGTCGGCCACTATACCATCTCCCCCACCTGGTTTGCCAGGTGAGGAGGGGGCTGTGGACCCCCAGCAGGACCAAAACCAAAACCTATCAAAGGGCGGACGAGCTCCGTGCAAACCAACAGCCATCCTCACTTCAGTAGAAGTTGCGAACATTGTCGTACACAGCATTGTAAGGCACCGTGCCCGTTGATGTTTTCAACGATGATGATGATAATGTATCCACTCCCTACATGCTGGGGCCAATTTTTTTTACAGAGGCCATTAACCTACAAACCTGCAGGATTTTGGAATGAGGGAACAAACTGGAGCATGGGGCGGTACCCGCATGGTCACAGGGAGAACGTGCAAGCTCCACATAGACAAGGCCCAAAGTCAGGAAGGAACCCATGTCGCTGGCACTGTGAGGCAGCAGCCTCTACCAGCTGTGTCACTGTGCTGCCCTTGTATTATAAATACAGCTTGCAAAATATCAATAAAATTCCCCCAAAATGATTTTTTGCTGACTGGTGAGCTTGTAGTGCCTGCTCATTAAGAACATCCTCCACTATCCAACATAAAATTGTACCAAATCAAAAGACAAATTAGCTATGTAGTCCAGCAAGCCTAAGCAAGTTTTTTCTACAAGACAGTCTCTTGCTTTTTCCCCTTGATGTTTAATAACTTGTTTTCAACCAGTTATGTAACTGCCTATTAAAAAAATGTAATCAATGTTGATGGTTGTTTAAAATAAGACAGGAATCCTATTGTTGTTTCTAATCCAGTGAGGTGTAACTACCTACTGGGGATCAGCAATGAGCAACCTTTGTCTGAAAATATGATTGCATGGCTTCTTTTTCCACAGTTTGATGTAAGTGGCGTGTCTGGAGTGAAACAGAACAAATACATTTATCCTGCCATTTTGTGTCATGCAGAAAATGTGATCAGGGCATTTCCTGCCTTGATTCATCCCTGTGGTCCGGAGATGAATGCTATGCCAGGGCCCCACATTGTGAAGTCATTCCTCCTTTTGGAGAGGTGCTTGGATTACTTTATCTTCAGTAGGCTTGCAGTTAACTCTCCCGAGACAACATGTTACCAGAATGATGTCTGGATTTTACTTCGGAGTCACGTGAGTGACTACGTGAAGAACCCCGCCAGGACGCATGCGTGTCATATCGCTACACGCATTGCGAAACAGTCACACGGGTGGAACGACGTTTCCCCTCAGCGGCAAAATTCAAAAGCCAGGAACTGCAGGTAAGTGATACTCTGCGTTCTTTTTTTGTTCTACATACTGTTTTACAGGTGTAGACTCCAATGGACAAAACGAGGAAAACCAAGAAGGCTGCTCCAAAGCTGGCGAGGGAGGACCGCGGAGTTGCGGGCAGTCAGCAGCGGCCAGCGGCACATGAATCACCCGTAATGGGAACAGCTGTGCCCGACTTCGGCCCCGCACCGGCCAGATCTACACCGCGGCCGGGCGGGAAGGCAATACAAAAGTCTAATAGAGTCGTTGACTCGGATGAGTCCGACTTTGAGCAGCCGCGAGCGGCCAGCGACCTTGAACGCTGGAGCCGGATGGAGCGGCATATGGAGCAAATGCTCCAACGTGACAGGCTCCGGGAGATGGAGTCTAGTCACTGTGGGAATTTAATACACCCACAGCAGCACCTCTTGTAGGTCTGCACAGTGCATCTCCCTCGTCAGAGGGGAGTACTGGGGGACAATTCTGGGCTGACCCTGAAGAGGGGTTTCCAGAACAAACATCAAGTGTGCGATGGGGTGCAGGAAGACCAAAATCTACTGGACATGGTGTCCCAATTCGTACAGCCAGACCAAACTGGCTGAAACCTGGAACCGAAACTAGCTGCCAGTATTGACTATATGTAATTTAAGCAGCTACAGGAACAGGCTATATTGGACACCACGGCAAGACATTTGCCACCTGGGAACTGTACATCCCTGAATGTTCCCATTGTAAATAATTGCATATGGAAACACGTCGGAGCAGGAGTTAGAGGCATGGATGTCAAACTCCAAAAAGTACTAAAGCTCCTAACAACGGGAACAACAGCTTTCGCCCGGACAGTAGATGAAAAGGAGATGTCGCAGGATCAACAGGATGCACTGGCACTGCTCTGTAATACACAATACGAAATTAACGTCATCAGGAAGAGTGCCATTCGACCTGCTTTAAACCCAAAATTTGCAGGTCTGTGCAAACCTGGCAACATAAAACCACCAATTTTACTATTTGGAGGTAACCTATCCAAACAAGTCAAAGAGCTCGATGAGGAGGCAAAAACCCTGGGGCTCATCAAAGCGACATCATCAAAACCCTACTATGGTCATAAACAGCACCCTTATGCACCCACCAGTAGAACAAGACAAACTGGTGAAAGCTCAAAGGCCAGGTACACTGCACATGGGTCTTTTTAGGCCATGGCCCAGACCGGCCTTCGTGGAAGATGCGCAAACCCCCAACGCCAACCCAACCACAAACCCAGACGCCAGCGCCTCAACCTCCATGAAGGATTCACAAAAGGAAGTAAACCAGCCACTGGTAACTATGGAGGTAGGTGGGTCTGGTTCCTTACGAATTGCAGGGAGTATGGAGGTTGGTGGGAGATTACACTTCTTTCTGGATGAATCGAGTATGTTAACTACAGACACTTATATTTTAAGCAGTATCCAGGGATATACCATAGAATTTATACACAAACATAGCCCTCCAGTTCAGCATGTACCGAACCGAATGTTCGTACTTTCAGGTAAAGAAAAATCAGAAGCACATGCTGAACTGGAGCGGCTTTACGCAAAACGGCTAATTGAAAAAACCCAACACGAATCGCTGGAATTTGTGTCCAATATCTTTACCAAAAAACAAAAAAGATGGTGTTGTCGCATCATCATAGATTTGACAAATTTGAATACTTTTGTACAATATATTCATTTCACAATGGAAACCTTTGTTACTGCTAAACAATTGATTTCCAAAGGTTACTTCATGGCTAGCATCGATTTAAAAGATGCTTACTATTCAGTCCCTATACGAGGTGACCACGGATGTTATTTAAAATTCAACTGGATGGGACAGCTCTGGCAGTACAGAGTACTACCAAATGGGCTAACCTCAGCCCCTAGGCTGTTCACTAAAATTTTGAAACCAGCTCTATCGTTTCTGCGGAAACAAAAACACATGGTGATGGCATAACTAGATGACATCCTCATTGTGGGCAAAACTTTGGAATTGGCCAAAGAAACGGTAACAGCCACAAAACAATTATTTAAAAAATGGGTTTATCATCCATCCAGTTAAATCTAAATTAAACCCTTCCACCACAATGGATTATTTGGGGTTCACCATTAACTCAGTTCACATGTTGGTGACTTTGCCTAAGGAAAAGGCTATAGCCTTAATAGAGGCTTGCAATACCCTCATCAGTAAACCATCCATCAGATTGGTAGCAAGAATAATTGGCAAAATAGTGGCTGCCTTTCCAGCCACACAATTTGGACCTTTACATTATCAAAATTTACAGAGGGCAAAAATACGAGCACTCAAAGTTAATGCTGGTCATTTTGACAGACTAATGAAGCTACCAATCGAAGCCATAATGGAACTAAAATGGTGGACAGATAACAGTCAGCATTGTTCCAATCCAATCGTTATCAGCAACCCTTCTATGGTGCTACAAACGGATGCCAGTGCACTTGGTTGGGGTGCTACCAATTCCATCTCCAGCTGTAGGGCCTAAAGTCATATTGTTCTGGGTTATGTCACCAGCATGTTAGACTACAGATTGACAATACCACGGTGGTAGCATATATCAACCACATGGGTGGAAACAAATCGATATCATGTGACAAGCAGGCCAACACAATTTGGCAATGGTGTATCCAGAAAAATATTTGGATATCAGCCACTTACCTACCAAGTAAACTAAATTCAGTGGCAGACACCAGGTCACGCAAATTTAATGAAAATACCGAATGGATGTTGGATAAAAAAGTATTTGCTGATATTACAGCATGGTATGGAACACCAGATATCGATCTATTCGCATCCAGGCTTAATCACCAGTTATCAAACTATGTTTCATGGGAACCAGATCCTGGGGCAGCGGCGACAGATGCATTTTCGCTGCATTGGGGGGAAATTGTTTATTTATGCATTCCCTCCTTTCTGCCTCATCAGTCGGGTATTAAGGAAAATACAGCAAGACTCTGCGTCTGGTATTTTGGTAGTACCCGATTGGCCTGCTCAACCATGGTTCCCTGTGATATTCGACATGGTATTAGAACCATGCATCACCATCTGGCATAGACCAGATTTACTGGTTCATCCCGTAACAAGGGAAAGCCACCCATGTCATAACCATATGAACTTATTAATTTGTAGAGTCTAAAAGTACCTCTACTGCAACTGGGACTGACGGACCGAACAGTGAACATTATTTCAGCGGCCCACAGACAGTCCACCAAAAAACAGTACCTGGTATACATCAGGAAATGGGAGATGTACTGTCACAGAAACAACATCACCTACACATCCATGAACATCCTGTCTGTTCTGGAATTCCTGGCAGGCCTCCATTACGATGATGGGCTCAGTTATAGTGCCATCAACTGCGCCAGAAGTGCCCTGTCAACATATCTATACCAAGGAACAGAGCGTCATTCTGTTGGAACTCACCCCCTGGTAACAAAACTTATGAGGGGAATTTTTAATATCAATCCCCCAAGAACCAGGTACTCCCAAATATGGGATGTGAGTATTGTCCTGATGATGCTAAGGAATTGGTCTCCAGCAAAACTCTGTCCCTACAAAGACTGACACTGAAAACAGTCATGCTGATGGCATTGGTCACGGCACAAAGGGTACAGTCATTACATAAGTTAAGACTGGACAACATGACTTCTTCATCTGTAAATATAACGTGTCATATTTATGAATTAGTCAAGCAGAACAGACAGGGGTCAGCAGGCCTCAATATAGAATTTAGGGCTTACCCGACAGATGATCGTCTCTGTATAGTAAGACATTTACTGCTATATATGGAGAACACGAAAATCATCAGAGGCAAGAGATGGCACTATTAATCAGCCACAAGCAACCTCACAAAAAAGTGACGGTCCAGACCATCTCAAGATGGCTGAAACAGGTTCTATTAAAGGCTGGGGTGGATACTAACATTTTCAAATCTCATTCCACCAGGGCTGCAGCTACATCGGCAGCTATGCAGTTGGATGTTCTGATGGACCAAATCCTCAAGACAGCAGGATGGTCAACGGAGAAACCTTTCCAACTATTTTATCATAAACCAGTAATTAAATCTGGAACGTTTGCAGAAACAATTTTAAGTTCTGTAATATAATTTCACCCCATAAATAGGGGCTATAATTTGGTGTTAATGGATCATGGATTTCAATGTCATATTCATGTCTAAACATGTTAACACAATTCCTCCCATAGTCATTAAGGCAGATGTGATGCATGGACTCGTTTCCACGGCATGAAATCACAGAGCTTTGAAATCTTCACGTAGTCACTCACGTGACTCCGAAGTAAAATAGTAAGATTAAACGAGAACTTACCAGTTCGAAGTTTGATCATTATTTTATGAGGAGTACGTTGAGGGAATACGTGCCCTCCGCTCCCACCCTTGATCATATACTCAACTGGTATCATCTTTTCTAATCTTACTATGTTCAGTCATTACAGTTATCTGTGATTTCACACCGCTGCTTTGAAGAATGACACGCATGCGTCCTGGCGGGGTTCTTCACGTATTCCCTCAACGTACTCCTCATAAAATAATGATCAAACTTCGAACTGGTAAGTTCTCGTTTAATCTTACTATTCGTGAGTATTAACCACAGGGAGAGGTTGGGAAGACTAGGAATGTTTTCTCTGGAAGGTTGGAGATTGCGGCGTAGAAGTATATAAAACTCTTGAAGTATTTTACATACACCTGATTTAAAATTATGAGAGGCTTAGATTAGGTAGACAGAATCATTTTCCCAGGTTTGAAAAATCAAATAATATGGTTTTAAGGTGAGGGGGGAAAATTTAAAGGAGATGTGTGGGGCCAGTTTTTTTTACACAGAGGTGGTGAATGCCTGGAACTCGTTGCGGGGTTGATGGTTGAGACAAACATGTTAGTGGCATTTACAGGACTTTTGGATAGGCACATGGGTATGGAGGAATATGGATTATCTGCAGGTAGATAGGTGATGGATGGCACCATGTTTGGTACAGGTATTGTGGGCTGAAAGGCCTGTTCTTGTGCGGTCCTGTTCAAAGTTCTATTTTCGAACATGATCTTAAAACCATAGCACTAAGCAAGGAATTGTGTACCATGACTAATAATTTTAATGCTTCCTTGAGCCCAGGATCATTTAAACAAATCAATCCTCCCAATACCCACTTGATGATCCCTCTACCTGTTGCTTATTTATGACTCCCCCAAATCTCACCTTTCCACCCCTCTCAAACACAATAGGTTTCCATACCTTGCTTGCAAAGCCAAACCCACAAGAACTTGCTCATGCCCACTCCCAATCCCAATTCACTGCTTCCTGTGCCTGATCTCAACCTATCCTCCCTCTCATATATTAGCCTAAATACCAGGTGAATCAGTTAAGCAACCAAGGAGTCATTTGCAGTTGGTTTCATAAAACTATAACAGTTTGTGGTCCAGGACATCTGTGCCATTCTAGCACACTGGAGGCTGTGCACTGTAATTTATATACATGCCTGAATTTCCTTCACCAGCCCATGGCACTGAGCCAAAAACACCGTCTCTTTTATTCACCATGTGAAGTCATCAACCTCTGCATACCCGATGTTATAGAGTCATACAGCACGCCCTTCAGCAAGCCCTTCAGGCCAACTCATCCATGTCAATCAAGTTGCCATCTAAATCAGTCCCGTTTGCCTGCTTTTGGTCCATAACCCTCCAAACCTTTGCTATCCATGTACCTGTCCACAAACCCAGTATTATCATGCAAACTGCCTTGTCCTTATTCATCAGTTCCACTGGATCATACACAAAATGAATCACCTGAAAAAGCTCATTGCAGTACCATTCTAGCCTGTGAAATATTCAATCACCCATGACAGCATCAGTCTTCTCTTTTTTAAAGATGCTTTTGATTCTTGCACGTACCTTCTTTGCATGAAAGGAGTGTTTGGATGGCTCATCACTCCACATGGCTTCCTGTCTCAGTTTTGTGAAGTTTTGTTTATGGTGTCACTTTGCAAAACTCAGCCAAGGCAATTCTATCCTGTGAAGTTTTGAATTTGAATTAGATTTTGTTCACAGCTGGCCTTATGACACAAATTAAAATAGGGCTCAACTATTTAAAAAATTCTCACTCTGCAAACAGGTGCACAAACATGGGGCACAGTAGCGCAGCAGTAGAGACTAACCAGTTCTCCTCATCAGCCCCATTACATCTAAGGTATAAGGTGGCACAGTGGCGCAGCAGTAGAGCTACTGCCTTACAGCGCCAGAGACCCGAGTTCCATCCTGACTATAGGGCATGTCCCACTTTCACGACCTAATTCACGACCTCTGCTGAGTTTGCCCTTGACTCATACTCGCAGCATGGTCGTCACGAGGTCGTAGGAGGTCGTAGGTAGGTCGTAGGAGGTCGTGATGCTAGTCGTAGGTACTCGTGGCATGAAACAGGTCGGGGCGTTTTTCTAGCATGATGAAAAATGTCCCCGAGTAAAAAAGGTCGTCAATAGGACGTGAAAGTGGGACAGGCCCTTATGGGTGTATGAAGTTTGTACGTTCTCCCAATGACCGTGTGGTTTTTCTCTCGGTGCTCCGGTTTCTTCCTACACTCCAAAGACCTATAGGTTTGTACGTTAATTGGCTTTGGTAAAAATTGTAAATTGTTCCTAGTGTGTAGGATAGTACGAGGATAATTGCTGGTCGGTGCAGACTTGGTGAGCCCTAGAGCCTGCTTCCACGCTGTATCTCTCAAGTCTAAAGTAAAGTTGAGACACACAGAGGAAAGCAATATAGAGAACATGTAAAAGGACACAACATGCTGAAGTACCTCGTGTTAAAGAAGGAACTGCAGATGCTGAAAAATCGAAGGTACACAAAAATGCTGGAGAAACTCAGCGGGTGCAGCAGCATCTATGGAGCAAAGGAAATAGGTAACGTTTCAGGCCGAAACCCTTCTTCAGACTGAAGTACCTCAGCAGGTTGGACAGCATCTGCGCGAAAATGGATAGGTAGACACAAAATCCTGGAGTAACTCAGAAAAGGAACAGGTGATGTTTCGGGTCAAGACTCTTCATCAGACGGGAACATGGATTTGTGTTCCACAGATGCCTGACCAGCAACTTTGTGTCCCTTTGTGTATTAATCAGCATCTGCAGTTCTTGTTTCTGGAGAAAATGAAAATACTTACACCAACATTCAATTTGTAATCAAGATATTGAATACTTTATTACATATTCAGTAAGAAACACAGTAAATAAACTCACCATATTATCAGCAAATAATTTGGAACAAAAATATATCAATTTTACATAAATCATTCGTAATTTTTTCAAAGCTCAGTGCCTCTGCCCTTCTGAACCAGGGTAACTCTAATCTCTGGACTCTCCAAACCCCAGCTAATATGGTTAATTAAATATCCAGCCACCTACAATAGAATCTGCCCTCTTCATTCACGGTATGCATTCAACTGCCATCTATAATTGAATGCTTTGTTATGAAAATGTGGGAGAAATCTTTGTAGCATAGTTAATTCAAAGGTACAGCATCCTCCAACAACTACTTTGTCAAGTAGTCATATTGAACGTCTTTCTTGTCAATTATATTTCTAATGTCTTAATTGGAAGAAACAGAGATGAGACTATACAAAAAAATAACAGATGGTTTAATTACACTAATTAACCAAACTGGAAGGACTCCTATGTAAGGAGCTCCTGAAAATAACAGCATGACCTGCTAAGATAGCAATTGTGTAACACCTAATTGCAACTAGGACACTGTCCTCATTGTTTCTTTTTCAGTTTAAAGGCAAATTCAATAGAAAATTTGAAAGAATAAAGAAGATTTGCTGTAATTGGTGGTTAATTATTATATTTCAAAAGCTTTAAATAATTTATCTTATATTCAGATAGAGTTCAAAATGAAATCAAATATCACCTTTACTTATTATAAATCCGAAATCCAGTATATACTTAAAATCTTTTATAGTTGTTTATTTGCTTACATTATTGGACTATGAAACTGATAGTTTGAAGAATTTGTCTCAAAATAAAGGATAACATTTCCCAAGGACTTTGATGATTAGCTACTTAATTGTGGGAATTTTCAAAGTGAACAGCCTGTCAATTCTACTGATACATACAAGATTCACACGATGAAGTAAACAAAACAGTTGTATTAAAAGAAAACATTTCTAATTCTGCTACATTGAGAGGCAGATTAAAAGTTCTTACTACTTTCGAGCACATTTGGTGCAAGGTGAGTTGTTGTCACCTAAAGAAGAAAAATGTCACCTTGGGATTCTAACTAGTTCATGATATCACACAACGTGCCCGAGAAATATATCTCTTTCCTTCTACTTCCTACAAATTTAGTGTTATGCACACACAATTTATCATGGTAAGATTAACTTAATGACTAAACTAGGATAACACCAAGCGCAGATAACTCCCACCTATAGCGACCGGCTTTTGATCTTTAGCTCTGGTGCTGCTTGTGTGGAGTTTGCATGTTATCCCTGTGATTGCATGAGTTTCCTCTGGGTGCTCTGTTTTTCTCCTATATCTCAAAGATGCACAGTTAATTGGCCACAGTGGTTTAATTGGCCACAGTGGTTTAATTGGCCCTTGTATGTATGTGAGTAGAGGAATCGGGGTGGGGTTGATGAGAATGTGGGGAAAAGAATATGGGATTAGTGCAAGATTTTATAGTACATAAGTGCTTGATGACCAGCACAGACGGTGGACCGGAAAGTCTGATTTCATGCTTTACGCCACGATAACTGCAGAGAAAATTTTCACCTTCAGCAATCTTACACAAAGGTATTCTGAAAAAAGGTAGTGGTGGAGGACATTGGGGTTATATTAAATTCTTAGTATGCAACCCCACCACATCAAGCTCTGAATCCTCACAAAATATGTGCACTCATCTGCAGTTTACTCTGCACCAATAATGATTTTCATGTCCATCTTTCACCTAAATAGAATGACTGACTGACTCCAAAATCAGAGCTGCAAAGCAAATTTAGGAAATACTGTAAAGTCAGCGTAACAACGTGTGGACGTGTCGCATCCTTATTCTGCATCGTCTCAAAATTTGCAACATTGCATGCATTTAACTGTCACTGGTCAAATAATTGATGAGGTAGATAGATCTCAAGTGCTGTCAATTCACACCGTTGCCACACCAACAAATTACACAAAAGGAGAGAAATACAAGATGCTGGAGTAACTCAGCAAGACAGGCAGCATCTCTGGAGAGAAGGAATGGGTGACGTTTCCGACCTGAAGAAGGGTCTCGACCCCAAAAATGGCCCATTCCTTCTCTCCAGAGATGCTGCCTGTCTCCAGCATTTTGTGTCTATCTGCAGTTCCTTCCTGCACACAAAAGGAAAAACAAGAAAGGAACATGTCCAGCATATTTTGTATTACACAAGTGTTTGTGGCCTTGATCAGTTTTTAATTAGTGTATGTACTAATAGCCAGCTCCAATCCAACATTGCTTTGATTATGCATCATAGTAGGGCTTGTGAAGGAAAATAAAAGTGGGCAGTTAGATGTGTCTGTACGTCTTGGTTGGAAGAGAAGTCAAGAGACTTTGCTCAAGAGTGTTTATGCACTAGATATGAACAGGCACACAGGCACAATGCAGCAGCTTTGTAGTCACAACAACAATATATATGCAATAAATGATTAGTGATTCAAAGTAGTGCACAAAAACAAAGTATATTGAGGTGGCTGAGCTAGGGTTGTGGATAGAGTTGAGCAGGGTGGTCCAAGAACCTGATGCTTGATGGAAAGAATCTGTTTTTGAAGCTGGATATAATACTTCTCAGGTTCCTATATCTTCTTCCTGCTGGTAGCATCAAAAAGTGGGTTGTGTGGGTTTTTGATGATATTTACTACCTTCTTGAGGCAGCATTTCTTGCAGATCCATTTGATGATGGGGAGGTCAGTACCCGAGATGGTCCAAGCAATGTCCATCACTTCCTTTGTTCTTGCATGTTCATAGTTCCTAACCAGGCCATGATGCAAATTGTCAGTATAGCCTCCACAATACACCCTGTAGAAGTTTGATTGAGTATTTGATGATTTGCCAAATCTCTTTAAATATTCTGATGAAGTAGAGGCATTGGGGAGCTTTCTTTGTGATTGCATCAATGTGCTGGGCCCAGGTCAAATCAGCAGGGATTTGCACGTCCAGGAACTTGAAACTATCCCACCATCCCGTCAATGAGGACTTGTGCATGCACCATCAGTTTTTCATTCCCATAGTCAACAATCAGCTACGGGGTCTTGCTAGTTGATTGCAAGGCTGCTGTTCTGCCACCACTCAACTTCATTGTCGATTTCACTCTTGTACTTTGACTCTTCATTGCCTGTTATTCATCCAATGATGGTGGTGTCATTGACGAATTTAAATTTGACATTGGAGCTGTGTCTTACAGCACAGATATAGAGAAGATATAGCAGGGTACTAAGCACAAAGCCCCGAATTACACCTGTGCTGATGGTCAAAGAAGAAGAGGTGTTGTTGCCAATTCATACTGATTGAGGTCTGCCGATAAGGAAGTTGAGGATCCGGTTGCAGAGAAATGAATCGAGGAACAACAAGGCATAAAGGTGTAAGAAAGAACTGCAGATGCTGGTTTAAATCGAAGTAGACACAAAATGCTGGAGTAACTCAGTGGGTGAGGCAACATCTCTGGAGAGAAGGAATGGGCGACGTTTCAGGTTGAGACCCTTCTTCAGACTGATGTCAGGGGAGGGGGCGGGACTAAGTTAGAATGTAGTCGGAGACAGTAAGACTAGTGGGAGAACTGGGAAGGGGAAGGGAATGGAGAGAGAAAGCAAGGGCAATCTGAAGTTAGAGAAGTCAATGTTTATACCGCTGGGGTGTAAACTACCCAAGCGAAATATGAGGTGCTGTTCCTCCAATTTGCGCTGGGCCTCATTCTGACAATGGAGGAGGCCCAGGACAGAAAGGTCAGATTGGGAATAGGAGGGGGAGTTGAAGTGCTGAGCAACCGGGAGTTCAGTTAGGTTAAGACGGACTGAGCATGAAGTGCTTGGTGGTTGGAGATTAGAGTAGGAAGTATTAGTCAAGGAGGATCGGGATCTTGAGGGATGGGTAGGGATTAAGGGAGGTCGCAGTCAGTTGAGGGATGTGAAGGTACAGCTTGAGGTTACAACCAGGGAAGTGAGATGCGAGACCTTTGGAAATCTTCACAAGGGCTAGGCATCTTACTTAACGATTCACTTACACTGTCACATGATTTGCTAGGTTCTCTTTAAATCACATCATAGAATACCTAACTTGCATAGGTGGTCAATGTGCTTCAAAATCCATGCAAGCATGGACCAAAATCACGGAAGTGACATGTAACAATTAACTGTATGCTATTAGAGATACTGTGCATGTCCAAATGTATCTCACCATCAATGGACTGAAGCTCCAAGGAACTGGAAGGAAAGCATGGATCCATGACCCCTGTAGTAGATGTCCAACTTTCCTTATCAGTTTAATTGAAATTAAATCACCAGCATGCTTAAGTGGTACACCTGTGTGATAGATCAGGTAGACCACATGTTTGCAATGACATTTCAGAACATAGACCTAACATCAAGCAAAATTGACACATCTCTGACTATCTGTGGCCTCGCACATTTAGCTTGGTCCAGTTTACCTAAAATAAATGATGAATGAATTAATACTTTATTGTATATTTGTTTGTTGTGTTGTTGCATTTAATGCACCAGTAAAGCTGCAGCAAGTAAGAATGTCATTGTTTCCTGATACATGTGACAATTAAACACTCTTGACTCTTGATAATGAAGGTAATTCAGATCAGAGGTATGCGGAGATTTTCAGTACATTGGCAATGCCAGATAACGAATAGAGGAAATGGAAAAAAAAAGACATAGGCATGAATCTGGGAAGTATGTTTTACAACACTGGATGGAAAGGTTAGGGTGGAGATGTGTTCGTACTTTTTGAAAAGAGTGGAGTAAAGGCAGGGCTATTTAATGAGAGATAAAGATGACTATTGGAAAGCAGGTACAATATCAGACAGGCACCATTAACATAATGGTTAGGATAGGTAACTCAGGCACTCGATGGTTTAGACACCATGGCTCATCACAATATATCAGAATTCCATACACAGGGAGGTGCTATAAGGATGTCTTGGTCAATCCAGGAACTTTAATTCCCTATAATCTATTCTCATTCACAAGTCCAACTCCCGACTGATCCTACTGCCTTTCATCTACACTCAGAGTAATTTGCAACAGCCAATTCATTTACCAGCAGCATCTTTGGTAACACAGGCAGTCATACAGTGAACATGCAAACACCTCACCAGCAAATTCAGATCTGCCATCTACAGATTTTGATTATACTTATTAAATATTTTGTCTTTTCATCAATGATAGCCCAGATATTTCAAAGTTATACTTGCCTCTACTAATGGACTATGGAACGTGAATATTTATTCCACTATATTGCTGCCTTCCTCAGCACTCCGGCTCTCCTCTGTGGATGGATTTTCATTACCTTCGAGATCAGCCTCTGTAATAACTTCAGTGTGTTTCTGATCTACATTTTCCTGATCTTGGCTATCAGTCAGCACTCCACTAACCTCATGCTGGTGTGCTGCCTCTTCTACTGTGTTATCTGCAGGTTCATCCTGAGGTTTAATCTCAATCTCATTGCTTTTGTTATCTTCGTGGCTAGTATCCTTTCTCTCTACAAAGCCCGGTTCAGTATCAACATTCGCAGTGCTACCAGATGTAGCCTCAAAGACATCTTTCTGATCCAACTCAGTCCCACAGATATCATGTCCAGCCATCTCAGTGGCCATGTCTGGCTCCCATTTATTGTCTTCTTTCATGACTGACTGGAGTTCTGATCTACAGATGTCTGCATCTGCAGTAATGTTTTCTACCCCTATTGGGGAGCCAAGCTCTGCAGCGCAAATGTTAGTCTCTGTAGTGCCATCCTTCACTGTTGAATGGAGGCTACTGGTTCCCATTCTGCTTTGAGTTTCCTCATGGGTTATCTCCACACGTTCTTCAACATTGGTATTTTCTTCTTCAGTAAATGCCAGCTCTTCTCCCGAGCTGTAATCAATTCCATCTGTACCTGGATATGCTTCTGTAAATAAGTCACCATCAGCTCTGAAAAAAGAAATACATCTTCTTTAACTGAACAACATTCAGTTATATCTATTTTCACATCAGAATATGTCTTTGCAAACAAAATCATCCCAGATTAGTTCCATTAGAAGTCACATTTTGCTCATCTGTAGAGGCTCTTTTGCACAGTCTAGTTCTTCATTGAACTGGATAGTAAAATAGCCCCTAACTGATCTTACTCAGATATATTGTCCAGTTCTTCATTGAGATGGATAATAAAGTAATCATTCATTGATCTTACTCAGACAGACCACAACATGGTAAAAGTGTACATTAAAAAATCTAGCACTTGAGCTTGAAGTTATGTAACAGTGATGGAAGAATTGAAGTTTAAAGCAAACTGAGTTAAACTTGTACCTGGATACTAAACCATCAAATGGAACATTTCCTCTATCATTACAAATATTCTTCATCTTGACAAAATAACATTTTGAAATAGAAAACTATTGTATTAACAAAATAAACTTTATCAGATGTACATTTAAAATATCACATAATAATCAAAACAGGTGAGCCTGTAACATACAGGCTAACGGAATCAAGGGATATGGGGAAAAAGCAGGAACAAGGTACCGATTCTAGGTGATCAGCTATGATCATATTGAATGGTGGTGCTGGCTCGTAGGGCTGAATGGCCTACTCCTGCACCTACCTTTTATGTTTCTATGTTTCTAAATCCCAAGCCCAATGAAGAAAGTACAATTCAACAAGGCGAATCAAAAAGCAATTTGGCTTAAGATTCATTCTGCTTAATAACAGTGGGGAAAGAGAAAGACTAAGACAGGAAAATGCCTTTCTAAATCAACTAAAATATATCAAAGATTAGAGATTAAATGAAAAACTTAACATCAATAACCTGATTTTTCTAACATTCAGAATTGTCAATTCTGAACGATTTATTAATTGTATTGAAAAAAAGAAAAGCACATTAAAGAAAAGACAATAGAATTGTCTGGTAAACAGTTTACTGTAAAGATTAATGATATTGATTTGCAAAATTCATAGTGGAGCTTGTTGAAAGATTGTTTAATCTATCATCAATTATAAAAATAAATAATTTTGAAAAAAAAATCAAAGTGCATGAAAATTCTTACATCTTAATTATTTCAATAGTGAAGGATATGTTCTTTATAGATTAAATATTAATAATGAGAGCAACCTATTTAGGGTTGTACTTTGGGCGTCAACAGCCCATATGACTCAGAAAGAAAGCAGAGTGAGATTATTTACTCCAAGGAATTTTATTCCATTGTTTAGGCTGCAATATCAGATTGAGGCAGAACAGCAGTCGGGAGCCAATGTTAAGAGCTGCAATGGAAAGATCCCTGTCAGTTATTTACTTGTTTTTTTTCCAGTTTTTGTATAAAGAAACATTTTACGATATTAAGTTCCTGTTAGTTAAATCAAATCAAACTAGTAAAAGACATCTTCATACATATCAGTCCTCTGATATTAAGACATAACCACCAACTAATGTGGCCAATTTGACAAGTTATTGGTAAACTGTTGTTATTGATTAACATATTATGTGATGGTTTAAAATATTTCTTAATTCATTCATTCATCAGTTTGTGAGATATGAAACTATAATGATCAAAGTTGCGAGTCCCCAGATTGGACTGCTTCACTGTAGTGAGCAGCAAGAGGGAGGAATAGCCAGCATTTGCCTTTATTTCCAGTGGGAAGGAAGCCATATTGACATATCAACTATAAATAATGTGTGTGAGAGTTGGTCACACAACCTCCCCAGCCTAATGAACAATGAGTGGAATGAGGTTGGATTGCAATTGGACAGTGACTGGTGTGCATTGTACCCCCAAACTATTGGGGATTCATGGGCAGATGCATCTGTGTTTATGATGCACTATTCATCAGTCACGCCCAATTTCAGCCAGTCATCTTTGCCTTTACTAGATATTAACTGCAAAGCTGAGTGTGACACAAAAAGTACAAACTAATGTTTCAGAGTAGCCTTCATGCTTTCACCAGTTCAGTCAGGACAATGTCAGCGATTGGGGGACTCCACATGCCACTGACTGGATGTACATTTACTATATCAAATTCAGGTACGTTGATGCATGCAACACTTGTACATGTATTAAATATACAATGCATTGAATGGTTGAAGACAGTGTGGGAACAACATTGTGATTCCCCACCAATGAAAAGGAATAACGCTTTGGGAACAAAAGCTCTGAGTGTAATAGCTGCCTCTCCCATTTAACCTTTCTATTTATGTGTAGAAAGTGTAGGAAAGAACTGCAGATACTGGTCCTTCATATCTTAATATCATGTCTTAATATCAATGCAGAGGTCTGAAGAAGGGTCTCGAACCGAAATGTCACCCATTCCTTCTCTCCAGAGATGCTGCCTGTCCCGCTGAGTTACTCCAGCATTTTGTGACTACCTAACCTTTCTATTTATGTCAGCTACTGATGTGCAATAGGTTGTTCAGACAAACTTCCTTCTTCCAGGCCTTTCCCAGAAATATTATCACTTTTATAATAGACACAAAAAGCTGAAGTAACTCAGCTGGTCAAACAGCAAATCTGGAGAAAGGAATAGGTGATGTTTCGGGTCGAGACCCTACTTCAGATCTCGACCCGAAACATTACCTATTCCTTTTCTCTGAAGATGATGTCTGACCTGCTGAGTTACTCCAGCTTTTTGTGTCTATCTGCGGTTTAAACCAGCATCTGCAGTTCCTTCCTACACATCACTTTTGTGATGTTAGGTCTACTTCATCCTCAATCATTGGCTTTCTGTGTTTTTTTAATTTCCATTGGTTGTTTTGATGAGCCTTCAATATTTCCTCTGGTTGACCTGCTTTATCTTCATTAAGTGACTTTTGAAGTCTCTTTTATCCTCATTCGACTTCTTCAATATGAAGCTAAAAATCAGGAACTGGAAGTTTCTAATACAAATTTTATCATTCTGTAAGATAGCAAATTTCAGCTAGACAAAGATTTAGACTAGCGAACAATTACTAAGCTTGATGCTATTATTTGTGATAGAACCTTACCTATTCTCATTGCAAACATCAATAATAGAGGAATGGAGTAACATCTTTCTGTCTGATTCTTGGGCTCTCATCTTTCACTGTCTTTTAGATCATCCTTCATGGACAGCCCAATTGTATTCGCTTCCTGGTCTATGCTGTGAATAAGTCTCTGCATCGAGCGGCAATTCCACTGTCCATCCTATTTTTAGAAAATATACACTACAGGAGTTCAGCTCTCACTGTCTTGAATAACGTGAAGGCATAGCTGTCAAATGTCTCTTGCTTGTCCTATCAAGGACCTAAATGAGATGTCTAAACATGTCATCTAGACTGCAGCATGGTATAATAAAGAAAAAATCAGCACGTTACAATTGGCAGGTTTTAACAAAAGAGAATATAGTTAATTGGCAAAAACCTTCCACGTTAATAGTGACATTTCTATATCTACCCATTTTCTTTGATTTTTTGTGTTTTGGATCATTTACGGACGAAACCGAGGCTTACAGATGCAATCTGACAGTCATAGCCCTCTAACGTGCTCTTTATTGGGGATCTGTATAATAAGTGGAAGAAAATATATGGAATTGTGCTTAAGAAATAAACAGAAATATTTATTTTATTTATATTTATTTATCATCATGTCAGGAACACAGAAATGTGGAATAATCTGATGAACTGCCCAACAAAAATCATTATTTTTTAATATTATTAAGTTCATAAATTGTGGTTTTCAATAATATTGGGTAGGGAAGATATGTTTTAAATTTTGTAGGTGAAAATGATTACACAATCTTTCTTCATTGGTTTTGTGCATCATTCAACCACCTAAAATTGCAGCATCCTTTGCAATAATGTCAAGTGATGACAACAATATTGAAGTCAATAGGGCTCATATATTCCTGAAGTTCCTACTATTCAGCCCACACATATTTAAGGAATGATTGATGGATTAGCATAAATACAAGATCCGCTCAGGCACAAATAACAAATCAAATATGCGATCTGAGCTGCTACTTCAGAGATTTATCCTCATGGTAAACTATGCGAAAAGTAAAATGGTCTGCGATGCAATCAGATTGTTACTCTCCTGTCTGAGGACTAACATTTTTAATATATTTTCAATAAAGATTAACAAAAGTTGGATTGGAACGGCTTTTGCTTTTCAACCAACATGTTGGGGGAAGTTGTCTAAAATTCAGCTTCTCACTGCTGGAAAGGATGGTGGAGGCAGAACCCCCACCACATACAGTATAATATGCATCCAGACATTTGCTTGTAGACCTGTGTCCTAGTACTGCAGAACATGTGATTAAGCTGGGGAGTGGGCGGCAAAGTGGCGCAATGGTAGAGTTGCTGCCTTACAGTGCCAAAGACCCGGGTTCAATCCTGACTACAGGTGCTGTCTGGACGGAGTTTGTACGTTCTCTCTGTGACTGCGTGGGGCTATGGGTTGACAGGGATCAGAAACTTGTAGACGTCATTCTTTGTGAAGGAGCTAGAAGGATGGGGAGCCAGAAGAAGAGAGCTAACCATGGCACTATGTTCTACAATGTGTAATTTATAAAGCACAGGATGCACATAGGCAATTGACAACTACATAAATGTCATTTAGGCACATGGTACATGCAATGGGGGGCAATGCATATGTCCAGTGTTCTCCATGAGATAGTGCATCAAATGTGTAGTGTGGCACAGTGGCACCCTGGTAGAGCTGCTGTATTACAGAGCTAGTGACCCGGGTTCAATCCTGACTATGGGTGCTGTTTGTATGGATTTTGTAGGTTTTCCCTGTGACCATGTGGGTTTTCTCCGGGTGCTCCAGATTCCTCCTACATTCCGAAGACGTGGTTTTTGGCTACTGTAAATTTCCCTTATGTGTAGGTTGTAATTAGTATACGGGTGATCATTGGTCGAAGCAGACTCAGTAGGCCGAAGGGCCTGTTTCCACACTGTATCTCTAAACAAAACTACTGATGACCAAAATGAAATCATGGACTTTATGCAATTTCACAAGTTCCTCGAATTGCAATATTTTATCTTTCATTAAAAATGGATGGTTTCTTATACAAAAAAGTTGGCAATATATGGTTCATTATCGGAATGTGTGGTTTATTTTACATTGAAAACGATTGTTGATTCAAACCAATGCCTTGTTTAAAAAAAGAGTGCACCTGGAGGAACTTGCTGGGTCAGGCAGCATCTGTAAATGGAAATGGACTGTTGGCAAGGAACATTTGTTTTCTTGGAATTTATCATTCAAAAGCCTATTCATTTCATTATTTTGTGGTAAATTAACTAAAATGCAGAATGCTTTGGAACTTACCATAAACCTCTATCTAAAGATAGGAATGCAACTTTTGGGAAACCAAGTAATGCCTTTAATTACCTTTCAAAATTACTTCACTGGAACCTGTAAAAGACTCATAACATCCTGAATTTGAGAAAGTCACTATCTGAATGCAATTCTTGCTGCTGCACAACAGAATATAATGACATTTGAGAAATAGATTCAATAGAACAAAGAAACCTTAATTTTGGTCCTACATTACTTTTCTGCATGAAATTTTAAATCCAATTGTTAATGCATGCTTATTTGCATAGCATTGTAGTTCAATTCCTCATTGACTACTATGCATATTTTCATCAGTGTGCCGCGCAAATAACCGCTGCAAGAAACTACTGGTCATCATACTCACTTTTTTATTTTACAAGCATTATTTTTTTCCTGAGCATACAATACCAATATTTCTCATGCTGACTAGAATCTATTGTGTGATTGCACCAAGTTGAGTTTGCTCTTTTGTCTATACCACTCATTTTAATTATAAAGAATTGCATGGAAATGTTGCTTATGCAATAAGCTATAACGAGGGCATGGATGATTGTTATCAATTAACCTCATATAAGACTGCATCCAGGAGTCCTGATTTAATTGTTTATTGAATCACAGGATAAAGTAAATGAGCACAATGTAGTTGAAGTGGATCATCAAAAGGCTAACATAAAATACTACACAATAGACTAAGTCAGTGTCATAAAGCCATACAGCAAAGAAAGAGGCCATAAGGTCCATCTTACTCATGCCGATCAAGATGCCCCATCTACGCAAGTCCCACCTGCCCATGTTTGGCCTATATAGCAAAACTAGACCTCATGCAAAGTGGCAAAGATATAAGCTAGGTCAAAGGAAATATAATAGTAGTGAATGTTTTTTTTTAAATCCTGTAAAAGAGTGGCAATGATTTCCAGGAGAATGTTAGAATCACTGTTCCGTGTAACAATGTCAATGGTTGGGACCTGGGTATTATTGCCAACATTTCAAAATCTAAAGAAGAAATAAAAACCTCTGTAAATAAGAACTTGATTACTGTGGCACAGGGTCATAAATGTGAGGTGATTGACAAAAGAGTCAAAAGTCCCACAAGAGAAAGAAAACATGTAGGAAATTGTAATTATCAAAGACAAGGATGTGCTTCCTGAATCATTCAGATTCCAGGTGACCACCAATTAAAAATCATTATGGCCAACATCATGAATTCGGAAGCTCACCTGGCACCTTTCTCCTGAGACAATGTCTTGATCTGGGCTACATGAAGTCACCACACTAGATACAGGGATGGCTCTGAAGGTCAAAAACTACCACTTCTCTCCTTAACAACACATGCCATTGAAGTCCTCAAGTTGTGATTCAGCTTTCTGGACCAGGGTGTGCCGTTAGTGCCCACCATTGACTTGAGAACATCTCTCTACCAGGTGAGAACATGGATTTGCGGTTCATTCCTTAACAAAACAAGACTTTGGCATAATTTCAACTGAGATTGTAGATTTCAATTCAACTGAATTGTTTTACACTATTATTTTTGTTGTTTTTTTAAACATATATTGAACTTTTTGTTGTTTATTATGCTGTTCATAAAATGTTAGTTTACATATCTGTTGTGCTGCTGCAAATATGAATTTTATGTTCCGTTTCGGGACATATGACAATAAACTCTCTTGACTCTTGTAAATACTAACTGGCTAGCTACGTATACCAAACTAGTGCCTTGTAATGACCATCTCTATCAATTATTGTTATTAATATTGTTAGTCTTGTTATTACCTCTTAAATGCTAAATGGCATTAAAGCTTTCCCATTGCCCCTAAGGATCACCAGTGATGACAAAGTTACCTGAACGAGCTCTTTAATTATCAAATCTGCATATAGACTCTGTCCAGGGACCTCGACAGTCCTTTCAGGTTGGCAGAGGTTCACTTGCAACCTCCTCCAACCTCATCAACTGTATCCATTGCAGCTCCGCCTTTGTTCCCCCTCCCCGTAGTCGCAACAGGGACAGAAACCCCCCCAGTCCTCAACCGTCGCATACAACATATAATCCTCCGACATTTTCGCCTCCTCCAACAGGATCCTACCCACTAGTCACATTTTCCCAACTCCACCCCCTTTCCGCCTTCTGCAGAGACTGTTCCCTCTGCAACTCCCTGCTTAACTCATCCCTTCCCACGCCAAACCACCCCCATCCCAGTTCCCCTGCAACCGTAGGAGATACCACACCTGTCCCTATTACCCCTCCCTCGACTCTGTCCACTGTGTCTCGGTATACTTGACACTAACCTGACAGTCCTTTCAGGTTAGGTAGAGGTTTACTTGCACCTCCTCCAACCTTATCTACTGTACCGTTGTTCAAGATGTGGACTCTTATACATCGGCAAGACCAAAGGTAGACTGGGCGATCGTTTCACTGAACACCTTCGCTCAGTCCACCTGGACCAACCTGATCTCCCAGTTGCTACACACATTCATTCTCCTTCCCATTCCACACTGACCTTTCTGTCCCTGGGTCTCCCGCATTGTCAGAGTGAGGCTAACGCAAATTGGAGGAAAGCATCTCATATTTCGCTGGGCAGCTTATAAATTCTCCATAGTTCTAAGAAGAATATTCTCAACTTGCTTCACTGAGTACCACTCCAAAAATATTCTAGCCCATTCAGCACAAAGATTCCCATGCAGTCCGACTCTTGTGCAATCTGCGCAGTGTATGCTGTTTTTCAAATGGAGGGCAGCAAGCTATGAAAAGCTTCCTCCCACTGCAGGTAAAACCCTCAATCTTACATCAACAGAAGCTATCATTTGGGTTCTTAGCAGCTACAAAATGGAAAGTTCCCTCCACTCACTCCTGCATGGAAATATACTTTTCCTTTCCCGGCTGCTTGCTATGCCAAAGCTATTCCTAAAACACCAGTGTCAGTTCCTCTCACCACAAGTATTGAAGTGGATCAGGAATATGGAATGAATAATGACCTGATCTGACAATTCCCAATTCTTATAAAGAAACTCAAATTAACTGAGTGATGCAGTTCTCTAGTTAGTAATCATTCCAGAAATCAGACCTCTTTCTGTACAAATCATGCAAATCTGAACCAAAGAATTGAAGAATCTTTTTATATTTAAAACCAAAACTGCTGAGTAGATCTCCAAAGTACATCTACAAAAGCCCATTCAGCACAAATATTCCACTGCACTACTACCTGCCGACCAAACCTTTCACTGCAGTGCACTGATGTGCTCTGTGCAGTGGATGCTGTGATACTATATTCTGCACTCTGTTTTATTTCTCTTTTTGCACTAGTCGTGTAATGTATGGTAAGACTGCACTCACGTATTGAGCGATCTGCCTGGATAACAACACTTTTCACTGTGTCTCGGTACACTTGATAATAATAAACTAGACATAAAACCTAAGCATAAACACCGAGTGCTAAATGTTCTATGTGATTTTGCATGCCCTACTATTTCTGTGCCATGCTCCCCCCTCCCCAGCATTGCTGCGGTACATGTGGATGATTAGCTAGAAATTCATACGGCCTTGAAGGATGAACACATGGACTAACATCAAAATGTACTCTTTGTATGAGCAGCAGCAAACTGTTCTGGCTGGGTTATGGGCTATTGCAATGGCACTGAAGACAGAGGCATGAAGCATGATTTCAGGTACATTGAATGGATCCCAGGATGGGGCCTCAATTAGCATAGAACCAGGAAGAGAGCAGATCACTGAGTGACGTGGCACCATTAAGGACCTTGACAACCATAGATGCAATGGTATGCTGGTAGGGATCAGAACTTCCCAGGGCAACTTTTATTGTTGGGTTGTTTCAACCTGTGCTTCATGGAAGCCGAGATCTACCCCTTTATCGATTGCATCATGGTTGGTTTCACAATTCTTAATGTGGAGCTGGGCATATCCTCAATTTTAGAAATTATGGGTTTCAGGCCTTGCATAAAATCTTGTGCAACATGAGAACTGGATGTTCCCATCCGTCTGGACACCAGATACAAAAAATATACTGAGCTTTTTCATACACTTGGGATTTCAGCGTTAACATAGTTAACCTTGTAGTGGCCATCTCAATCCTCCAGAGAGGCCAGCTCTGTAACATTGGTTTCTAAGACAATGACACATAAGTAGCCCTTTTCCACAAGCCTGGCAACAGTGTACATTGAATCATTCAGGGTAGTTCCTTCCTCCACTTTTCCTTTCAATGTCTAGGCCTTGATCTGAATTGGTGGACACAAGGGTCAGTTGCAGGCCATGTGGAACATAGAACAGGAACAACATTGGAATAGTCCTTTGACCCACAATGGGCAAATGTGACACCAAGATAAACTAATTTCATCTGCCTGCACATGATCTGTATGCCTCTGCATATTCATGTGCTATCTGAAAGCCTCTTAAATGTCACTATTATATCTACCTCCACCACCCTGGCAGCATGATTCATGCACCAGCATAAGTTTTACAATTGATTAAATGTTTTCAAGTGATTCAGAATCATTAATTGTAATACATAAAGTTGTTTACAGCCAGTTATTTAAAACTTGTATTTAGTTAATTGCAATTGAATGAAGCATAACCATTCTACATTGAAAACACTCAATTAAACAATTTTGAAGCATGTCGGCTTCTTATTAATATTATGGGCTCTAACTAATCAAGGTTAGGTTTTACAATCAAATGTGAGTTAGCATACCCAGTATTTAGTGGTCACCATTTTTGGGTGGCTGATTCATTTGAGTTTATAATTAACTGTACCCCAAGACATTGATGATAGGGTCGATGTTGATATTAAAGATGAGGATTTGGTAAATATTATTACCTTTGAATGTCAAGGGTAAGGTGCTAAGAACACTCCTGTTGGATGGTCATTGTCTGATACGTTTGTGATGCAAATGCTACTTGATCCTGAATACTGCAGCACATTGTGTAACGGTAGAGTTGCTACAGGTGCTGTCTATACGGACTTTGCACGTTCTCCTTGTGACCATGAAGTTTTGTAAGGTAATTGGCTTCTGTAAAATGTCCCTAGTCTGAAGGATAGAACTAGTGTACGGGCAATCATTGGTCGGCATGGACTCGGTGGGCCGATGGGCCTATTTCCCACGCTGTATCTCTAAACTAAACTAAATTAAACTAAAGCCCATGCCCAAATGTTGTCCAGGCCTTGTTGCATGCAGGTATGGACTGCTTATTTTGCTGAGGACTTTTAACATTTATAGAACATATGAAATATTTTTATTTTCAGTACATTAGAACGTCAATGAAATGAAGAGATACAAAGACATAGTCTCAGGGATTGAACTTCCTAATTTGAACTATAACAGATCTACTTACATGGCAAAATTGAATATTTTACCGCTCATGTGGTTTGCCCCACCAGCAAGATCATGCAGAGAATTATAAAAAGGCCCTCTAATTTCTGAGGCATTAGCACATCTGGTTATTATCCTGGTAGCTCCATACCTACATTTTTAAAATTAATTCATTAAATTTCAAAGGCTCTTTCGCTATGTTTGGTTTATTCAATTTAAACAGAATATTTTGTCAGAAGAATATTTGTTGAAAGAATGCAAAGAGCTTTCTTTTATTTCTTAAATTGGTGTACATGTGAAAGTCGAGGTACTTGAAAAATTAACACGACTATTGTTCTCTGTATAAAAGAAAAATCCTTGATGAAATAGATGTTTTTTAAATAACTCTGATCCTGTGTTTGAAATGTCTGCACAACACAAAGCAAGCAGTACTTTTCCAATAATGGCAGTGAAGTCAAAATACTGTAAGATCCAGCAATTGAAATATAGGAAGATATGGACACTTTTGTTTGTCAGCTGAGGCACTGTATTACAGAACTCACTCATCAGGTGGAGGGGTTGCAGTTTCTTTCATTGACTTCCTTGTAGAGTAACCTCTATATGCTGACTGTATGATCACTGCAGCCTCATCTTCATTTAAATTTGGGTCCTGTAATTTAAAAAAAGTAAAAATTGTTCCATGTAGGTTTTTTTGTGTTCAAATAGTGTTACTGAACACTTCTAACATTGTTTGCGAAAGACATATCAAGTGTGAGAAGTTCAAATGTGAGATTTACAGAACAGAATTTTCATGTTTCAGAATAATATTCTCAATTTTGGACCATTTTAATTCACTGCCTTTTTTTGGGGGTTATAATTTAACATGCTATAAAAGGTGGAGGTTGAATTTAATCCATGTCGAAACTAATTTATTTTCTTCACGTCTATCTATCGGGCATATCGCTTAACACAGGTCTGACGAGGATCAGACAAAATGTCCTCTGCCAAAGAATAAAGAGTTTCACAAATTGACCCGCTCCAAAAAAACATAATGACTATTCCTGGTTTGGAGGAGAAATACTACAAAGCATATATGAGAAATCATACAAATAAAAGTATATAATTTTGTGCCAACCCCTATCTCAAGGCTAATTTAAAGTTTTTTACAATTTGTTCAAATACGCTGGAGATATCTATATAATTAAAAGTCTCATCTTGACATCCTGTCTGCGCTGTATATTGATTTTAGAAAAAAACGCTACCATATATCGTTATGATTTTTGGCCATTTACTCACAGTCCTCCGCTGAGCAGGCCCCGAGGATTTTTCCCATCAATGAAAAGTAAAAAAGTTATGAGTGTTTAAAAACCTTGAGATCCTCTCGCCTGTCAGGAGGCAACCGTGGCATGTAACAAAGGTAATGCCACTGTGGTGATGGGGGATTTCAATATGCAGGTAGACTGGGAAAATCAGGTTGGTTCAGGACCCATGAAAGAGAGTTTGTAGAATGCCTCCGAAATGGATTCTTTAGAGCAGCTTGTAATGGAGCCGACCAGAGAAAAGGCAACTCTGGATTTAGTGTTGTCCAATGAACCAGATATGATAAGAGAACTCGAGGTAAAGGAACCGCTTGGAGGTAGTGATCATAATATGATTAGTTTTAACCTGCAATTTGAGAAGGAGAACGTTAAATCGGAAGTGGCAGTGATGCAGTTGAACAAAGGGGACTATGAAGGCATGAGAGGGGAGCTGGCCAAAGTAGCCTGAAAAGGATCCTAGCAGGAATGACGGTGGAACAGCAATGGCAGGAATTTCTGGGCATAATCCGGGAGACGCAGGATCATTTCATTCCAAAAAGGAAGAAAGATTCTAAGGGGAGTAGGAGGCAACCGTGGCTGACAAGAGAAGTTAGGATAGAATAAAACTAAAAGAAAATATGTATAACACAGCAAAGAGTAGCCGGAAGCCAGAGGATTGGGAAACTTTCATAGGACAATAGAAGGAAACAAAATGGGCAATATGGGCTGAAAAGATGAAGTACGAGGGGAAGCTGGCCAGGAATATAAGGAAGGACAATAAAGTTGCTTTAGATATGTTAAAGGAAAAAGAGTTAGCAAAGTCACATGTGGTCCCTTGAAGGCAGACATGGGTGAAATTATTATGGGTAACAGGAAATGGCAGAAGAGTTGAACAGGTACTTCGGATCTGTCTTCACTAAGGAAGACACAAACAATCTCCCAGATGTACTGGAGGACAGAGGATCTAAGGGGGTAGAGGAATTGAGAGAAAAAACGGGAAATTACAGACCAGTTAGCCTGACTTTGGTGGTGGGAAAGATGCTGGAGTCAATTATTAAAGAGGTAATAATGGGGCATTTGGATGGCAGTAAAAGGATTAGTCCAAGTCAACATGGATTAATGCTTGACTAATCTTCTGGAATTTTTTGAGGATGTGACAAGTAAAATGGATGAAGGGGAGCCAGTGGATGTAGTGTATCTAGACTTTCAGAAAGCCTTTGATAATGTCCCGCACGGGAGACTGGTGACTAAAATTGGAGCACATAGTAGGGTGTTGACATGGATAGAAAATTGATTGGCAGACATGAAGCAAAGAGTAGGAGTGAACGGGTCCTTTTCAGAATGGCAGGCAGTGGCGAGTAGGGTGCCGCAAGGCTCGATGTTGGGGCCGCAACTGTTTACCATATATATTAATGATTTGGAAGAGGGAATTAGGAGCAACACTAGCAAGTTTGCGGATGATACAAAGCTGGGTGGCAGTGTGAACTGTGAAGAGGATGTTAGGAGGTTGCAGGGTGACCTGGACAGGTTGAGTGAGTGGGCAGATGCGTGGCAGTTGCAGTATAATATAGATAAATGTGAGGTTATCCACTTTAGCGGCAAAAAACAAGGGGGCAGATTATTATCTCAATGGGGGTAGGTTAGGTAAGGGGAGGTGCAGCGAGACCTGGGTGTCCTTGTACACCAGTCACTGGAAAGTTGGCGTGCAGGTACAGCAGGCAGTGAAGAAAGCTAATGGAATGTTGGCCTTCATAACAAGAGGATTTCAGTATAGGAGTAAAGAGGTTCTTCTGCAGTTGTACTGTATAGGGCTCTGGTAAGACCACATCTGAAGTATTGTGTACAGTTTTCGTCTCCTAATTTGAGGAAGGACATCCTTGTGATTGAAGCAGTGCAGCGTAGGTTCACGAGATTGATCCCTGGGATGGCGTGACTCTCTTATGAGGAAAGATTGAAAAGACTAGGCTATATTCACTGGTGTTTAGAAGGATGAGGGGGTATCTTATGGAAACATATAAAATTACAAAAGGACTGGACAAGCTAGATGCAGGAAAAATGTTCCCAATGTTGGGCGAGTCCTGAGCCAGGGGGCCACACTCTTAGAAAAAAGAGGAGGCCATTTAAGACTGAGGTGAGAAAAAACGTTTTCACCCAGAGAGTTGTGAATTTGTTGAAACCCTGCCACTGAGGGCAGTGGAGGGCCAAATCACTGGATGGATTTAAGAGAGAGTTAGATAGAGCTCTTGGGGCTAGTGGAATCAAGGGATATGGGGAGAAGGCAGGCATGGGTTATTGATTGGGGACGATCAGCCATGATCACAATGAATGGCAGTGCTGCTCGAAGGGCCGAATGGCCTCCTCCTGCACCTATTTTCTATGTTTCTAAGAGGGAAATTTCCCATGGATTGATAATGCTCCCAGAAATGTGGACAAAATTGTTCTGTTCCAAGATAATGCAAATTTCAATTGTGCAGCACTACTTTTTAGTGCTGCCTCGATACATTTCTAGGCCAGAACCTTTAAAAATTAAGAATGCTTGAATAATGAATAAAAAATAAAGACAATGTACTCATTGTTAGATTGATAAGCTAAAGCGTTACTTACTGCACTTGGTTTCTCAGAGGATGGAATTTTTTCATCTTGGTCTTGTGCTGATGTTGTTGCCATCATTTGAGTAGATTCATCTTCCTTTGACTCTCCTTCTAATGGTGCTGCAATCACCTGTGAGGTTGTTTCTTCCAAAGAACCTCGATTCGATGCATCTGTGATGAATTCAGATGCAGTGGCTTCAATTTCTCCTGGTACTGATGCTTCTGTGATTGGTTGAGTCTCAGTTATTTCACCAGGACTTCCTTCTGGGGCTACTGCAACCGCCTGAGAAGTGGTGGCTTCCAATGATCTTTCTTCTGGACCTGCTGCCGTTATCGGAGATGTGGTGGCTTCTATTGGAACTTCCACAGATGTCTCATCAGTCAACTTCGAGTCTGTGGTGTCTGAAGCGCCTTTTTCTGGTGCGGACCCAACTAACTCTTGGGATATTTCTTCCACTGGAACTGTCTTGACATCTGTGGTGGCATCTTCTCGAAATTGTTTTGCGCGCATTACCTTATCCTACAAAAACAATGTTATTATTATTTCCATTTTTGTATCGTTTAAATCTATCTATATACCTTTAAATGTGTGTGTATATGTGTGTGCGTGCGTGCGTGCGTGCGTGCGTGCGTGCGTGCGTGCGTGCGTCATTTTGCCTGTGAAACGTATCTCCTCGAAAACCAGGCGCAAAATCGCGGAGATTTTACATATTTCGGTAGGGATTTAACTTATGATTTCAGAAATCCACTCCTCTCTAAATTTGCTCAATTATTTCCCCAGATTTTGAATAAAGTTGTTCACAAAACTCACTTTAAAAAATATAATCGCCCGCTTGCCAGCTGCTGATGTCACAATGCCCACATGCCCACCAATCGAGACCCACCTGCCTCCTGGCCCCGCCCCCCCACCGCTACGGATTAATGCAGCTGCTGTCAACACACATGGGCAGTTTTCCACGAGGTACGTTCGCCCACCCACCCCCCCGTTCTTCAATAGGCGCAGAAAGATCGAGAAAGTTCTGCAGAACAAAGATTCTACAGGTCTCGGGGTCAGCGGCGCCTCACGCGCTGAAACTTCTCCACGCTGCCCTGCAGCTCGTGAAGCCCTGCCCCTCCCCTCCCCGCCCGCCGGCCCGCTCATTCCAGCTGTGGGTTTCCAGGAGAGTCAGAGGCCGCTTCTGTCTCTCTCCGCATTTGGCAGCCCACTCACACGCCCGGCTCCCCTCCATGCCCCCCCTCCTCTTCTCACCTCCTCCCCTCTCCTCCCACCCTCTCTCCCCTCTCCTCTCTACCCGTCACAGGGACGACCTCTGCTCCGGGGAGGCCTGATCATCTTTCCCCCCCCCCGGCCCGGCCCAGCTCTGTCACGCTGGTGGGAGCACTTCCGATCGGCTGGTCCCCCCGCTGCTTTTCACCGTCCTCAGATCGGGCCCCCACGAGCTGCCGCCCTGCCCCTCTCTCTCTCTCTCTCTCTCTCTCTCTCTCTCTCTCTCTCTCTCTCTCTCTCTCTCTCTCTCTCTCTCTCTCTCTCTCTCTCTCTCTCCCTCCCCCCTCTCTCTCTCTCTCTCTCTCTCTCTCTCTCTCTCTCTCTCTCTCTCTCTCTCTCTCTCTCTCTCTCCCTCCCCCTCTCCTCTCTCTCTCCCTCCCCCATCTCTCCCTCCCCCCTCTCTCTCCCCCCGCACTCCCCGTTTCTCTCTCCTCTCTGTCCCCCCTCTCTCTCTCCGCTCTCCCCCTCTCTCTCTCTCCCACTTACTCTCCCTCTGTCTCTTGCCCTTCTGTCTCTGCCTCTCTCTCTGTCTCTCCCCATTCTCTCTCTGCCCTCACTCTCTACCCCCCTCTCCCTCTCTAGATGCGCCTGCGATTTGGGGGCTATGCGTCAGTCGATAGGGTTATGGGGTAAAAGGAGCAAATTAATAATATTAATATAATATCAAGGGGGGTAGTTAGTGTGTGGTGGTGGTTAGTGTGTGTGACGCCACATGCCGCCCCCCCCCAAACACGCATTGGGGGAATAGACCCAACGGGTCTGCACTTGGTCTAGTCTATCTATCTATATACTTTTAAGTGTGTGTGTGTGTGTGTGTATGTGTGTGTGTGTGGTGTGTGTGGTGTGTGTGGTGTGTGGTGTGTGGTGTGTGGTGTGTGGTGTGTGGTGTGTGGTGTGTTGTGTGTTGTGTGTTGTGTGTTGTGTGTGTGTGTCAGTTTTGGCCTTTGATTCCTTGGTCCGCCAAAACCACACGCGAAAACTCCGAGATTCTTTCCATTTCGCTAGACATTACACTTTTACATCCCCTAATACACTCCTTATTAAATTTAGACAATTTTATGGACACATTTTTAAATAAAATTCATCCCCTCCCCCCCCTCCACTCATTCATTTTGTCGCCTCCTGCTGACCAGCCGCCATAACGGCTGCTGCCGCCCGGCTCTGCTCCACAAACGGCGACATTTTAATTATTTCGCTGGCGATTTTCGCTGCTGCCGCCCGGCCTCTCCTCCACTACACACACCCCCCCCCCCCCCGGGCCGTCTCTCTCACGCTGGCTCAAGCCAAACATCGCCTCTTCCCCCTCTGCTTTTCGCCGTCATGCAGATAAAAGCTGAATCAGCAAACTTAATATCATATTTGTATAATATTATCTTAAATGTACAAATACCATCTACGGAGGGTATCAGAAGAGACTGGGAACAAGAGTTAGCTATTAAAATTTCAAAGGAAAGTTGGAATGAACACTTATTAAACGTGCATAAATGTTCGATTAATGTAAGACACACTTTAATACAATTTAAAATTTTACATAGATTATATTATTCCAAAACTAAAATTCATAAAATTTTCCCAAATGTATCATCTATTTGTGATAAATGTCAATCCAAAGAAGCTACTATAGCGCACTCATTCGTTTTCTGTACAAAATTTCAAAAAATGTTGAATTAAATTTTCGAAATCTTTACAAAATTATTTAAAATAAGACTGATACCCAAAGCAGAATGGATTATCTTCGGAATAACGGAAGATGGTCCAGAACTAAATGTGTTTCAAAAGAAACTAATAGACTATGGGTTAATAACTGGAAAAAGCTAATTCTAAAATTTTGGAAGAAGGCTCCAATACCAACTATAAACATGTGGATTTCAAATATGTTCGAAACATTACACCTAGAAGAGATAAGACTCCTCCTAGCAGGTAAACCAGATCACTTCCACCTGACGTGGTCTGCATTTATAGAATTATTACAAATATAGGGTGCAAAGGTACCTTAAAAAAAAATTTGAGGTCAGGTAAGGGGGGATGATAGTTGAAGAGTTGGTATGTCCCATTTGCGTAATGCTCATAAAAAATATTTGTTTCTCTCTTTTTCCTCTTTCTCTTTCTCCTTCTTTTCTAGGGTCTATTTCTTAACTCTTTTTCTTTTGTTTTTAATTTTGTTCTTATAGGGTCTTCGTCCTTTTTTGTTGTCACATTTTCTACACTCTCACTTTTTCCTTCACTTTCTTCTTTCTTTCAATCTTATCTTTTCCTTTTACTAGTGTAAAAAACAAATGGAGTACATTAATTGTAAGAAGACATAAGTGACGAGTACTAATGTATGTGGTTGTAATGTAATGTACTTCTAATAAATAAAAAAATTAAAAATATATATTTTTGTTAAGAAATGATTGCGAAGAGATTAGTGCTCCTCGCACAAATGCTTTAAATGTTTCCCAAAGAAGGGAGGCAGAGATTCCAGGGCTATCATTAGCCTCAAAAAACATATTAATCTGTTTTACGAGATATTCATTACATAGTTTTTCTTTTAAGATTTGGGGGTTAAGTCTCCATTGTGACTGTGTCTCGGTCATTCCATTTAGTTTAATCATAAATGTTAGTGGAGCATGGTCTGATATTATAATATTATGATATTGAGAGTTATAGGTAAATGGGATAAGTTTAGAGTCTACTAAGAAGTAGTCTATCCTTGAGTAAGTTTTATGCACTGGTGATTAAAATGAGTATTCTCGACCAGATGGATTTTCAATTCTCCAAACATCCTTAATGTTGGTAGTATTAATATATGAATTTAGAAATTCACTTGACTGAGATTTTAATTTTCTTTGAGTTGATGATCTATCCAAGTAAGCATCCAGTGTACAATTTAAGTCTCCACCGATAATTAAGTTATGTTGTGTGCATTCCGGAATAATGTTAAGTATTCTCTTAAAAAACAGGGGGCTATCAAAATTTGGTCCATATACATTAAGGAGAGTCACTTTTTTTTAGTATAACTCCCCTACTAATACAATATATCTGCCTTCGATATCTTCTATCGTTGATATATGTTTAAAGGGTATACCTTTACAAATTAATATTGCAACCCTTCTAGATTTATGCGAAAATGAAGAATGATACGCTTTAGCAATCCATTTTGCTTTCAATCTATGTTGTGCTTCCTTTTTAAGATGTGTTTCCTGGAGAAATATTATATCTGCTTTAAGTGATTTTAAATGAGCTAATACTTTACCTCTCTTGATTGGTTTATTAATTCCCTTAACATTCCAACTACAGAATTTAATTCCTTCACCCCCAATTTTCTTATTAACGTCTTGCATCTTGTGATTAAAGTGGTCTATGTTAGAGCAGATGGCTCAGCACACTAAACGCCACCTTATACCCAAACATCAGGTAGATGAATTTTAGGTCCTGTCGGTTTTCCATCCAGACATATCTCCCTAAATAAAATATATAATTCCATTCCAAATACAAAATATAATATAACATAAGATAAAAAAGATAAAAAGAAGTTGCATTAATATCATGTAAAGAGTAGAAAAAGAAGAAAACTACAACTATGGTTAGTGCAGTTAGTGATAGCCACCCTAGTGTGGCTAAGCATCTAAGGACTTCCGTAGATTTTGGTTAAAAAAAAATATTACTAGCTCCGTACTTTCCTTAAAAGGAAAGTTTCAATTACAATGAAAACAATTTATGGGGGGGAGGGAAACAATAGTTATATTCCATAATTGAAATAATTATTAGTCTCCAATTGAAATGTTAGTTGCAAATTTTTTTTAAAAACATTGTTAAAGAGTAAAATCACAAATATCAAAGAAAAACTTCCTAAATTTTTATTAATAAATTACCTGAATCACACTATACTTATATTTCATACTATTAATTAATTCAGAGTTGATCCAGTTAACAATAATTAGTATTGATTAGTATTCATAATTAGTAATAGATGTTAGAAATTAGTACTAAAATGTAAATATTATATATCAGTAGTAATCTAATTGCCCAATTCTTATTGCAGATTTTGGACAGTTCTTAAGTATAATAGTTTAAAGTTCCATTTCTTCTCTGCAGGGTAACAATGTCCGATATCTTCAGGTGAATGTTGGGTGTAGGGTATTATTCAATCTTCGGACTTATTCACGATGCTCTGGGCGAATTCAAGTGCTTCTGTGTGCTTGATGAAGAAATGTTCCTTCCGCTCGTAGGTTACTCTTAATGTTGCAGGGTATAACAGTCCATATCTCAAATTGTTTATATTCTTAAGTATTCTTCTTGTTTCTGTAAACAGCGCTCTCTTCTTGGCGACTTCCACAGGATAATCTCTAAATATACTGATCTTGTCTCCTTCAAATACGAGGTTTCTGCTTTGAACAATTATCTTCATCATATTATCCAAAACATGGTCATATTGCACCTTCACTATCAGTTGTCTAGGGTGGGCGCCCTCCCTTGGGCGACGTCTCGATACTCTGTGCGCTCGGGCAAGTAGTGGTGCTTGATCCAAATTCAAGACTTTTTTCAGTAGATCTGCAGCAAATTCACGGGGGTCACGATTCCCCTCTCTGCCTTCCTTGATGCCCACGATTCTTAAATTCTGGCGTCTCTGTCGTCCCTCCAAGTCAATACATTTTTCGGTTGTTTGATGTAATAACTTTGATAGGCGTTTATTCTCGGCAATAAGTTTATTTGTAGTTTCGGTGCTCGTCCAGCAATTTCCTCTAATTCCGTCACAACCTGTTGGTGTTGATTTAATGTCTGGAGGATAGGCTCCAAATTAGAATCAAATTTAGATTCCATCGAATTCAGTTTATCATTTACTTCTTCAATATTTTGTTTCAATTTTCTTCCATGTCTAACTTCCAATCTTCCAGAACTTCATGTATAGAAGCTGTAACTTCTTCTTTAATTTGTTCTTTAATTTCCTCTTTAAAAGAAATCAGATCCTTGTTAAGATTTTTAATTTCTTTCATTATATTAGAGATTTCCTGTGTAATGAAGATTTTTAATTCTTCCACATCTGTCTTTTTCTTCTTTGAGATATCTTCTTGGGATGCTGTTAAAACTGAGGCTGAGGCTTCAGTTGGGCCTACCTCTTTTCCTTTGCCTGTTTTTCTCGCCTTGGAGGGGGTATGTTGAATCGACATGCTGCCGGTGTCGTTTACTGCAGGTAGGTCCCGTCTTTTTCCCCCGTTTTCAGCGGGTTTTTCACGGAGCTAGTCGGCACGAGTCTCTCCTACTCCATAGTGCCACCGGAAGTCTGTCCCGTGAACCATTAATTTAAAGCAGTCAAGCTGCTGCTGCATTTACACTGTATGCTCACCCGAGATCCGAACGTGTCTGGCCGTAGCGGCTGCTGTCAGCTCTCCCGCGCGCGGCGCCTCTTGCGACGGATGCGGGCGGCGAGTGGACAAGTTACGTCAACACCCCCCCCCCAGCCCCGACGCGCGCTGGCATTTGGCTCTCTGACTCCTTCTTCCTCCCGCTGTCCATCTGCGTTCCTGTTCTGTGTCCATCTCTGTGAACGAGCAAGTTCTGCAGTTCCGGAGGTCACCGGGGACAGGCAAGATCCTGGGGAGGTGAAGAGGGGGAGTGGGAGGTTTGAGGGAGAGGAGGGAGTAGGGAGGGAGAGTGGGGAATGGGGGAGGTGAGGAGGGAGATTGTGGGAATAGAGGAGTGGGGGGGTGATAGGGAGTGGGGAATAGATGGACTCCCCCACACACATCCCTCTCTCACCCCTCCCCCACCCCTCTCTACTCCCCCTCTCCATCTTTCTCTCCTCACCCCTCTCCATCTCCCTCTCCTCACCCCTCTCCTCCCCCTCCTCCTCCCACCCTCTCTCTCACCCCCACCCCCCACCACTCTCCCCCCATCCCTCTCCCCCCCATCCCCACCCCTCTCTCCCTCACCCCCTTCCCTCTCTCCCCCACCTCCCATCCCCCTACCCCCCTCTCCCTCTTCCACCACTCCCCCTACCCCTCTCCCCCTCCCTCCCCACTCTTCCACTTCTACCCCCCTTCCCCCACCCCTCTCCCTCCCCAACCCTCTCCCTAGAGATATTTCCCGAGATATTTACTAAAATTTATAACTAAAGTGACATTTTTTTTTAATATTAAGGTTGCCCTGCTGCTGACCTCACAATGACTTTGCACCTGGCCCAACTGCATCCTGGCCCCGCCCGTACCGCCCCGCCCCCCCACCTGCCTCCTGGCCCCGCCCCTCCACCTGCCTCCTGGCCCCGCCCGCCCACCCCCCCAGCCTGCCAGGTTGTTGATTCCATTGTTTTTCATTGAATTGAATTGAATTATTTCTCACTTAACATCACTAATTCTTAACATTAACTTTTAATTTCAAAGACAGTTAAAAAAAAAAAAATTTGCTGTCTTCATTGACATCTTAGATCGGACCCGCTGTGTGTGTGTGTGTGTGTGGAGAGGGTGGGTGGTTAGTATGTGTGTGACGCGGCAGGCTCCTCCTCTGCATTCCATAGAGCTGCCGACAGCTTTCGTGCATGAGACGCGCACGCTTCATTTCCAGAACATTCTGAACGCACGGTTGCATTTCGCTCTCACTGTCTCTCCCCCTCTCTCTCTCCCCAATCTCTCCCTCTCCCCATCTCTCTCTCTCCCCCTCACACCCCCCTTCTCTCTCCCCCCCTCTTTCTCTTACCCCCCTCTCCCTCTCTCTCCTCTCCCATCTCTCAACTCTCAACCCCCACTCACCCACCCTCCCTCTCCTCCTCTTCTCCATCCCTCTCTCCCTCTGTCTCTTGCCCTTCTGTCTCTTCACCTTTCTCTCTGTCTCTCCCCATTCACTCTCTGCCATCACTGTCTACCCCCCCCCCCCTCCCTCTCTAGATGCGCTTGCTAGTTGGGGGCTATGCGTCAGTGGATAGGGCGGTTATGGGGTAAAAGGAGCAAATTAATATTAATATAATATCAAGGGGGGTAGTTAGCCTGTGTGCGGGGGGGTAGTTAGTGTATGTGATGCCGCATGCCGCCCCCCCTCCCCCGCAACCATATGTTGGGTGTACAGACCCAACGGGTCTGCACTTGGTCTAGTATACTTTTAAAACTCTGTGTGTGTGTGTGTGTGTGTGTGTGGGCATCTATCATTTTGCCTTGGAAACGTATCTCCTCGAAAACCAGATGCAAAACGCGGAGATTTTTACATATTTCGGTAGGGATTTAACTTATGATTTCAAAAAATCCTCTCCTCTCTAAATTTGCTCAATTATTTCCCCAGATTTTGAATAAAGTTGTTCACAAAACTCACTTAAAAAAATTAATCGCAGCTTGCCAGCTGCTGACGTCACAATGCCCACGCCCACCAATAGAGGCCCACCTGCCCCACTGGCCCCATCCCCCGCCGCTGTGGATTAATGCAGCTGCTGTCAACGCGCATGCACAGTTTTCCACGAGGTACGTTCGCCCCCCCCCCCCCCCACCCCCCAGTTCTTCAAAAGTCGCAGAAAGATCGAGAAAGTTCTGCAGAACAAAGATCCTACAGCTCAGCTATAGGATCTTTGTTCTGCAGATCTCGGGGTCAGCAGCGCCTCATGCCCTGAAAGTTCTCCGCGCTGCCTGTGCAGCTCGTGAAGCCCCACCCCTCCCCTACCTGCGCGCTCATACCAGCGGTGGGTTTCCAGAGAGTCAGAAGCCGCTTCTGTCTCTCCGCATTTCGCAGCCCGCTCACGCGCCCGGCTTCCCTCCACCCCCGCCCCCTCCTCTTCTCAACTCCTCCCCTCCCCTCCCTCCCTCTCTCCTCTCTACCCGTCACAGGGGACGACCTCCTCTCCGGGGAGGCCCGATCGTCTGTTCCCCCCCCCCCCCGGCCCGGCCCGGCTCTGTCACGCTGGTGTGTGCGCTTACCTTAGCAAGTCTC
>CM075988.1:8866674-8949904 GCA_038087875.1 Malacoraja senta | reverse complement strand
CTGTGCAGTTGGGGGTTATGTGTGAGTGGATAGGGTGGGGAATGGGGGAAAAGGAGAAAATTAATAATATTATTATAACATCAAGGGGAGGGTTAGTGTGTGTGTGACGCACAGGCCGCCCCCCCCCCCCCCCACCCGCGCAACCGTGCGTTGAGGGGACGGGACCCAATTTTCCTAATCTTCAGATTAACTCCACCTCTTAATCAACAAAATGACACTCATCCAGAATTGTTTTTTTGTGTCTCAACTTACTCCTATAAAACTTTTTGGGGAAAAGAAATTGCTTGTTTATAATATGAAATAATATTATAAATCAGTTCTTAATAAATAATTCATAATTCATCTCACTCATTTGATCACGAAAATTACCCCAAACATTTTGTTTGTTAGCACAGGAAAAGGAAGTTCCCTTTCTCCTGCTCATGCCAACTCAAATCAGGTTTAATTTATTGTCATATACGCAAGTACAGTGAGGTACAGGTACACTGAAAATCTTGCCTGCAACAGCATCACAAGCACATGAACTCAGCCAAACACACAAAAACATAAATTACACAAGTTCTGCGAGACAGTAAAGAGAAAAAAAGATAGTGCACTCCACCATTCAGTTAGATTATGGTCTGCACTTCAACTCCCCTTGCCTCTTTAGCCACTTCGAAGGTCTGAGGTGCTGCGACTAAAACTTAAAATATCATTCTGGCTAGGGCTCAATAGAGACTCTGCATAACTGAAGCACATCTTCCCTTTTATTCTTTGTGAGATAAAAGTCAACATTATTTTAGCTTTATGATTGTTTTTACTACCCGTCTACGAGAAGATGACTTAGATAACAAAAACTGAAATGCTGAAGAACTCTGCCAATCATGCAGCATATGTGAAAAGAAAAACTAGTCAATGTTTCAGTCAAAAACCCTTCAATGGATTTATGTACTTGGTTTCCCAACTCCCCTTATTTCTCTTTGGTTCCTGCTCTTAACAAATGGCACACGGCAGCCCATGTCCTTTAACAGTGCAATTGGCTGGCCATGTTAGCATAACCGAGCATCGTTGACTGCAGGTGAGGTCCTACCTCCAAGCTCCATGTTGACAACACTATCACTGATATCAACCTTTAACATTTACAAACGTTCAGTGTCATTGAGGAGTTGTTAAAAAAATAATGGAAATGCTAAAAAAAAAGTCTAAATTATTAAACCCTTTATAACACACGCACGCACGCACGCACGCACACACACACTCACACACACACACACGTATTTAAACAAATAAATCAAAGAGTAAATACACAACTTTCACCCAGTTGCTGATTCCTCCAATTCTGTTATAACCAGGTTAAATAGACAGAGGTTCAATAGCAGAGATATCAGCCTGAGAGCTTATGGAAGTTTGCTTTGCCCTGTTGTATTCAATGGACTCCACCAGTGCAGTACCTCATTGATAAAGAGTTGCACTACAGTCTCCGCTCAGTAATAGCCCAGTTAAGGACATCGCTGATGTAGATTTGTATATAAATGATTGCCCCCATGCTAATGGTCAAGTCCACCACACATTTTTAAGTTGTTTTGCTGCTATAGATGTTCTTCCTGCTGTGTAAACTTTGTGCTTTACCTGTAGCATCATAGAAATAGTGTCTTGAGAAATTGATGTGAAATGGGCTGGCTTCTTTATGCATATTTTTTGCAGTCCCTCCAAAGGCTCTGCCAGGTCCTGTAAAAATTAAAATATAGTAATTAAATAGTAACCACGACTTTCATAAATCGATCAGCAATATAGTATAACAGCTCACGAGTAGTCATAATAAACATTTTGCTTCTAAGCCACCGCAAGGGATATCAGACCCAGTGGTGAAAGGGGTTGGATTTGATAGGGGGACCTCACTGAAATGTACAGAATAGTGAAAGGCTTGGATAAAGTGGATATAGAAAGGATGTTTCCACTTGTGGGAGAGTCTAGGACTAGAGGTCAGAGCCTCAAAATTAAAAGACATTCTTTTGAGAAGGAGATGAGGAATTTCTTTAGTCAGAGGGTGGTGAGTCTGTGGAATTCATTGCCACAGAGGCTGTGGAGGTATAGTCAATGGATATATTTAAGGCAGAGATAGATAGATTCTTGATTAGTATGGGTGTCAGAGGTTATGGGGAGAAGGCAGGAGAATGGGGTTAGGAGGGAGAGATAGATCACCCTGATGTAATAATGGCGGAGTAGACTTGATGGGACAAATGTCCTAATTCTGCTCCTATCACTTATGATCTTATGATTTTTCAGAGTATCTGAAAGGAAGTAAGAAGCCAATTACTTTCGAGACAACTTCCAAAGTGAAAGAGTTCAATGAAATAGGTTACAAAATTGATTCTGCTGTAGATTTGGAAGTATACAAAATGAATGCTTAACCTTTCCTCTCAACACTCAGCAAGATTAAAGTACAAACATACCAGATGTCTTGTCCTATAATATAAACACTAGCAAGATTACAATATAAAAACACTAGATGTTTTACCCTTCTGATATAAACATTCAGAAAGATGTTCAGAACACTTGGTCTTTACTCTTTACTCTAGAGATTGTAATGTACAGACGTGAATCAACAAGGTCAAAAAACAAGGCCGCTTGTATCTGCAAAAATAAGAAATAGCTTTTTCAAGCAAAACCATATATGGGCACAACCTTTCCTCTATCGGAAGAAACTGCCATTCTTTGATATTACCCTATATAGACAAGGCAAAAGGCTGTACAATTCTCTGTAAGACAAAGAATTGCTGATATGCTGATTATTGGGGTATAAGTACATGTGATTGAACATTACATCCTAGTGTGGAACACGAGGAGCTTTGTAGTCTGTATTGTCATACTCGGACCCTGTCCTCCCACATCCACCTGGTGAAATAAAGACGCTACTGTGTTACTAACTTTTGTGTTGCTATCTGTTTGAAGCGAATCGGACTTTAACATTGGCGTAGTCGGCAGGATTTGCAGGAAACTATCTCTGAAGACTGAGTAAGAGGCTACGGTTTGGCCGGGGCCTTGAAGGGAGTAGAAAGTGGCACCTCCAGGAAAGAGCACCCCCAGAAGAAGATGATACTGATAACAACTCGGAAACTGAAAAGGAAGATGAGAAAGAAGAAGGGAAAGGGTTAGGCAGAAGAGGAAGGAAGAGCAGTAATTTAATCCAGCAGTGATAGAGTTAAACAACGCAGAGCACCAGAGGGACAGGATATAAATCAAAGAAGACTGAAAAGGGAAAACAGCATGATGCCGTTCGAGGCACTTTACCCTGATGACCCTGCCCTGACTCAATGCCCGAAACAACCTATTGATATGGGCAAAGTCATTGAATGCAGACCCTTACACCCAGGGAATCAGCGGTGATTTCTGGGAAAGAATTACGACAGCATATCGCACTTATGCTGGAGACGAGAATTTTAACTAACAGTCTGCACAGGTTAAAACAATCTTGAAACAACTAAGGCTTCCCCAAGGCTCAGCGGTGATAAAGAAGTGCTGACGGAGATACGGAGAATGCTGAAGACACCGATGACCTACTAAATGCCTTTCATTGCTGGGGTTTCATTCTACCCAAATGGAAGGTAGTTCAGGGGGCAGTAGCAATGGCGATAGCTCTCCATGAGGAGAGATAGAAAATGATTCGGATGAACGCTTTGAGACCTGGTTTGCCGGTGATAAGAGTCTGCCCGCTGTGCAAATTATCAGCGAACTTTAAATAACTTTTGGCACAGGGCTCCTCTCCCTGATGGGGAGAGAGGGAGAGGTCACGGGGAGAGTTTGTGAGGAACAGGGCAAGTGTGATGTGTTGCACTTTGGCAGGTCGAATGTAAGGGGAAAGTCTACAGTCAACGGCAAGACCCTGAACAGCATCTGAAGCACAGAAGTGCGTTGCTGACTGACAGAGAGTCTGACCAATCACAATCTAGATCACCGTCCAATCACAGCGCCCAGGATCCTGACTTACAGGGAATCGGACCAATCACCTCTTTTTACGCAAGTAAAATTTTGGTATATTGGTCAGTACTACAGAACGAGCATTGACACCCACCCGGGTGGATCCTATTGCTGGTAGTTTGCATAACAGAAACTTAGAATTTTTCAAACACATAACCAGTAAAATAACCCCCAAAGATCTGTATTTCATGAAATAGACAATAGACAATAGGTGCAGGAGTATGCAATTCGGCCCTTCGAGCCAGCACCACTATTCACCCTGCAGTACCCCATTCCTGCCTTCTCCCCATATCCCTTGACTCCGCTATCTTTAAGAGCTCTAGCTATCTCTCTCTTGAAAACCTCCAAAGAATTGGCCTCCACTGCCTTGTGAGGCAAAGAATTCCACAGATTCTCAACTCTCTGGGCCTACCCCTTATTCTTAAACTATGACCCCTGTTTCTGGACTCCCCCAGCATTGGGAACATGTTTCCTGCCTCCAACGTGTCCAATCCCTTAATAATCTTATATGTTTCAATAAATGACTTCATACAGCTAAAAATTCTTTACAAAAAATGTTACCTGAAATGTCTCTTTGCCTAGCACTGAGTTGAGAAAAAACTTTTTCACCCAGAGAGTTGTAAATTTGTGGAATTCTCTGCCATAGAAGGCAGTGGTCTCATCTCCTTCAGCAGCACCTCGGTCTCCGTTCCTGAGCTCAGATACCCACCTCCTCACCTCACCTACCCTCACTTCTCCTCACCTACACACCTATACCTCGACTAATCTCCTCGCCTCACCAAACCCCTCGCCTCGACGACATGTCACTACCAAACCTCCTCATACCTAAACCTATCCTCGACTAAACTGTACCTCACTAAACCTCGCCCCTCAAATAAAGCTCACACCTCACTAAACTTCACCTCACACCTCACATCTTAACCCCACCTCACTCCATCTCACCTAAACTTAACTAAACCTCCCACCTCACGACCAAACTCCACCTCACACCTAATCTGCGCCTCGACTAATCACCACCTCTCACCTGCTCCCGCTATTTATAGCACCACTCTCCAGCCGTTGGTGGCACCTCACGTGAGAGGAGCGGCTCCAATCAGGGGGGCGGGACTGAGCACGGAGAGCGGGGCAGGCGCACTGCCCGAGAGAGCCGGTGGGAGGGGAGGGGTGCACTCGCACTGGCGTTGACGTCGAGCCCCGCCCGGCCCACGGCGGTCGCATCCCCCCCTGCGGGATCGGGAGAGAGGCGCCGATTAGTCGAGGCAGGATTAGGTGTGAGGCAGAGTTTAGTCGTGAGGTGGGAGGTTTAGTCAAGGCGAGGTTTGGTGAGTTGAGGTTTAAGTGTGAGGTGAAGTTTAGTCGAGGCGAGGTTTCGTAGTGAGGTGTGAGGTTTAGTTGAGGCGAGGTTTAATTGAATCAAGGGGTGTAGTCGAGGAGGAAAATCTGATTCATTTCCAGGAAAACAAAATCCGAATTCCGATTTAAATCGGAAGAATATCATGGGATAATATAAACATATGATTATTGGGATATAAGTACATGTGAATGAACATTACATCTTTGTGTGGAACATGAGGAGCTATTGTCATACTCAGAGCCTGTCCTCCCACACCCGCCTGGCAAAATAAAGACGTTACTGTATTACTGACTTTTGTGTTGTTATCTGTTTGAAGCGAATCGGACTTTAACAAAGGGCTAAGGCAACCATGCATATGGCCTCCAAATACAAGTTGTAACAATCAGCAACATGCGAGATGCCAGAACTTAAAATTAGCAAAGTCACTGGTTTGAAGAGATTACAAAGATAAGAAAAATAGGAATATAATGGATTTGAAAATGAGAATAAAGGTTTTTAAACCAGAGCGTTTTGATTATATTATGTGATGACAAAAATCATGATAGTGTGTGTAAAGTAGACATCATAGAGATGACTTTAAAGTCATTGGTGCGATACTTAGGAATGGAAAGGTACTGGTAAACTAAAATCTTAAACTTTATTGGGAAGATGATTAAACATAGGCAAGTGATGTATGCCATGTATGTCAGGCAGAGGAATGGTCTTCTCCATATTACGCACAATATGATGGACTACATGCTAGATGTTATTGTCTCTGAGAGTTCTATGTTATACGGTGATTGGTTTCTGTTTGTTTCTGTGCCTGTCCAATGAAGCCATGGTTTTCCACAAGTTAGCATACTTCATTGTGTGTTAGTAATTGTTTTGAGTGTGAGCCAATGATAGAGTCATGAGCAGATTGGACAGCAAAGGTTTTCTGTGTGCAATTGTTAATATGCAGGGATTTGGGTACTTTGGAAATGGCAGGTCTCTGTGAAAAACTGGGCTTCACTGATAGTGACAAGACATTGCTGGAGACCCATGTGAACTAGTTGGCTCCAGTAAGTCTGGACCTCTGAAGACCTATGAAGAAGCCCCGTGAAGCTTCTGCCCGTGTGACCCACCTGTCGCCACCAAGTCTGGGTTCCTAAAGTGTTTTTTGTTGTGTTTCAGTACACTGACGCTTAATGCATTTTTGTGATTTGTTGGGGAAGCTTTATATTTCTACTTTGTTTCGCCGGCATTTGTGATTGGTCTAAGAGAGGTTACCTCACCTTATATGTATTTACTTTGTATTCTGTGTACCGAATAGGTGCCGTGATTGATTTGTAGGTGTTGCCTCCCCTCTGTACTTTTGCACCGTTAACTTTCCCGCCACTGTATAGCGGTATAAAAGGGTGGGTAATTCGTTGAGGCGTGTTGGTTGTCTTTCCTTCTGTTCTGTTTATGCGAGGCTGCTGAGGGCTCGAGTGAGTAGATCCGAGGCCAGCCAGTGGTGCTGTATATAAATAAAGAAGGGTTTGGACTCCAGTGTTCGACTCAGTAGTTTTACTGAACCAGACTAGGGAGAGAGTATTAGATCCGTAATCAACACAATTAGCAAGGATGTGTTTGTATAAGTATCAAGCATGTAAAAAAAAACACACAAACTAGTATATTTTAACATTATAATAACCCTAATGTGAAAGCACATTCACCTGCGAATAGTAATAACACTTAATACTGTCAACATTTTCAAATGTTCTACAAAACTGGCATTCAACATCAAAGTTGAGTAAAGGTTGGTTACCTGTATTAGTCTATTCATATTACTCCACACACAAAGTAAACAGAATATAATTGCAGAAGATCCCTGTTTACATGTGGTAAGGAAAATGATCTCACAGTGAATAATAAAATCTGATGGATTGTCCTGTTGACTAACTATAGGCTCGAGCTTGCAATTTTCTGCCTTTCCACATCTATCCAATACAATACTCCATGCAGCACTCTTGTGAGCTCAATATGATAAGCTCATCATGCTTAAATTAGTTAGTCCAGAAGATGCTGTCTTGGATACACACTTTCCCTGGTACTGAGATACGGTGTTGTTTTCATATCTGAGTATAATAGGGTGGGACACAATAACCAATTAAAAACAAAATTACATCCACAGTGATTCAAAATTACAAGTCGATGGACATATAATGAGAGATGAACAATCAAAATCTCCTTTCATGTCTAGCCTCTAACCTGTCACTGTTGGTGTAAATATTTTTAGCCAATAAAAGTTGAAAAAAACTAAGAATCAAATGAGACATATAATGGAAAATCAATTTATTAACATTCACTTTACACAACGGCTCACATTATTAATGAGCCCACTGTCATATTCTGAACCTCAGTTCTATCATTATCATTTTGTCTCGCTATTTTATCAATTTATTTTCTGAATGCCTCACCTCTGAACCTCCTGTTGTACCATTCTTATGTCCCTGCATAATTATTATTCAAAATCAAGGTAGATTTCACGTTCTTTTAACCAATATCTCAAACTCCATTGCCCAATATATTACACGTATTTCATCTTTAATCTGTGTATCCCAAAATTTGCCATTTTCAAAAGACTACCTCTTTATTGTCTCCTTCTACTCTTTCCAACTCTGCTAGCAGCCCACGATGTATGTGTCAGCCTTTCACTTATGTTCCTTTGGTATTGTGAACTGAATTTTAGATTTTGTCAATATGTACCAACCAATTTAGTTGGAACACTTAACAGTAATTTTTTTCTTAGGCAGAAGTGCTGGATGTACTCAACAGGCCAGAATCTTTCTGAAGAAATTATTTAAATTGTTGTTTTTCTTTTGACAGATGCTGCCTGAGCTGCTGAGCATTTCCAGCATTTTCTGATTTTTATTTACAATTCCATCCTCTGTAGGTTTTTTTTTCTTTCCAGTGGGTTTTATTTACCTTGCCTCTAAAATGCAAAAGCAAATGTTAGAAAGAAAGTACTCTATTATGAATACATTAATTGAAACTAGGACACTTACATCTGAACCTTTATCTTTATCCTGGAATGCTGTATCAATCGTCACAGGAGCAGCTTTTGGTTCATGTTCAGGTATAATTGATCGTTTTTCCTGCAAAATGAAAATGGATAATTATTCTAATTATACAGGGCAGGCCAACAATCAAATTAGCTGCATTTTGTGAAGAACAATTCACTATAATTTGCCTTTGAGCTTAAATTAGTGTTTAAGCAAATAAAGAATATATTGGGTTCACACGCTGGCTTATCACATTGTTTAAAGACATTTCAGAACACATTCAGACATTTAGGTGGCCTCAAGAATTGTTGAAACCCTTTCTTATCTCCAAATCATGGCATGAAAATCTGTGGATACATTTGAGTTATCAGACAGCAATCTATGTAATTTATCCAAAGGATGATACCTTTAACAATGCAGAGACCTTCCCTGTGGAGATAGTTTGATTGAAAGATGTAGCATGAAAAAAAGGCCCTTCGACCTACCAATTCCATGGCTACCATTAATCACCCATGCACACTAGATCTACGTTATCCCACTTACGCATCCCCGCCATACACATTCGGAGCACTTTACAGCAGCCAATTAACCTACAAACTCGTATGTATTTAGGAGCGCCCGGAGGAAACCAATGCGGTCACAGGGAGAAATTGCAAACTCCACACAGAAATCAGGATTGAACCTAGGTCTCTGGCGCTGCTCGGAAGCAGCTCTATTACCTGCACCAATGTGCTGCTCCTCGAATTGTATTATGTTCTTAAGGAAAGGGCCTTGAACTTAATCAGCTGGGTAATAGATGTGTTACCCTTTTTTGGTTATATTTAAGGTTTCAGCTACAACAATACAGTCATTGGTAAACCTCCGACCATTGATCACCATTTCACATTAGTTCTATGTTATCCCACTTTCACATCCACATCCTACATTCTAACAGCAATTTACAGTAGTCAATTAACCTACAACCCTGCACGTCTTTGGGATATGGGTGGAAACAGGAGCACCCGGAGGAAACCCAGAGGCTCACCAGCAGAACTTGCAAACACCAAACAAGTCAGCACCCGAGGTCAGGATTGAACCCGAGTCTCTGGCATTGTGAGGCAGCAGCTCTACCAGCTGTGCCAGAGAATTGCCCCCAATTTCTTATTTTTATTGCATTTGCTGTACCATCAGATCATTAGATTATATTACTTTGCTGTGAAATGTATGTTGATTATTCTTACTCAGCTGGTAGAGCTGCTGCCTCACCCGCTGAGTTTCTCCAGCATTTGTGTCTACCTCCGATTTTTCCAGCATCTGCAGTTCCTCCTTAAACTCATTGACAATGATAATGTATTCTGTTATATTTTCTGTTCTTTAGTGCTGCATCAGGTGTGTATGGATGAGGCTGGTAATATTTCCCAGCACACCATATGTCGGCACACAGAGTGTTAGGATGCAATTTACGCCAATGATTCTGCACACGGAGATCCACATTGCAGAGAGAAGTCGAGACATTCCTTTCATTTCCATTTCAGAAATCTTTTATATTGAGACATTTCTGCTGCTCAGTCTGTGCACAAGCATTGTGATTGGGGAGATCAGATGGGAAAAATAAGTGGGGTTTCAAATCTGACAGTATTACGAATCTGATTTACATTAAGCAGATTTCCTGTTCATAAGTGGCGTTCTATGTCCAAATCTTATAATCAAATTGAAAACATAATGAGGAAATTCCTATAATTTGTGGAGAATGAAAGTATAATTAAAAATAATTGCAGTCAAAATAAATATGATACAAACAACAGAATGCCAGTGCACTGCTTGACTAGAACTGCATTTTAATATTCCATGTTATAGGGAGAAAATGTAGAGTGAGAGACACGGTGCTCTACACATTCGTCCCGTCAGAGGCTGTGATCCCAATGTTAATTAATGACTTTTCAGGCCTAAGACTTTACACTGCAGAAATTCTTCCTGATTGTAATGTTTCAATCGAAATTTAAGGCGAATAAGGACATAATTCTGTGCTTTTTGCTTTTAACATTGCATTCCTGTTAAATGTTGTTCAAATATAGTGGGCATTAAAAGTACCAAGTCTTCCTGTTAATGGTGTAAGATTGCTTAAAGGTAAGTGGTGAGGAAAATTTGATAGTCAAACCTGTCTTGGGAATCATGTATGAGGTCTAATTAACATGAGAGATAACACCCACTGACATGTAAGCATGCATCACCTTTGTGCTACCAGTGAATTTGTATGCCAAGATTTGGCTCTCAAACAGGTGAAAAGATTAGAAATGATAGATCACAGGCTTGATGTTATCAAGTGAGAAACTCCAGTTAAAATAACCTCAAATGCAGAAGTTAATCTAAATGAAATTCAGCAAAAAACCCTACAGATGCTGGAAATCTGAAATATAAACAGGACATGTGGAAAACTCTTTGCAGAACATGCAGCCTCTGTGGAAGAGAAACTGTTGATGTTTCAGGTCCAAGGTCCTATACCTGAACTGGTAAAGAGAGATATCATTAGTTTTAGACAGAGAAAGAGGGAGGTGGACGGTAGAACACACCAAATATCTCTGATAGGGGGAGACCAGGTGGCCTAATGTGGTCATGATGATTTAAATCTTTTTATTTGAATTTCACAGCAATTTGCATACATACAATGATAACAGACAGTAACAGTCAAGGCATAATTGTACAACAGTATGTAAGCGATCCTCAAAACCCTTACCCTTACCCACCTTCAACCCACCCAAGTCAGGTCGGAGCCAAACGGGGACAAACAACACTCACATACATACACATCCACACACAAATGGTAGAATAAACGAAACAAAATGTGCTATATAAAAATAAAGGGGAAAAAAAAAAAGTAAAAAAGAAAAAGATTTTTTTTTAATATATATACACACACACATATATATTTAAATAAATAATTGTGGGGAGGGGGGGATTAAGGGGAAAGCAGCTGCTGTAGAACAAAACGATGATGGAGAACACTCAGTCCTCTTCCGAGTCCGGGGACAAGTTAAGAGAGTTAACCAGTTCAAAGAAAGGGTTCCATGTATCTAGGAATGTCTTGGAACCTTTGAGAGAGAACCTGAGTTTTTCAAGTTTCAGATTGTAAAGCACCTCCTTAATCCAACGGGCGTGTGTCGGGGGACAGGTAAGCCTCCAACTAAGCAAAATCAGTCTCCGGGCTGGCAAGGTTGTAAAAGCTAGGACACGTTTCACCGCAACAGAGAGGTTGGTACTGGGAGGGGTACCGAAAATGGCTGACATTGGATTTGGAAGAATAGTCTGGTCGTAAGCTCTGCTTATCAATTCGAAAACACTCCTCCAAAAGGCTGTTAGCTTAGGGCAAGACCAAAAAATATGGCTATGGTTGGCGGGAGATTGATTACATCTGTTGCAGGTGTCATTAACAGCTGGGTACATTCTAGCTAATCTTGCATTTGTGTAGTGGACTTTGTAAAGGAATTTGCATTGGATTAGGCCATGACGAGCACGTATGGAAGAAGAATGGATCAAATCCAAGGCAGAGTCCCATTGCTGGTCTGTTAATTTCGTATTCAGCTCTCCCTCCCACGCAGCTTTTAATGAGGTATGAGGTTTCAATAAAACCGACCCTAGCAAATTATACAAAATAGAGATGCATTTCTTCCGGTTGGGGTCTAAAGCTAAGATGATATCAGTCAGGGTTTCAGGAGGGCGATTTGGGAAGTAGGGAAATGTCTTCTTCACAAAATCCCTAATCTGGAAAAACCGAAAAAGGTGGGAGTTTGGGAGGTTGTAGTTAGACGAGAGCTCCGCGAAAGATGAGAAGATGCCATCCTTGTATAGGTTTTTGATACTACTGATGCCATTGCTATGCCAGGTTTTAAATGCGTGGTGTATACTTGAAGGTTTAAAGATGTGATTTTTAAGCAGTGGGGTCAAGATGGAAGGACCCTGTAAACCGAGGTTTTTCCTAAATTGACTCCATATCTTGAGCGAAAGGGACACAATTGGGCCTGCACCCACAGATGTTATAGAAAGGGGGAGTTGGGTGCATAGGACAGACCGCAACGGGAGACGTGAACTCGCCTTTTCCATATATACCCAGATCGGTGGGTGCTCGCAATCATCATTCATCCAATACAGGAGTTTTTGCAAGTTAGCTGCCCAATAGTATCGCCTAAAATCTGGGAGGGCCAAACCGCCATCACTCTTAGGCAACTGCAGTATCGCCTTTCGGATTCTGACCGGTTTGCTACCCCATAAAAATTTAGATACTGTCCTATCTAATTTATCAAAAAAAGATTTAGTGATAAGTATGGGGACATGCTGGAAAAGATACAGGAATTTGGGTAGAACAACCATCTTAACCAGATTTATCCGGCCCACGAGGGATAGCGGTAAAACTGACCAGCGGTCAAAATCTTTTTCGGCTTTCTCAACCAGAGGCAAAAAGTTTGTGCGGAACATATCAGATAAGGGTATTGTGATAAAAACGCCGAGATAGCGGAACCCATCTTCTGCCCATTTGAATGAGGTTAAAGAGCGAGGGAGCTGCTTAGCCGGTAAGTTAATCGGTAATAGCTCACTCTTTTGGTAGTTGAGTTTATAACCAGAATATGCACCAAAGCGTTCTAAAATATTCATAATCACAGGGAGAGAACTGACTGGGTTCGAGATGTGGTCATTAAGGGGCAGTTAAGATCAAATTCAGCTTCCAAGTCTGTAATCTCAATATAAGCAAGTCTTCATCTTGTTTGTGCCCACGATGTGTCAATCTGGTTTTCCTATCTTCTTCCAAACGCTAGGCCATAGACTTCCCATTTTCACACATCATACTCACATTTTTCCCGTGGTGGTGATAAACATCTTTCCGTCACATTTCCACATATATTTCCCAAGTTACAGCATTTTAAAAATACCGAAAACCAGGTTTTTAAACGGAAAATCTTTCAACCTGCTTCCAAAGTGACGTCGCAATGGCCCGCAATGTGGGCGGGCACCAGCTTCGAGTGCCGTCAGGGGGAGGGCCGAATTCGAATAGGGGGGTTGCACGGAAGATTATAAGGTCAAAGGGTGCACCTTGTAAAAACCGCAACAGCAATGAAACATCACTGCTGCTCACGGACAGAGAGAAGATACAGATGGTTTTCTTCATTGACTTGCGAAAGAGCAGGGTGCCGGTGGATTGAGGGCAAGTCCCAGCCCACGACCGCCCAAGGCTGGAGGGTGACTGAGTGCTCTGAACCCGAGCACCAAGGGGCACTCAGTCAACCGGTGTAAGTGGCGGAAGGAGCGGATCCCTCAGGACAGCCTCACTCTCCCCCCGGAGTCAGCACTCTCCAGCCACTGCCGCCTTCCGTCTTCCGCCCCGTCTCCCCGTGCGGCCGCACTGTGATGGGCTGTGGGTTGGCAGCGCCCACACACAGGGCCGGATGGAGCGGGGCCGCGGCTCCAGGCAGCGGACACACGGCGACACAAAACCCGGAAACGTATACGTCAGCTGCAGCAGAGTTGCGGACAGTCTGGTCCCTCCGCCCACCCAGAATCACTGACCACGCTGCACCGGAACCGGACCCCGACCCCGACCCCCACACTGGGGTGATTCACCCCCCTGGACCCTGACCCCCCCACACCGGGCCCCGACCCACACACGGGGTGATTCACCCTCCCTACCCCGACCCCCACACGGGGTGATTCATCCCCCCCAACCCGCACCCCCACCCCCATACGGGGTAATTCACCCTCCCGACCCCGACCCCCACACGGGTGATTCACCCCCCCCCGATCCCCACCCCCACACGGAGTAATTCACCCCACCCCGACCCTGACCCACACATGGGGTAATTCACCCCCTCGACCCCCACATGGGGTGATTCACCCCCGACCCCCACACAGGGTGATTCAGCCCACCCCCAGACCCAGACCCCGACCGCCGCATTCTTTCACTGTGCCGAGGATCGGAGGGGGTGGGAAGAGGAGAGGGGGGGAGAGGAGAGGGGAGAGAAAGTGGTGGTATATTGTGTTGGGGGAATGGGTTGCATTGGGAGGAACAGGTGAGTGATGGAATATTGCGTTGGGGGAGCAGATCCAAGGGGTCTGCACTTGGTCTAGCATGATATAATAGCTAGGCTGTGAGATATGTGCAGCAAGTATGAGTGTGAATGGAGTGGTGAATTAAAGATGCAGAAGGTCGGTCGGGGTCACTCCTGCAAACTGACCACTGGTACCAATCAGTCTTTGGTTTCTCCATTCTAAAGGAAGCCACTGTGAATTCTGAATGCAGCACACTATATTGGAAGATGTGCAAGTGAATTAATGCATCGCCTGGAAAGACCCCAAACATGGAGATACAAGGAACTGCAGATGCTGGAATATTTTGCAAAACACAAAGTGCTGGAGGAACTCCGCTGGTCAGGCATCTGTGGAAGGATTGGATAGTGACATTTCAGGTTGAGATCCTTATTGGGACTCCAGAAGGGTCCTGACCTGCGAAACGTCACCTGTCCATTCCCTCCACAGATGCTTCCTGACCTGCTTAGTTCCTCCAACATTTTGTGTTTTGCTCAAGACCCTGACCTTTTTGCCTGTGGCCTCATACACTGTTACAATGAGGCTCAACACAAACCTGAGGAAGAACACCTCGTTTTGGATCTGGGCACAGTGCAGCCTGCAGCCCTCAATATTACATTCTTCATCTTTAGATAAATAACTCTTTATTTTGGTTTGAATTATTGGCCATTTTTACCTGCCCTCATTTTGGCTCAGCTTTTTTTCTTTTGTATATATATATATATATATACTCTGGCCTGCATCTTCTCTCTCATTGATAGAAGGAATCAGCGTGGGTACCTCTACCTTTTGTAAAGTCACTGACTATCATAGGTCTTGATACAGCTAGCTAGAAATAGAGCATTGCCTTTACAGACCCAGGAAACTGCAAGGAGATTTGGCTAAACCCTGCAATGGTTTTGGCATTGTTAATGGCAGGTCATTACCACCCACAACTTGCACACATTCATCTCTATCTAGCAATGTTACAAAATTTTGAGATTTTTAAAATAAAGTCTGCAATTTATCCCATCAGATAAAGCATAAAAAGAAGTTTAATTTGACACTTAATTCACTTTCATATCTTCAGTATTAAAAAAGTTATGGCCATTATCATACTCAGAAATTGGCATCTAGTTCCCTATTGCTTTTCCATTGACTTAACACAAAAGCTGTGATCGAGGACAGTTAAAAGCCCATAACTTTCTTAAAAATTATGATAACTGAAAGAAATTTTCAGTTATTATAGATTGAAGCATTCTGAAACAAATATGAAACAATCTTACTTCGAAGACATGAAAGTAAAGCAAATAATTAGTTAGTTACCTAATTGTAGCTAATTACAAAATTCAATTACTAGATCTAAACATCTATCAATTTCTTAAGAATAGATTAACATTCTTAAATAGCCTAAGTGTCCAAATAACATTCACACAATAATTCACAATATAACATAATTTTAAAATCTCATTTTCATGAATTTACAGGCCAAATGGAAGGAATTGAATGTTTAATACCTGTAAATTAATGGGGATTTAAATCATCTTGTGAGTGAGGATTTCTGGAACGCGATCTTTTGGAACGTTCATTTGCGGTGAATTTAACCCCGTATTGGCATGAAAAATACTGCCGTTAATTCGGGGAATAAAATCACCGTGTCGCATGCAAAAATGTGAATTAAAGGCTTCTTAAGAAGCACTTTTATACATTTAAAGAAACCACTTTCGTTTACCTGTCCTGTGTGTGAAATCCGTCCCCGTTATCGGCGTTGACGCTTCAGGAGCTGATTTTAAAATTACTCTAGCGCTGACATTGACGATTTAATAAAAATAAAAAATACACAAATCGCCACTAGGAACGATTTGTCTGCCAAGGCTTGTACTCCAACAAAATATTAACCAGGACAAGGGAGGTTTTAACCCCGCCCCCCCTTAAAGTTGCCAAAATCGCGCAAACGGCCAGTGGCAGAATTACAGCGCGACTGAAGGTAAGTTTTGTAACATACCTACTCTATCCAGAATAAGACAATGATAATCTATAATACCAAGAAATGTGCTGCCCAATTCACTGATGTACTTGTTGGAAATTTTCATCCACTTCTCTGTCGAATTGCAGTGACAAATTATGGCTATCCTATTTCACCACTGTTAAAAATGTCAGATTAGTCATTGATCATTCTCAATTAAACTTTCAGACTGCAAATTGCTGTTCTTCCTCTGGTACTACCATTTGCTTGTCCTTCTCTGAGAACTGTAAATCAGTCTTCAGTGCCACTCCGAATTGTGCACACATTGTATCAGTGGTGAGTATGAGAATGGTGTGATGATGACTTACTTAGAACATACAGAACACAGGAACAGGACCTTTAGCCCACAATGTCTGTGCTGAACATACTGTAATGTCCCAGTTTAAACTCATTTCCTCTGCATGATCCAAATCCCTCCATCCCCTGTATATCTATGTGCCAATCTAAAAGCCTCTTATACGCCACTATTACCTGTTCCACCATCACCCTGAGCAGTTGTTCCAGGCATCCACCACTCTCTGTGTAAAAATCTTTGCCCCACATATCTCCTTTGAACTTTCTCCCTCTGACCTAAAGCTACATTATGCCTGGTTGCCATAAAGCAGTGCAAATGCGAGCATTTCAAAAGCTTTGAATATACTTTTGGTGTGTATGTTTGGATGAAAGCCTGTGGGAAAACACAGGAAGGCATTGATTCATCCCATTATCTCAGATCTTCTATTTCTATCCACATTTGGATCGAGGTCTTTTAGTGTTGCACAAAACAGACGCTATAGATGACTCTTCCCTTGGAGGAGGTCGGGGGTGGAATCCTCCTGAATGTCTTTTTTGTCTCAATGCATACAATCCATACATGTTCCCATGTGCTAGCTGGATCCCTTCCATGAGACAGAAAGAGAATCTTCACAACTCCTGTTTATGTCAAATGTTGAAATTTCCTGTGCTATACAGGCATCAATGTAAACCCATCAATTTGGGCAAAACGTCAGTGAGGTACTAATCCTTGTTGATGCATCCAATCCTTGTTGATGCATCCTAAAGATGGCAAGTATTTTTGCATAGAATTTTGCAAAATTAAGGATTATGAAACACAAATGTGAGGTAAACAACAGCAAAATGAAAGAATAAACAAATATAGTTTTAGATTTTTGAGGTATCAGCAATGAATTACATAAAATTGAACAAACATGACTGACAAGAAAGTAAATTCAATTACTGTATCTACTGGGGATGGAATAGCAACACTAAGATCTTAATAACATTCTCAGACACAAATACCTTTATTGCCACAAGCTAATTTTAACTCAAATTCTTTATCCTTTTGTCAGCTATTAGTACATTTATTTTCAATAGACGGGTGAATCAAAAAATATATATAATTTACAGCATCATCACATTAGCACATTCAGCATCCGTGCATTGATTTTGAGTCCAAAATGCTCATTTGCAATGTGGAATTGGTGTTGGAAACACATCTCCTCCAGAAGTCCCCAGCACAAAAGATGCCAATTTGTTTAATTCCACGTGATATCAAGGAACAGCTAAAGGAACGGCTATCCATAGGATACCGCAAGGCCTTTGCGTCTTGACCACATCCGCATCCGGACTGTTCACCCACTCCCATCTGACTCTCACATAATCCAAGCAAACAAGTAGCCCAATTTATATGATTGTATAAATATGATGCTTGCAGAATTTAAACTGTTAGAGGATTAATTCAACTTGCAGATGGCTTTGAGTAAACCTTCAGACAAAAAGTAGAAAGGCCTAAAACCTTTGGTCATTGATTCTCCTGCAATAAAGCTATTTTCTCTGCCTACCTGATCAAACCCCCACTAATTTTTAAGACAATGATTAAGGCTTTGTATTGTAATATTGTATATCAATTTCTCCAAAGGCTTCACCCTTCTGGCAATAGAAGATGCAAAATGAGATTCTACACCACTATAGGGGTAAATGTGCCATAAATGGTTTTCCAATACTGTATGTCTTAAATTGTGTTTCACTTATTTGGGAACTTAAAAATATAACACAATCTCCCAAAGTGTCAAAACGTGCAAGCACTTACCTTGAATATATGGTTGTTGTAGAATCGATCCTCTAATTGTGCTGCCCAATCTGCAGGGTCTAGACCAATGGCTGCATTGAATAGCAGGTGGTAGGGAGAGGAGAGAAAAGAGAATTACATTCTGAAGATTAATATGGAAATAAGTATGAGGAGTGCATTCAGTTGAAAATAGTGCAACAAACTTTTATTCTTTCATTATTTTCTGTGCTTACAAAATACTTAATCTTTTAATCGTACGGCTTTTCATCCTACAAGATTTAGTGCAGCAAGGCATGCAAGTGCAAGTGCAGGAAGATTAATATTTTGCTTAACTTCAATGTATATATAAATAAATGTGTATCATGTGGTTGCATTATGCAAGTTGAACAATGTGACTAAACGCTGCACATTGTTGGTTAGATGCCAGTGTTGTAACACTGCTGTAACAGATTAACTAGAGGTGCTGTTAATTCTCCAGTACATCTCTGGAATTATAGTCAGGAGGTTGTCTGGTCCTATCGTGATGAAGAGAAGGATATTTTTTGGAACCTCCTCCTTCAGCACCAGAGCAGAGGTGTGCTACCTCATCCATACATAAGCAGCTCATCCAGTTAAGAACCACCATTCACAACTGTGACTGTATAGGTTTGATCTGATATGTCTGGAATAAAACAATTTAGTATTAGGAATGACAAACATGAATTTTATAGATTATCATTCAAAAACTCTATCATTCACTGTTGTTCTTCTTCAGTCTGCCACCCTGTGGAACAGAGGGACCTAGCAGTACAGATGCAAAGTTCTTTGAAAGTGGCGTCACAGGTGGATAGGGTGGTCAAGTATGTTTTTGGCACATTGGCCTTCATCAGTCAGAATACTGAGTACAGACGTTGGGAGGTTATATTACAGTTATACAAGACTTTGGTGAGGCCACAAGTAAAGTATTGTGTTCAGTTTTGGTCACCATGCTATAAGAACGATATTCACAAGCTTGAAAGGGTTCAGAAAAGATTTACCAGGATGTTGCGAGGACTCGAGGGACTGAGCTATAGGGAGAGATTGAACAACCTAGGGCTTTATTCCTTGGAGTGCAGGAGGATGAAGGATCTGCACAGTGGCGCAGTGATAGTGTTGCTTCCTTACAGTGAATGCAGCGCCAGAGACCTGGGTTCGATCCCGACTACAGGTGCTTGTCTGTATGGAGTTCTCCCCGTGACCTGCGTGGGTTTTCTTCGAGATCTTCGGTTTCCTCCCATACTCCAAAGGTGTACAGGTATGTAGGTTAATTGGCTTGGTAAATGTAAAAATTGTCCCTAGTGGGTGTAGGATAGTGTTAATAAGTGGGGATCGCTGGTCGGCACGAACAGGGTGGGCTGAAGGGCCTGTTTCTGTGCTGTATCCCTAAATTAAACTAAACTAAACTAAACTAAACATAGAGGTGTATAAAATCATGAGAGGAATAGATCAGGTAAATGCACAGAATCTTTTGTACAGAGTAGGGGAATCGGGAACCAGAGGACATAGTTTTAGGGTGAGGGGGGGGAAGATTGAAAGGGAACTTGAGTGGTAACTTTTTTACACAAAAGGTGGTGAATGTATGATGCATGCTGCCAGAGGAGATAGTTGAGGCAAGTACTATCGCAACGTTTAAGCTATATTTAGAAAGGTACATGGATAGGACAGGCGGGATATGGGCCAAAAGCAGGCAGGTGGAACTAATGTAGATGGGGTATGTTGGTCGGCATGAGCAAGTTGGGCTGAAGGGCCTGTTCCCTCCCTCTATGACTATCCTTGCCTGCTCTGACTTGTATGTTTCTCCAGGCCGAACAAAGTAGTACTGATTGTGGATGATCAGCCATGATCACGTTGAATGGCAGTGCTGGCTCGAAGGGCCGAATAGCCTACTCCTCCCACCTATTGTCTATTGTCTATTAATTGCCTCTTCAGGTCAGAGACAAGTAGAAATGGACATTAAATTATAAGTGATTTTGTTAACCAGTATGTAAATAAAAATGTTAAAGAAGGAACTGCAGATGCTGGAAAATCGAAGGTACACAAAAATGCTGGAGAAACTCAGCGGGTGCAGCAGCATCGATGGAGCGAAGGAAATAGGTAACGTTTCGGGCCGAAACCCTTCTTCAGACTGATAGGGGGTGGGGAGAAGAAAGGAAAAAAGGAAAAAGGCGGAGGAGGAGCCCGAGGGCTGGGGGAGGGGAGGAGACAACCAGATGGCTGATGAAGGGGAGGGGACAGCAAGGGCTAGCAGAATTGGGAGAATTCAATGTTCAAACCCCCAGGATGTAGACTGCCCAAGCGGAATATGAGGTGCATTTCCTCCAATTTACGGTGTTGCTCACTGTGGGCATGGAGGAGACCCAGGACAGAGAGGCCAGATACGGAATGGAAGGGGGGGCGGGGGGGAGTGTAAATAAAAATGGCTCTGTAAAGTAGAGTTGTGTAAATAAAAATGGCTCTGTAAACTAGGTTGTGTAAATAAAAATGGCTCTGTAAAGACTTCTAAGAAGGCTGCCGACCCAAATGTCATCTATCCGTGTTCTCGAGAGATGCTGCCTGACCTGCTGAGTTACTCCAGCACTTTGTGTCTTTTTCTGTAAATCAGCATGTTATAGGAGCAGAATTAGGCCATTCGACCCATCAAGTCTACTCCGCAATTCAAACACGGCTGATCTACCTTTCCCTCTTGTTCCTTGAGTCTCCACTAATACTGTCATGGAAGATCATCTTAAATTGATAGAATGATGAGGATGAGGTCAAGTGAGTTCATCGCTCATTGGTTAATACATCACCTGCCACAGACCCAGTCAGGTAATTAGTTTCAGGGCTCAGCCAACTCGATTAACGTTGGTGATACAGAGGCACTCTAGGTTGTGGACATTTCAATCTCATGCCCAGAGCAGAGGCTGTGATCTTTATACCTTTGGTGCTTCTTCCATGTGTATTCAACATGGGTAGGTGTTCATTCATCCTGTTTGACATGCCACAAGACTTAATGGGAAAGGCATGAAGCATATTTTATTCCATATTACAATAAACTTCACTCTCCCTTTTAACAAGAACCTAGAAAGCAATCATGCAACCAGCCCTATGATACTGTAGGTGACATTCAGTCCAGAAAGAGATCATGCAGTCCAGAACCTGTGGCATGGAACTTGAATGATGAGAGTTTGCGAAGAAGCAAATCCCAGAACATAGGGGTGAGACGGTGAAGGCAACAGCAGTGTGGAATATGCAATCAGCTATAGTTGAAGCAGGAACAAATACTAGTGAACTGTAAAGCAACAAACATAGAGAGGACAGAGGACGCGAAGGTATCAGGATGCAAAGGCAAAGATCTTTGAATTAGGAGATTGGAAGACAATGTAGGTCAGAGAGTTTAAGGCATAGGAATAATTGGAGTTACCCATTCTCTTTTTGAGCAGATCATCAAAATAGGCAGCAGCGAACCCTACGATGTCAGCTGGCTGATCCCTCAGCACCTCTCTGGACAGCCCCTCCAACAAGTTCCCAAAGCCACGGGGAATTCGGAGAGTGGTGTTGGAAAATGGCACTGACATACTGGTACAAGCTCTGAGACCAAGATACAATATCCAACCCTCTGCTAATTAGAACGAGAACCTGAATATTAGCCTTAGCTTGTTATTCCTCAGAAACCTGTTGGGCCAACTATGTAATCTCTCGTCATAAGCCTCTCTATCCCAGGAATCTCTTCTTTCTGACCCAGGTTTTCTTCCTCCCTTTCTCACTTGCCTCGTCTCCCTATCCCAGAGCTCTACCTCTTTGTCCCAGATATCTCCTCTCCCACTTCTAGGGCTTTTCCTTTCCCTGTCCTAGGTATCTTCTCTGTCTAGACCTTTGTATCTCAATTACTGTTCTTGCCCCAGGTCCCTCCCTCTTTCTATACCTATCCTAAGTCTTTCTCTCCCTTTGTCCCAGGTTTTTCCCTCTTCCTTCCTTATCCTTATGCTTGTCTCGTCTTGGGACTGCCTCTCTGTCCCAGATCTCTCCTAATCTCGTCTCTCCCTTTATCCCAGGTCTCTCCCTCTCTCCCAGGTCTCTCTCCGGTATCTCCCTCCCTCTCTCCCAGGTCTACCCCTCTCTCTCTCAGGTCTCTCTCCCAGATCTCTCTCCCTCTCTCTCAGGTATACTCCTCTCTCCCAGGTCTCTCTCCCTCTCCCAGGACTACCCCTTTATCCCAGATCTCTCCCTCTCTTCCAGGTCTCTATCGCTCTACCAGGTCTACTCCTTTATCCCAGATCTCTCCCTCTCTCCCAGGTCTACCCTTCTCTCCCAAGTCTCTCTCCCTCTCCCAAGTCTCTCTCCCTCTCCCAGATCTCTCTCTCTTTATCCCAGGTCTCTCCCTTTATCCCAGTTCTACCCCTCTCTAGCCAGGTCTACCCCTTTATCCCAGTTCTACCCCTCTCTAGCCAGTTCTACCCCTTTATCCCAGTTCTACCCCTTTATCCCAGTTCTACCCCTCTCTAGCCAGGTCTACCCCTCTCTAGCCAGTTCTACCCCTTTATCCCAGTTCTATCCCTCTCTAGCCAGTTCTACCCCTTTATCCCAGTTCTACCCCTCTCTAGCCAGTTCTACCCCTTTATCCCAGCTCTACCCCCTCTCTAGCCAGGTCTACCCCTCTCTAGCCAGTTCTACCCCTTTATCCCAGTTCTACCCCTCTCTAGCCAGGTCTACCCCTCTCTCCCTCCGTCGCTCCCGGCTCCCCGCTGTTTGTCCTCGACCCGCCCGCCGTTGCTAGGCGCCGTTGCTAGGCCCCGCTGTTCCGTTGTCAAGTTGTTGAATCGTTGCCTGGAAACGGCGGCTCGGGCTCTCACCTACGGAGCGCGCAAGGGTCGAAACCGGAGAAACGCTGGAGTCGGGACGGAGCAGGTACTTGTGCTGAAGACAGACACAAAATGCTGGAGTAACTCAGCGGGACAGGCAGCATCTCTGGAGAGAAGGAATGGGTGACGTTTTGGGTCGCGACCCTTCTTCAGACTTCGGAGCAGTCACTTGTCGCAGCTCTGGGGTTGGCTGTGGTAATGTGACCCACAATCAGATTAATAGAGAAGGTCATTCCTATGTCAAGAGATAAGAGTATTTTATGGTCATATGTCCCAGATAGAACAATGAAATTAATAGTACAACAGAATTTGTAAACATAGTACACTATGAACAATATGATAAACGAGAGAAAAAAATGTTCAGTGTGTATTGATACACATATTCACAAATACACACGCACACACATATATATACATGCACATATACGTTCACACAAAAAACAAACAATAGTAGTGCAATAATAATAATAAAAATAATAATAGTCTATTGTAGTTCAGAGCTTATTTGAGGTTGTAGTGTTTAATGGCCTGATGGCTGTCGGGAAGAAGCTGTTCCTGAACCTGGACGGTACAGTTTTCAGGCTCCTGTACCTTCTTTCCGATGGCAGGGGTGAAATGAGTGTGTGGCCAGGATGGTGTGGGTCTCTGATGATGCTGGCTGCCTTTTTGAGGCAACGACTACGATAAATCCCTTCGATGGTGGGGAGGTCAGAGCCGTGATGGACTGGGCAGTGTTCACAACTTTTTGCTGTATTTTCCGCTCCTGGGCATTCAAGTTGCCGAACCAGGCCACAATGCAACCAGTCAATACGCTCCCTACTGTCCACCTGTAGAAGTTCAAGAGAATCCTCTTTGACATACCGAATCTCTGTAATCTTCTCAGGAAGTAAAGGAGTTGATGTGCTTACTTTATAATTGCATCAGTGTGCTGGGTCCAGGAAAGATCTTCGGAAATATGCACGCCCAGGAATTTAAAGTTTTTGACTCTCTCCACCATCGTCCCGTTGATATATACAGGATTGTGGATCCTCATCCTCCCTCTTCCAAAGTCCACAATCAGTTCATTGGTTTTACTGAATTTGAGAGCCAGGTTGTTGTGCTGTCGATCTCACTTCCATACTCTGACTCATCACCATCTGTAATTCGTCCAACGACGGTGGTGCCGTCGGCGAATTTGAAGATGGAGTCTGGCCACACAGTCATAAGTATAGAGTGAGTAGAGCAGGGGGCTGAGCACACAGCCTTGAGGTGCTCCCATACTGATTGTTAATGAAGAAGAAGTATTTCTGCCAATTCGAACAGACTGTGGTCTGTGGATGAGGAAGTCGAGGATCCAATTGCAGAGGGATGCGCAGAGACCCAGTTCCGTGAGCTTGGTAACCAGATTTTTTTTTAATCAAAAATAATTTATTTAATTACGATCATAGAAACATAGAAACATAGAAACATAGAAAATAGGTGCAGGAGTAGGCCATTCGGCCCTTCGAGCCTGCACCGCCATTCAATATGATCATGGCTGATCATCCAACTCAGTATCCCGTACCTGCCTTCTCTCCATACCCCCTGATCCCCTTAGCCACAAGGGCCACATCTAACTCGCTCTTAAATATAGCCAATGAACTGGCCTCAACTACCCTCTGTGGCGGAGAGTTCCAGAGATTCACCACTCTCTGTGTGAAAAAGTTTTTCCTCATCTCGGTCTTAAAGGATTTCCCCCTTATCCTTAAGCTGTGACCCCTTGTCCTGGACTTCCCCAACATCGGGAACAATCTTCCTGCATCTAGCCTGTCCAACCCCATAAGAATTTTGTACGTTTCTATAAGATCCCCTCTCAATCTCCTAAATTCTAGCGAGTATAAGCCAAGTCTATCCAGTCTTTCTTCATATGAAAGTCCTGACATCCCAGGAATCAGTCTGGTGAACCTCCTCTGCACTCCCTCTATGGCTATAATGTCCTTCCTCAGATTTGGAGACCAAAACTGTACGCAATACTCCAGGTGTGGTCTCACCAAGACTCTGTACAACTGCAGTAGAACCTCCCTGCTCCTATACTCAAATCCTCTTGCTATGAAAGCCAACATACCATTCGCTTTCTTCACTGCCTGCTGCACCTGCATGCCTACTTTCAATGACTGGTGTACCATGATACCCAGGTCTGCTGCATCTCCCCATTTCCTAATCGGCCACCATTTAGATAATATTCTGCCTTCCCGTTTTTGCCACCAAAGTGGATAACCTCACATTTATCCACATTATACTGCATCAGCCAAACATTTGCCCACTCACCCAGCCTATCCAAGTCACCTTGCAGTCTCCTAGCATCCTCCTCACAGCTAACACTGCCCCCCAGCTTAGTGTCATCCGCAAACTTGGAGATGTTGCTTTCAATTCCCTCATCCAGGTCATTAATATAAATTGTAAATAGCTGGGGTCCCAGCACTGAGCCTTGCGGTACCCCACTAGTCACTGCCTGCCATTGTGAAAAGGACCCGTTTACTCCTACTCTTTGCTTCCTGTTTGCCAGCCAGTTCTCTATCCACATCAATACTGAACCCCCAATACCGTGTGATTTAAGTTTGTATCCTAATCTCTTATGTGGTACCTTGTCGAAAGCCTTCTGAAAGTCCAGATACAACACATCCACTGGTTCTCCCCTATCCACTCTACTCGTTACATCCTCGAAAACTTCTATAAGATTCGTCAGACACGATTTACCTTTCGTAAATCCATGCTGACTTTGTCCAATGATTTCACCACTTTCCAAATGTGCTGCTATCCCATCTTTAATAACTGACTCTAGCAGTTTCCCCACTACCGATGTTAGACTAACTGGTCTGTAATTCCCCGTTTTCTCTCTCCCTCCCTTCTAAAAAAGTGGGGTTACGTTTGCTACCCTCCAATCCTCAGGAACTACTCCAGAATCTAAAGAGTTTTGAAAAATTATCACTAATGCATCCACTATTTCTGGAGCTACTTCCTTAAGTACTCTGGGATGCAGCCTATCTGGCCCTGGTGATTTATCGGCCTTTAATCCATTCAATTTACCCAACACCGCTTCCCGACTAACCTGGATTTCACTCAGTTCCTCCATCTCTGACCCGCGGCCCCCTGCTATTTCCGGCAGATTATTTATGTCTTCCTTAGTGAAGACGGAACCAAAGTAGTTATTCAATTGGTCCGCCATATCCTTGTTCCCCATGATCAATTCACCTGTTTCTGACTGCAAGGGACCTACATTTGTTTTAACCAATCTCTTTCTCTTCACATATCTATAAAAACTTTTGCAGTCAGTTTTTATGTTCCCTGCCAGTTTCCTTTCATAATCTATTTTCCCTTTCCTAATTAAGCCCTTTGTCCTCCTCTGCTGGTCTCTGAATTTCTCCCAGTCCTCTGGTATGCTGCTTTTTCTGGCTAATTTGTACGCATCATCTTTTGCTTTGATACTATCCCTGATTTCCCTTGTTATCCATGGATGCACTACCTTCCCTGATTTATTCTTTTGCCAAACTGGGATCAACAATTTTTGTAGTTCATCCATGCAGTCTTTAAATGCCTTCCATTGCATATCCACCGTCAACCCTTTTAGAACTAATTGCCAGTCAATCTTGGCGAATTCACGTCTCATACCCTCAAAGTTACCTTTCTTTAAGTTCAGAACCGTTGTTTCTGAATTAACAATGTCACTCTCCATCCTAATGAAGAACTCAACCATATTATGGTCACTCTTGCCCAAGGGGGCACGCACAACAAGACTGCTAACTAACCCTTCCTTATTACTCAATACCCAGTCTAGAATAGCCTGCTCTCTCGTTGGTTCCTCTACATGTTGGTTTAGATAACTATCCCGCATACATTCCAAGAAATCCTCTTCCTCAGCACCCCTGCCAATTTGATTCACCCAATCTATATGTAGATTGAAGTCCCCCATTATAACTGTTTTGCCTTTGTTGCACGCATTTCTAATTTCCTGTTTGATGCCATCCCCAACTTCACTACTACTGCTAAGTGGCCTGTACACAACACCCACCAGCGTTTTTTGCCCCTTAGTGTTTCGCAGCTCTACCCATACCGATTCCACATCCTCCAAGCTAATGTCCTTCCTTTCCACTGCGTTAATCTCCTCTCTAACCAGCAACGCTACCCCACCTCCTTTTCCTTTCTCTCTATCCCTCCTGAATATTGAATATCCCTGGATGTTCAGCTCCCAGCCTTGGTCACCCTGGAGCCATGTCTCCGTGATCCCAACTATATCATAATCATTAATTGCTATCTGCAAGTTCAACTCATCCACCTTATTACGAATGCTCCTTGCATTGAGACACAAAGCCTTCAGGCTTGTTTTTACAATGCTCTTACCCCTTATACAATTATGTTGAAAAGTGGCCCTTTTTGATTTTTGCCCTGGATTTGTCTGCCTGCCACTTTTACTTTTCACCTTGCTACCTATTGCTTCAGCCCGCATTTTACACCCCTCTGTTTCTCTGCTCACCCATTTAAGAACCCCACCACCTCTTATTCTCTGTTTATTATTGTTTTCTTCTTTCCCCCCTACATGTTGTGTCTGAGTGCTTTCCTTCTCTGCCTCCTGCCTCACACACTGTCTAATAGCATTCTCTATTTGAGTCCCTCCCCCCAACCATTCTAGTTTAAAGTCTCCCCAGTAGCCTTTGCAGATCTCCCCGCCAGGATATCTGCAATGGTACAAAACAAAACCATGGTTACACACCCGCCACCATAGTACAAAATCACCAAATTATCTAGACATTACATTTTCAAACAACTATGTTACAATCCTTACGAATATACTAAATATCTATTAAACAACCATGTCCCTCTCTAACACCACCCGGGCGTGAACGTAACCCCGCAAAAGGGGCAAGCATCTGGCTCGGGCAAAACCCTCTTCCGCTGTGACTCGCGGATGGCAGCTTGGCCAGGCCTTGGAGCAACCTAACCAGGACATCCTCGACCCTACCCACTCCCTAGATCCCGTCACCAGTCCTCCAGGGGATGATGGTACTGAACACCAAGCTGTAGTCCATAACCTAAGTATTTTTATTGGGCAAGTGGTCCAGTGCGGTCGATGTGATTGTAAAATGTAAGCAGACAATTGTAATCAGTGGAGGTACACCAGTTACTTTGCTCACCCTGAACACCAGCCAGAGCCACAGGTAAACTTGGGACCTTTGGAGTAGTTTAGAGTTCTTGCACAAAGTGCTGGTGAAAGGGATTGCAACCTGTACTGTAACTGTGTTTTTCTCATTCATATTTTTGGATAGAAATGGTGGGTGAAAGCTTAAATGGGATCCCATTACTGAAATCACAACATTTACATTTTGAAGTGATCTGAAGAAATTTACGTCAATCATTTTTCTTTCTCACACCACAGAAGGATATTCAGCCCATCAAGTCTATTGCTAGCTCCCAGAGTATCACCATCAGTCCCATGAGCTCACTTTTTTCCCCGTAATCACTTCTCTCATGTGCTGATCTATCTCCCCCTACCTAAATTGTCTGCTACCCACCCCGACAGAATCAATTAACCTAGCATTCTGCACATCATTGGGTCACGGAGGAAACCACAACACCTGGGTGACACACATGGTCACAGGGATACCACGCAAACTCCATGCAGCATCCCAGGTCAGGATCTAACCTAGCTCAATGCACTAACTGTGCAGGAACGAACTGCAGATGCTGGTTTACACCGAAGATAGACACAGAAAGCTGAAATAACTCAGTGGATCAGGGAGCATCTTTGGAGAAAAGGAATAGGCTGAAGAAGGGTCTCAACCCGAAATGTCACCTATATATTTTCTACGGATATGCTGCTTGACCCGCTGAATTACTCCAGCTTTCTGTGTCTATCTTCAATGCATTAACTACTGTAAAACCATGTTACCTTAATTTCTTGGAATCCAACTTTTGAGATAAGAGGAATCACAAGAGAATTCTCACTCCACTCTGTGATGCTGGAACTAGAAAAAAAAACTATTATACATTAAGAATTGATTTATATGTGGTATATATCTTCGTATATTATTAAACCAGACAGTGCAGTTTAGCTGAGAATTGGTGTCTTTAATAATGATAGTCTCTAGCTCATACACTTACATGTTGATTGAGCAATCAATCATAAAAATGCGCATGAATATCTTGCAGTGGGTCCGTTTTTGACCAGGATATGTATAAAGTATCTCTATCCTGTTCCATTGAAGTGAAACTAATCAACATGGGGGCCATGTATAAAGGAAGGATTCTCCAAGTTCTGGGGAAATGAATTGTTGGATCTTTGAGAGAATTGAATGGGTACAATTGCCTTCTGTACTGATGAGTTATTAGTGCGAAGCAGCAAGCTTGGGAAGAGACTATATTGAATAATTTGGGTTGAGGGACTGTGGTTTTGATAGGATTGCAGTAGTGATCTAGAAGCCACTCATACTTTGGAGTGCACTGGCCCCTGCAATCACACCATGGCTCAATAAGACCATAATACCATAAGACATAAGAGTAGAATTTATTCCATTTGGCCCATTAAGCTACTCTGCCATTCAAGCACGGATGATCTATTTTTTCTTCTCAACCCCATTCTCCTGCCTTTTCCCCTTTTCACCCTTCTTTAGTCAGAGGGTGGTGAGCCTGTGGAATTCTTTGCCACAGAAGGCTGTGGAGGCCAAGTCAGTGGATATATTTAAGGCAGAGATAGATAGATTCTTGATTAATGCAGGTGTCAGAGGTTATGGGGAGAAGGCAGGAGAATGGGGTGAGGAGGGAGTGATAGATCAGCCATGATTGAATGGCAGAGTAGACTTGATGGGTCGAATGGCCTAATTCTGCTCCTATCACTTCTGATCTTATGATCTAACCTTTGACGCCCTTACTAATCAAGTATCTATCAATCTTTGCTTTAAAAATACCCAATGGCATTGAACTTTTTTGACCCAAAGGCTTCCATAGCCACCTGTGGCAATGAACTCCACCTCAGATGAATGTGCGAGCCACCAGGACACTTCCAGTAAAAACAAGAATGCATAGAAATACCAAACAGATCTGTGGAGAGATAAGCAGAGTTAACATCCCTGGTCAATTCCTCTTTATTAGAGCTTTTATGCTTGTCTGAAAAGGCACAATGTGATTGTTGGAAGGCAGACTTTTCAGCAACATTGCTGTTCAGCAGTATTTTATTTACTCTCACATGCTGGTATGTGGCTTGAATCAGACTCATGTGAGTATTCAGCCATGATCTGAAGCCGATAAATAAAGTGAATCAACCCTGAAATTGCCACAACATAACATGAACGTACCTATAGGGTTACTTATTCACCCCCATTTCCATCAACTAGATTCAACCATTTGCTGGCACACTACAGGTAATTTAGAGTGACCTATTAATCTACCAATTTACATATATTTGGGGTATGGAAGGAAACACACAGTCACTGGGAGAATGTAGAAGCTTCACATGGACAACACCAGAGGTCAGGTTTGAACACAAGTCTCTGAACGTGGGAGAAAGCAACATCAAACATTGCACCACTCCCCCACCCCTCCCCTCCCCACCTCTATTCAGGCAGCTTCCTTGGAGAAAATGGAGAGGTGACATTTTGGGTTCTTAAGACCAGGACAAATCAGGGCCGGCAAAAGATGATCTTAGGCCGGTTGTTTCCCTGACAGTGCTACAGACAGTGTGATCTCAAGGGGGATACATCATTGCGAACTGTGGAACTGTTTAACCAACTTTTATTGGAGGGGTGGGGGGGGCGTGGAATGGGGGGAAAAATATACATTCAGGTAAAGACCTCACTACATTTCCAGAACATACATCAATGCAAAAATCAAGGCAAATATGTTTGACTCTGTCCACATTGTATTTGTTCAATTGCCATCATGGCTGATCAACTAAAATCAGTACCCCGTTCTGGCTTTTTCCCCCATATCCCTTGATTCCCTTAGCTCTAAGAGCTAAATCTAACTCTCTCTTGAAAACATCCAGTGAATTGCCCTCCACTGCCTTCTGTGGCAGAGAATTACACAGATTCACAACTCTCTGGGTGAAAACGTTTTTCCTCATCTAAGTCCTAAATGGCCTACCCCTTATTCTTAAACTGTGACCCCTGGTTCTGGACTCCCGCAATATCGGGATCATATTTCCTGCATCTACTCTGTGCAATCCTCTAAGAATTTTATATGTTTCTATAAGATCTCCTATCATCCTAAATTCCAGCAAATACAAGCCCAGTCGACCCATTCTTTCATCATACGTCAGTCCCGCCATCCCAGGAATTAACCTGCGCTGCACTCCCTGAATACCAATAATGTCCTTCCTCAAATTAAGAGACCAAAATTGCACACAATATTCCAGGTGCGGTCTCACCAGGGCCCAGTACAACTGCAATATGACCTCCTTGCTCCTAAACTCAAATCCTCTCGCAATGAAGGCCAACATGCCATTAGCTTTCTTCACCGCCTGCTGTGCCTGCATGCTTACTTTCAGTGACTGATGTACAAGCACACCCAAGTCTCGTTGCTCCTCTCCTTCTAATCTGACACCATTCAGATAATAATCTGCCTTTCTGTTCTTGCCACCAAAGTGGATAACCTCAAATTTATCCACATTATACTGCTTCTGCCCACGCACCAAACCTATCCAAGTCACCCAGCAGCCTCATAGCATCCTCCTCGCAGCTCATACTGCTACCCAGATTTGTGTCATCCACAAACTTAGAGATGTTACATTTAATTCCCTTGTCTAAATCGTTAATATATATTGTAAATATATACTGCTTCACCAACAGTCTCTCGTCCTTTTCTCTCTTTCTTTGTTGTTTTTAGTATGTGTTAAATGTATGTTTTAGTGCTCTTTAGCTGTTTTATGTGGGGGGTGGAGGGGGGGAGGGGGTTGGGGGAAACTTTTATAATCTCTTACCTCGATGGAGATGCGATTTCTTCCGTATCATATCTCCGTCCGCACTGCGGCCCAGCATCGAGGAGCTGGTGGCCTCTTGCTGGGGATCGACTTTGGGAGCTCCACCGCGGGAGCCTGCGGACTTAACATCGTGGAGCTCGTGGTCCCTGTTGGGGGTCAACCTTGGAGCTCCAACCGCGGGAGCCTGTGGACTTTAATGTTATGGAGCTCGCGATCCCTTGGTTTTGAACTGACTTCGGAAGCTCCAGGCCGCAGGAACTTCGACCGTCCCGATCGCGGGAGCTTCGACCACCCCGACGTGGGGTTATGGATCTCCCCGACTGCGGCTGGTTCGACTGCCCCGACCGCGGAAGAATAGTGAAGAAGTTTAGACTTTATTGCCTTACATCACAGTGAGGAATGTGGGGAAACAGCAGTGGTGGATGTTTATGTTAACTTTTATGTAGTTATGTGGCTTGTTGCTTTTTTTAGTATGACTGTATAGTAAATCAAGTTTCACTGTACCTTAATTGATACACGTGACAATAAAATACCTTTGAACCTTTTAAACCTTTAAACAACTGGAGTCCCAGCACCGAGCCTTGCGGTACCCCACTAGTCACTGCCTGCCATTCTGAAAAGGACCCGTTAATTCCTACTCTTTGCTACCTGTCTGTCAACCAGTTCTCTATCCATGTCAATACCCTACCCCCAATACCATGTGCTCTAATTTTGCACACTAATCTCTTGTGTGGGACCTTGTCAAAGGCTTTTTGAAAGTCCAGATACATCACATCCACTGGCTCTCCCTTATCCATTCTACTTGTTACATCCTCAAAAAATTCCAAAAGATTTGTCAAGCATGATTTCCCCTTCATAAATCCATGCTGACTTTGACCGATCCCGTCACTGCTTTCCAAATGCGCTGCTATAGCATCTTTAATAATCGACTCCAGCATCTTCCCCACTACTGGCTGCAACGAGTTAGCATGGACATGGTGGGCTGAATGGCTGTCTTTCATGCTGTATGACTCAGTGACTATGACTATGGCTCCACCAGGCATACTTGTAATGTGAATGTTGTTGAGTTTTTATGAAAGATTCAATGTTACATTATTCTACATTGACAAAACAATGCCTTAGACTGGCATAGGCAGAAAAAGAAAGCTAGTTGCATTTATACTGTATTTTGTTGAACAATACATTTCAACAGGGCATCACAGCAAATTTCCCTAAACAGATAAGGTAATTTGTTCTACTAATGTTGTTTGGGGAATAAATACAGACAGAACATTGAAGAGAACACTCTGTTTTTTAGAATGATCTCATGTGAACATTTATATCCATCTGAAAGGGCAGAAATATCTCTGGTTTAGTTATATCTGAGCATTCCCTCAAATTATATTATTGAGTTAATGGAACTGTTGCCTCACGGCTCCAGTGCACTGGGTTCGAGCCAGCACCGCCATTCAATGTGATCATGGCTGATCATCCCCAATCAGTACCCCCAGGGCCGGATTTACGTATAAGCTTCACAAGCTTAAGCTTAGACCTCAAAATCTAGGGAGTCAAAGCGTTTTTTTCCCCAGAGTAAACACAATCCAGAGAAAAGTAAAATTGGAGAGCTATCAGCATTTCCACTTTGACGGAAATCACCCGAAATTCTGGTTCTGTGGCGCGGTGTCAGAGCCTCGCTGCGTGGGAGGGAGAGAGAGGGGGAGGGAGGGAGAGAGAGGGGGGATCTGAGAGGGGGAAAGGGGGGGGGTTGAGACAGAGGGGGAAGAGAGAGGGAGGGGAGGGGAGAAAGAGAGAGGGGAAGGGGGGAGGGAGAGAGAGGTGGAGGAGAGGGAGGGGGAAGGAGGAGGGGGAAGGAGGAGGGGGGAGGGAAAGGGGGATTCTTTTAGTGAGATTGCAAAATTAAGGTAGGTTTTAGAGCAATTATATTTTCTCCTCCATATGAATAATATCAAACAATTGAAACTGCTTTCTTTTCCTTGATAACAATACTGAAAAATATGTATTCCATAGTTTGCGACTTTCATTTTGAATCATATTTTTAATGTGCACACACTAACAGAGTCGGACAGTAACAGGCAATCAAATCAACACACAAAACATTTTCTAAAAAAAAAGGTTTTATTTACTTCAAAAACTTACAGTATTTTATTTGCAGTTTGCATGCTCCTTTATAACATTTGACATAACATTTTACAGTACAACTTGATTATTAAAATAAGGACAGCTTCAATTCTTGATTTAAAAAAATGTATACAACAATGACCCCAATCATCCCATTCCAACCACTCATTACTCTTGACTCAACCAAAATGACTTCTGAAATATTGGTCATAAATCTGGTGCAAAAATGCTCCAAAATAAGTCTCAGAATGCACCAGAGAGCATCTAAAACCCCAGAGCTTCCAGGGCCCTTAAGCGGGCCCTGTACCCCGGCCGCAAGGGTCTTTGAGCTTCACGCTTGTGATATACGCTGCGTGCACTTATTTCACATAAAATTTGTGTAATCCTGCCATGCCAACCCCCTCTTTGAAAAGCTTCGTATGGGCCTGGTGTATAATATTTTTGACTGTCATAGGCCTTTCTTACATATGCTGTCACAACACACTGTAGTCTCTAAACAACACTTCAGAAATTTTCTTTGCCATCTATTTCAGAATAATAGTGTTTTAAGCCGATAACTCGACACTAGCAGTGGCAATAAATAAAAAGCGCAGCTTTCCAGCCCTTATCTCATTGGCCATGCTCGGCTACACATCTGGTGTCAATCTGGTGGACTCTTCCATCTTCCTCTCGTCGTGGGGGTGGGGGATTGGGAGGGGCCTCACAAGTGGAATAGCCTAGGGCCTCTCTTCATCTAAATCCGACCCTGAGTACCCCGTTCCTGCCTTCTCCCCATATCCCCTGACTCCGCTACCTTTAAGAGCCCTAGCTAGCTCCCTCTTGAAAGTATCCAGAAAACCAGCCTCCACCGCCCTGAGGCAGAGAATTCCACAGACTCACAACTCTCTGTGAGAAAAAGTGTTTCCTCATCTCAGTTCTAAATGGCTTACCCCTTATTCTTAAACTGTGGCCCCTAGTTCTGGACTCAATGTCCTAACACAGAGACAATGATAATATCACTGAAATCACTCCTATACTCTGGATTTCCTTTCCCTTCATTGCTAGTTGCCACATATTATTTTCCTAGCCTTTATTATTGTCAACGGCCAGCGTTCTATTAAAGTGCACACTAAACCACATAGGTGACATTCAGGTTAATGCTGCTCAGTGGTGCAGCTGGTGGAGCCGCTGCCTCACAACATTAGAGACCTGGGTTCCATCCTGACCTCAGGTGCTGCCTCTGTGGAGTTTCTACCTTCTCCCTGTGACCATATGGGTTTCCTCCGGGTGCTCCGGTTTCCTCCCACATCCCAAAGACGTGCAGGTTTGTACGTTAATTGGCCTTTGTAAATTTCCCCCTCGTGTGTAGGCAATGGATGAGAAAGTGGGATAACATAGAACTAGTGTGAAGATGTCGGCATGAACTCCTTTCACCGCATGACCTGTTTCCATTCTGTATCTCTAACCTTCTTCTTATCAAGTCCACGTACAAGATTAGAAGTTGTTCAGCCAGAGCTGAACACACTTCTCGGCATCTGCACAATGGTGTCTGTCTTGTGTTTCTTGTGCTTCTTGTGCATGGTGGTGGAAAGATTGGTGGAAACAGGGCCGCGACGTGAATGCTCTTTCCTTGACCCCCATCTCTAAACTAAACTAAACTAACTGATCTATATCTGAACTCCAACTTTCTCAGCTGCTCACCCTTCAATATTCCCAGCCAACAAAAATCTCCTAATTGCACTGAGCCTAATTTTCTTTTCATTCCTACCTTTTGCTTGTTCTTCATACCAGCTACAAAAAATTGCTTGGAAAAGTTACGCGACAGAGCTGACCTGGAAAACTTGAGTGCCATTATCACTCTAACTCTCAGCAAAGCAACCATTAAGGGATTCCATAGGAGCAGCATTTATTCTTCACTGTACACATGTAATGTACAAAAGCATTCTATCTGTTACTTAGAAATCTCCTGGGTGCCTACAATAAACACATGCAGGTATATCCAACAAATGATTGTGTTCCTAATCCACTTCCACCTGAAGCTAAACTGAATTAAAAGTAATGTGTTGGCTTAGTCTCACTCTCACCACTATCAGAGGCTTTTCATTAAATCCCTACTTTAGGATTTAACTACCTAATTTAAAATCCAGAATTTGAGCACATAATCTAAGATTGACATTTCAATGCACTATTGATCGAGCTGTTGAAGATTCTACACTCCCATTAAGTTTAAAATAAGCATCTGTCAGCAAGGACAGATGGAAGTAATGAAGAACCTTAGTCCTAATTGAAGAAGAGAAAAATTTCTTGAGCTAAATTCAAATCGTGAAATAGGACAAGGCCAACTTAGATGGTATTAGACAGAAATGTACTTACTTTGTTTGGAGTAGGCTGTTTAGGGGCAAAGGAACATTTGGAAAGTGGAGATAGACACAAACAGCTGGAGGAACTCAGCGGGACAGGCAGCATCTCTGGAGAGAAGGAAGGAATGGGTATCTTAAAAGTGCGGTGACAGGTGTTCAGGGTATGCATGTTCCTGTTAGAGTGAAGGGCAAGGCAGGTGGGAACAAGGAAGCCTGGATTGAGACTCTGATGAGGAATAGGGTGGTGGTATGGGACAGGTATACACAGCTGGGATCAAGTGTATCCCTGGAAGAGTTTCAGGAACTGAAGAACATACTTAAGAAGGAAAATAGGAAGGCACAAGTGGGGTAGGAGAGCGCTCTGGATATTAAGGAAAATCCAAAGAGATCAGTGAGTACATTAAGGCAAAGAGGAAACCACAGAGAGAATAAAGCCCTCAGAAGCCAAAACGGTCATCTCTGTGTGGAGTCACAGGAGATGGGCAAGTTCCTCAATGAGTATATCTCCTTTGTTTTTATCATGGAAAGAGACATGAAGACTGGTGAACTTGGGACAGTTAATGGTGATGTCGAGGACAATTTGTATTATGGCCGTGGAGGTTCTGCAAGTCCTAAGGCGTATAAAGGTAGATAAAACTCCCAGGCCTGATTAGATGTATCCACGGACACTGGAAAGCTAGAGAAGAAATTGTAGAAACCCCTAGTTGAGATATATGAATCATCACAGTTCAAGGGGTCACAGTTTAAGGATAAGGGGGAAGTCTTTTAGGACCGAGATGAGAAAAACATTGTTCACACAGAGAGTGGTGAATCTCTGGAATTCTCTGCCACAGAAGGTAGTTGAGGCCAGTTCATTGGCTATATTTAAGAGGGAGTTAGATGTGGCCCTTGTGGCTAAGGGGATCAGGGGGTATGGAGAGAAGGCAGGTACGGGATACTGAGTTGGATGATCAGCCATGATCATATTGAATGGCGGTGCTGGCTCAAAGGCCGAATGGCCTACTCCTGCACCTATTTTCTATGATTCTATGATTCTATGATCATTAGACAAGGATGACGCTAAAGTGGGTGAATTCGGTCAAACTCGCCCATGCCAAGCAACTAAACTAGTCCCATCACCTGCGTTTGGATCATATCCCTCTAAAACATTTCTTATCCATGTACCTGTCCAAATGTTTGTTTTTTAATGTGATTATTGTACTTGCGTCAACTAATAACTCTGAAAGCTCGTTCCATATACCCTCCACCCTCTGTGTGAAAAGGGTACCCCTCAGGTTCCTATTACTTTTTTTTCACATCTCAACTAAAATATCTAATTCTTGATGCAGGCAAACTGGAGCTGGCCCTGTGGAAATAATTCACACTCAGTGTCTGTGTCCATGCTGCATGTGCCTCTGAGTTTGGGGCATGCAAGTGACATGGTTGACAGGAAGGGAGGTGAATCTTCAAGTGTTGGGCTCATCTCACCAAGTGTACAGTATCTCATCTCAGTCGCGGAGCTATGTGCATTTTGGCTGCAGGACACTTCAAATTGTAAATTCAATGGGTGAGAAATAGTGTGGGATGTCATGAGAACTTGATAAAAAAAGTTATATAAATACCAATTTTCTTTTTTTAATTTAGTAACAGACAGTCATTGGTCAGATCTTCTGGCGAGTTGGAATTCTCATAAAGAATGCATTCATTATTAATCTGTCTGCCTTATTAACATACTTAATGTACAATTCTGTTTCATCTGCTTTGGGATTTTATATTATATTTTCTCACAAATTTCCATATTCTGCTCATATTTCAGAAATGCCAGCATTTTTTTAAAGAGATCTATAGATGCTACTGTTCTCGTCATATAGGTTTCAACTGAGTCCTGCAATTAAATGAACAAGTTATGATTTGAACTTACGAAAAAATTCAGCTCACATGACTATTTCTGGATTAGTTTAGTTAGTTTAGAGATATAGCGTGGAAACAGGCCCTTCAGCCCACCGACTATGCACCGACCAGCGATCCCCGCACATTAACACTATCTTACCACATTTTGGACAAATTACATTTATACCAAGCCAATTGGTATAAACCTGTACCTCTTTGGAGTGTGGGAGGAAAGCGAAGATCTCGGAGAAAACCCACGTGGCCACGGGGAGAACGTACAAACTCCATACAGACAGCACCCATAGTTGGGTTCGATCCTGGGTTTCTGGCGCTGCAACGCTGTAAGACAGCAACTCTACTGCTGCGCCGCCATGCCCCCACTATCCCACCTCTTTATAATTTACTTTCACCATCAGGCTTAACATCAAAGTCAGATTCTCCTCAAAGGACTCCAGGTGGACCTAGGCTTAATTTAGGATGAGTCACCAGTGTGATATATAATAAGTTAAATGTTAAATCTATTTCCCTCTCCACAGATTCTACCTGATCTCTCAAGTGTTTTGTTACACATGACCAGAACTAAAATATCCTGTTCCTTGCCTGGGTAAGAGAGAGTCAAAAGTGTTAGTTGCCACATGTACTTACAAAGGAAGAATGAAATGTCACATGCAACAGCATAACAGGCCTGCAAACACAATGCACATAAATAATAAATAATCAACAAAAATTAAATAAATCAATAACCCCAATACTAGTGCAAAAAAAATAACCCGAGGTCCTTGATGCAATCAAAGAAAATCGATAGAAGTTCATGGTTGAGGTTAATGTTGTCTAGTGTTCAAGAGCCCAATGGTTGTTGGGAAGAAGCTATTCTTGAACCTGGTGGTAAAAATCTTTATACCTTCAGACTCCTATAGCTTTTGGTAGGAGTGAAATGAGAACAAGGCCAGGGTGGTCGTTCAGCCAGAGTTGCTGAACGACACTGTGATGCATTCACTACCGTTCAAGACAGTGTTCATCAACTTGCCGAATCTCCTCAATCTTCTGAGGAAATAGAGGCATCGATTGGCTTTCTTTATGATTACATCAATGTGCTGGGCCCTGAACAGACCTTCAGAGATATACATGCCCAGGAACTTGAAGTTGTTTACTCTTCTTGGTCTTGCTAGCATTGAGAGTAATGTTGTTGTTCTGGGACCTTTTAATCAGATTTTCAATTTCCCTCCTATACTCGAATAAATCTTACCCATTATTCGCCGGTGGTATAATGGCGAATTTAAAGACAGCATTGGAACAATGTCTAGCTAAACATTCGTGGGTAACAGCTGATGTGTATCAAGGAGGAAGTGTTGTTGCCAATTCTTACTGATTGGGATATGGCAAGGAGGAAGTTGAGGATCCAGTTGGATAGAGATTAAAAATGTATTGTTCTTTGAAACTCTCCAAAATTCACCTTGTGACAATGTCTTCATTTGTTTTAGACAAATCAAATTGGCAACCCTATATGGAAATTAAATTCACCCAAACAGTTTTGCATTAACTTTCTTAAGGAGCTGTCCCACTTGGGCGACCTAATCCGCGAGTCCAGAAGAGTGTCTTCGACCTTCAAGCTCGAGGGCACTCACCTGGAAAGCCTCGAGCTGGATCGACCGTCCGCGTTGAAACCGCGAGCTGAATCGACCAACCGCACACACACACACACACACACACACACACACGCGCACACGCGCGCACACACACACTTTATTATCGCGAAGGTGGGGGCCAGGGAAAGTGGGGGAGCACTGTCTGATATTCACACCTGTGATGAAGAGGAAGGTAAAACGGCTGCCACAGTGTACGGTAAGTCCTTTAGAGAGCGCGGAGGGGGGGGGAGAGAAGGGGAGAGAATGGGAGAGGGGGGAGAGAAGGGGGGGAGAAGGGGAGAGTGGGGGGGGGTGAAGGAGTGGAGACACTTTTAAGAAGTATAATAAAGTTTAGCCGGCATTTTAACTACCAGTAGGTTTTCCTTGGTCCTGAAAACTCCAATGAGCCAATCAAAATGCCCGGTCAGCGAAGGAGATTGCCTACGGCTCCCCTCGTCTGCCTGTAACTAAATAGTTACCTCACTCCACTGCACTATGAGTTAAAAAGACCCATGCTGACCAAATTTTACTCGCGGAAAATTTTTCAACATGCTGAAAAATCTTTGGCAAACTAGCTGAGGCCACGACTATTCAGGAACTTCCGTCGAGCATGAAGGAGAGTTCCAGTGACCTCATAGGACCTCCTAGGACCACGTATCGACCATGCTGCGAGTTTGAAGGTCGAAGACACTCTTCTAAACTAGCAGATTAGGTCGCCGCAGTGGGACAGCCCCTTAACAATTCTTGTTTTATACTGCCCTACGTATTAGCTCTTATTGGGAAGCCTGTTAACTTCTATCATCAGTAAATGCTTTCACCTATTTTTAATTTCCACCTAAACTGTTTCTACATCTTATCTTTCAAGTCAAGATCACTTCTCACTCCTGTACCGATCTTATCCGTTTGTAACACATGCTTTTACATTCTGCCTGTCTTCTGTAATATCACTGACATGAGAATGTTCAGTTCTCACTCTCAATGGTACTTTATTATCCTGTGTACCCAAGTACAATGACATTCTTTTTTTGCATACAGTTCAGTGACAATCCTGCCGTACATTAAGCACAATCATGCTAAGTATAACAGCGGTCACCTTCCCCCACAATTTTGTAAATCCACACGGATTATATCAATTTATTCCTAATTGTGTCATCAGTTCATTTGCCTTGTTATGAAGGTTAAATGTGATCCAATAAAGATCCCTTTGTGGCTAATTTTGTTTATCCTTCCAGGTGAATACTTTTATCTGCATGTTCTTTCTCTTCCCATTACACTAGGGGTCGGCAACCTACGGCCCCCAGGCCGAATGTGGCCCATAACCCAAAATCATCCGGCCCGCAGGTGTATATTATTTTTCTGTAATCATCTGGCCCGCAGACTTCCATCATCTCCGGAATCTCCTGGGCCTGAGGTTGTGGCGCCCTGGCGCGGTGACGCAAGGAGGCCTGCGCTGGCGGCCGCATTGGCAGAGCCGCCGAGTGCCACCGAGCACGGCTGAGCACCAAGCACGGCCGAGCTCTGGCTGTACCGCATCCTGTTCAAAGCCGCCGGCACGGCCGCGCACCTTCTGTGTCTGGGCTTCGCTGTCAGGATCGGGGTTGTCAATAGGCCGGGGACGAGTGAGTGTGACTATTTGAGCCACCGCCTTAAGGAGAGAGCCAAGGCAATGGTCTGTAGGTATGCCATGTTCGCGAGCGCCTGTAACTAGGGGTCAGTGCTCCAGGTGGCATGCTGGAAGGGGCGGGATCTCTGTGAACACGTGATTTGAGGCCTGCCATCCGGGGCGGGATGGGGGCAGGATCCATGTGTACACGTGATAGATGTGGCCTACTATCTGCTTTCAGACATGCGTCCTGGCCCCTATGCAGAACAAGGTTGCCGATCCCTGCATTACACCCTTGTTATCATTAGCTTTATTGCCACCCTAACAATAGGAACTCATTTCCCAGTGATCTGTTCCCTCTCACATGCCAATCTACTCCCCCCAGTTCTCCTATCACCCACATACACTGGGGGGGATTTTACATTTGTCAATTATTCTACCAGTTTTAAGGATATGGAAGGAACACAACCCTGTCACGGATAGAACAGCCAAACAGCACACAAACAGCATCCAAGGTTAGGATTGAACCTGGAGTCCCTGAAGCTGAGAAGCAGCTCTATTAATCATTGTGCCACCATATCATCTAGGGTTGCCAACTTTCTCACTCCCAAATAAGGGACAAAAGGTCAAAATAAGGGACAGATTCCCAACGGCAATTTGTTGACCAACTCGGCTGTGGCTGGGTGAATGATGAGTTGGCCCAGGTGCTGGACTGCACACAAAGCCCAACCGGCAGCCCAGCTGAGGTGTTTTGGCCAGGGCCGTGCGCAAAGAACCGATGATCGGCCATGGGAAGGAGCGGCGGTGGTGTCGGCAGTAAGCGAAGGTCCGAAGGTTGGACAACTGGCCGGGCTGCCAACCAACGGGGCCACAGGCGTGACACTGCTGCTGCACTCCAGGGGCTGCATTACGTAGCGACGGGTGAGGCGGGTCCGGACGCAGCGCTCTGACCCGACAGCCCCTCAACCCGAGTAGTAGCAGTCAAATACGGGACAAGGGCGGTCCCGTATGGGACAAACCAATTTAGCCCAATATACGGGATGTCCCGGCTAATACGGGACTGTTGGCAACCCTAATATCATCACACTCCATCGCCTGTTCTCTTTTTGACTAGATTATGTTCCTTCCATATATCAAAGTTTGGGATATTATTTGGCTACTGCAAAATTACCCCTGCAGTAAATACCCCCACTCGAATTTTACTGCAAAACAACCCCCAGTGTAATTATCCCCATTAGCCTTTCCATCATCTGAACCCACCCACCAATATTTAATTTTAACTCAATGGGAATCAAGGGACATGGTTGCAGCCAGGGAAGTAGATGGTGTAGATGTTCGATCATCATCATCTTTCATGGCAAAACAGGCCCTGTGACCCCCTGCATTGATTCCTTGCATTTACATCAGTATAGAGTAGGGTAGTCCATTTCTCTTGCTTGTCTTATCAAGGAGAGTCACTGCCTTATTATTACTAGCCTGACATATATAGTTCTCACCCATACTACATGCTGGCATTCATGATACAGCTATCTTTAATAGTGCATAGATTTAGATCCAGCTGAAAAATAAAACAAAACCTATATGTTTAGGTAAAAAAATAAGCATGTAAATGTGTTCAAAAAATAAATAATATCCGACTGCCAGTGGAACACGCATCTATTTTCGTTTTCTCAATGATCTTATTATTCAGCATTCTTTGATATACAGACAATATAAAACTGCAGGTAAATCAATACGTAATCACGGGGATGGCTCAGCTGAAATCAAAATTGCATGTATTAATAATATATAAAATAAAATATGTGCACAACTATTAAAAATTAATTGAATAAAGGAAATATTGCACAGTGCATTTTTATAAAAGTCTTGTATGGATTTCTTTATCTTCCTGTGTACTTTTACGCATTCATTAAACTATGTAATATTCTAAGATTTATAGTGCTCCTATTAATGAAAAATTACATCAGTACAGAGTAGGGCAGTCCATTTCTCTTGCTTGTATTATCAAGGAGATTCACTGCCTTAAACCCCTGTCTCACGGTGCGAGCTGACCCACGGGGTACCCCGAGTTTAAAACAAATTTAACTCATGGTAATCACGTACAATTAACGTAGTGGGAACGTCGGAACTCGTGGACGCAACTTAGCGACTCGTGGCGCTAACGGCAGGTACACGTGAAACTTGTTAACTCTTGAAAAAGTTCAAACATGTTTAAAGTTTTCCACGAGTAAAATTTACTCTTGAGGTTAAAAATTGAAACATTTAAACTCGTTGTAAGAACTTGGTGGCCCTTGAGTTAAACTTAGTGACTCTTGGGTCTACCGTGTTGGATTAACGTTTCGAGTGCGATCTTTCATCAGAGCCCCGTTTAATTAATAAATCCAGCCACGGTATTTTGACATCAGTTACAATTTCTTCCGGAATATGATCTATTTTGCTTTAATTCATGAAATGTCAAAAATACATATAAACTCACCCACTTTCCTCATTCTTTGCCGTGAATATAGATCAATTAAAAAAAAGTCTCAAACCTTTGTACGTATGGAGTAAATTGATAATGATCTCCTTGCAAAGCTTTGTCACAGTTGCACTAATCTGATGTGGTAAATAATGATAAGACTACCGCTGAAATGTTTGATTTATGTCGGGTCTCAAAGTTTGAAAGGAATTGTGAGACTAGTCAAGCATAAAGCAGTCCAAAGAGAAGGCAAGCCGAAAACCAACCAAGAAAGTTTCTCATAAACCATGAATTTAATATCTTCAGATTAGCAATGATTCCTCGAGACAGCTGCAGTTTTAAGAGGCTATATACTGTATTTCATTTTCCATGGTTATTTTCATGTATTCCAACATCGTTTTCTCGTCGGATCAACAACTTTGTTGATAGTTGCTTCTTGTAACTCAGATAAACACTAATATTTCATGAACAAGTTCTCTTGTGATTTAAGACATCTTAATGCTCTCTAAATTGGACGACACCGTCAAAATCTTTCGTCCCCTGCAGCATTAGTTGGTTGAAAGGAATCAACTTATTTCACAGTGATTATATTGTGAACGTTTCATTTCCATTCCTTATGTTAATTACGAGAACTCCTCCCCTTGTCACTGCACAAGTAAAGGGTCAGCTGTCCTCGCCAGAACTAATAAACAGTTATTTTGCAAGTTTAAGGGATTTAATAGTTAGTATCGGAACACAGTCTTTTACTATACGTCTCAAAATGAGAAAAAAATCTTATAGGATATATTATTTTACAAAGACCAGGTCTCCCACCATTGACTCCATTTACACTCCACGCTGCCTCACAACATATATAATCAAAGACTTGTCCCATCCCGGTCATTTCTTCTTCTCCTTGCTCCCGTCCAGCGGGCGGTACAGAAGTTTGAAAGCGCGCACTCCCAGCCTCGGGAACAGCTTCTTCCCCTCTATTATCAGGTCTCTTTAAGGTCTTTCTATAACCGAAGGTACTGTCTGATTCACCTCTGCCTCATTACAGACATTTGGACTCTCTGTGCAACTGGTGCGGTGCAATGCTGAGAACTGTATTCTGCACTCTGTATACTGCACTTCGATTCGTACTTGAGTTTGACTTCATTATAATGAAGTATAATATTATTTGATCTCATAGAGTCAGTCATACAACACGGAAACAGCTTATTTGGTCCAATTTCTCCATGCGGAACATGGCGCCCCACATGCCAGCGTATGGCCCATATCCTTCCAAACCGATGCTATCCATCTGATAAGATAGTATGCAAAACAAAGCTTTTCACTCAGTACACATGACAATAATGAAATAATAAACACATTTTTCTATAATTTATTTGAATCGTTGCTGTATTTTATTGCTAACCTAAATTTAGCAAGCAATTTTAAGCCATTCCCTGGCAATATAACTACATTTCACTTGCTATTTTAATTATTTCCGAACAAAATCCTACAGCAAGAGTGACATTTGTAAAATATATAACGTATACACTCTTTTTTTTGATAAATATATGTAGAGTAGTAAATATATTTTCTGCCAGCAGATATTAAAAAGTGACATAATCCTGCATATTTCCTTTGGGTTTTTTTGTTACCAATAGTTTAATACATTAGACCACAGTTATAAAAATAAATAGTTAAAGACTATAAACTAGCCAAAGGAACAATATTTTGAGAGTTTGCTATATTTGTAGAAACACAACAGTGCCTTCAGTGGATTTATTTCTAAAAAAAAAACGTTATTCATAAAAAGATGTACAGGATATGCAATACACCAATGCCATGTGTAATTTCAAAAATAATCTTTCTCCTGAATAATAATATGTATAAAACAAAAAACATGCAAAATCTTTTCATAGATTCTCAGTGGTTAATGCCTTCGGTATTTTTCTAAAATAAACTTTACTCAGAATAAGAAATGTGCACAAAACAAAAACAGTGCAATGCATTATCAGTGTCTATACATTCAATAGTGTCATACTTAGGAGTGTTTCCATCTATATTTAAACAAAACTCTCTTGTCGCTATGTGCCCCTTGGGGTGATATCCCTACCCTTGTCTGACGGGTGTCCCCAATTCAATATCCTGCAGCGGAAGGGCCATAGACTGTGGTCCAAATGAACTGCACGTAAATGCAATGCAGATACAAATATTCTGCGTCTGTGTCTGCCATTTCCGTCTTTATGGCTTCCATGTCACGATTGCCAGTTCAATGAGTAATTCGGCTTAATTCAGATTTTATATGCGGATGCGAATAGTTTAATTATAAAGTTTAAATTCTATTAAATATGTTACAGGGAAAAACGTCCAGCAATGAAAAGACATCCCTGTATTTAAATAGCGCCCATCACAAACTCAGGAGGTTCCAACGTCTATTACAGTAAAGGAAGTACAGTGAACATACTTGGATAAACATAATGTTGAGCATGAATATTGTTTTGTTTAAAAACGGTGGTAACTAGGCTTGTAACTATGCAAAGGCAGACAAAAATGCTGGAGAAACTCAGCGGGTGAGGCAGCATCTACAGAGAGAAGAGATATGCGACGTTTCGGGTCGAAACCCTTCTTCAGTAACACTGTTGCTTATTAAAACAGACCTACATTCACGTTTGGCTCAAGAGTAACTCGGGAGAGGAACTTGGTAACTCGGGAGACGAACTTGGAACATCGCAGAAATGACAGTTAACGGCAAACGTAGTCATACCCGTGGGAACTCGGTTAAACTCTCGATCATACACTTGGAATCTCGTACACAACCACGAGTCTTTCACTCGGGGTACCTCGTGGGTCAACTCGCACCGTGAGACAGGGCCATTATTATGCTGAATTTTCATCGGCCTCTCTCACAGTGGTGCAGCTGGTAGAGCTGGTGCCTCACAGCGTCGGGGAACCAGGTTCCATCCTGACCTCATGTGGAGTTTGCACATTTTACTTGTGTCTGGGTACACGGGTTTGCTCCCATATCCCAAACATGTGCAGGTTTGTAGATTAATTGGTGTTTGTAAATTGCCCCTCATGTGTAGGGAGTGGATGCAAAAGTGGGATATAGAACTAATGTGAATAAGTGATCGGTTGTTGACGTCGGTCAAAGGGCACATTTTCAACATATATCTTTCAATCATCAATCAAAACTTTTGATATATGTTCTGCATACTTCATGTTGGCACTAATGTCACAGCTATGAAATGAATTATGTGTTCTCATTTTAAGTTCAGCTGAAAACTAAAAATAATATATATCAGGTGAAAGAAATAGATGTAAATATTTGGTCAAAGGTACAGTAGAAACAGGCATACTTTTATCGATTGAATCAAATGATTTTATTATTTGGCACTCTTTGACATGCAGACAATATATGGAGCCACCAACCAGTTTATTTTTGTCCCTTGTGATCAATTTGTCACGAACATCCACATGAAAAAGTATCCCATATTATATTGCCCTTTGTATATAAAGTGTATTCCAGTCACGCAGTAATCCTTGACTAGAGACAACAGTAGCAGACTTCACCTGTCCTCACTTTGGTGGAGGCTGACTTACATACCATTTAATTGACGGACTAGGATTTTGTCATGAGGTGCTGTAGAATAACGATATAATTGAAAGAAAGACGATGTGGCTGGTCTTTCTGTCAATAGCTAGCCTCATAATCTCTTGGCCCAACTAATAGCAAAATCAGCACTTTCTTTTCTCATCTCTAACAGAGGAAGCCACTTCATCCTTGAGCTACTGCCTCACAGCGCCAAAGACCTGGCTTTGATCCTGACCTCTGGTGGTGTCTGTGTGGAGTTTGCACATTCTCTCTGTGACCACATGAGTTTCTTTGCGGTGCTCCAGTTTCTTCCCACAATTGGCCTCTGTAAATTGCCCTGAGGCGGTGCGGATTCGGTGTGCCGAAGGGTCTGTTTCCATGCTATGTTTTTCAATTAATCTCTCAAAACTTTCCTGCACTAGACAACCACCAGTTCCTATCCTGATTTCAGATTTTTCCCATCCATAACCCTTTCATCCTCCAGCGTTCTCTTCACACCACCAGCTCCACAGCCTGCCCTAGGGTTGTCTACTTCATCACTATCTCCGCTACTCGGCCTTCTTAAAGGTCCTTACAGGCTACCAATCTGATGGTCAAGCAGGAAATGTTCAAAACAAATCCGAAACATGCATGATGTTGAAAATCTGTTTCAAATTCACAATTCCTTCTTCATGTTCCAAGGCAGCAGTTCACAAGAGCCAAATTTCCTGCCTTATCACACAGTGCTTTTGATAAGAAAGTCTTGCCCATTGCCAGGGGGCCTGTTTCCTGCATTATCCACAGATGGCATTGGTAACAGGTTCAGTGTTTTCCAACCTATGTGCCTGAATTAATTTGGGAGGTACATTTCATGAAATGATAGCCTGCAGTTTCAATGAATAAATGCTGCTTGTTCACAAACACATACTCCTTACAGTACATGGTACAGGTCACTGAAATGGAGTTCATTGATGTGCTCTCAGTACTTTGTATGTCTGACCTGAGCTTTTCTATTATCCCAACAGACCATATTTTACGTACTTCTACACCATGTTTGAACTCCAAATGAAAGTACTCTGAGGATGCCCCAGGCTAAAAGGACAGATCTCGTGGTTCCCAACCTTTTTGAATGATTGCCACATTTATCACCAATGGCAAAACACTCAGCCTTCCCCATATAAATGCCCGATGACATTACAGGCTGCCTATGCCAAACATGATGCCAGGACCAATTCCATTCCGTGTTTGAAGCGGGATTAGCTGCAAACTCAGGGATGATAGATCTATTCACCATGTTTTGACCTTGAAATCATAACAAGTGAATTGATACAGTGTTAATACTGTGAGTGATTGAATCATAGAGTCAAACTAGGCCTCACCCTACATGCCAGTGCGACCCATCATGTACCTATCGGTCTAAAGAAGGATCTCGACCCAAAACCTCACCCATTCCTTCTATCCAGAGATGCTGCCTGGCTCGCTGAGTTACTCCATCATTTTGTGTCTATCTTCATGTATCTATCGATGCTCAATCCTATTTTTGTGACAATGTGCTGGTCGGCATGTATGTTTAAATGTACATGTTCATTTAATATAAATTGTCTCCACCTTAAAGATATGCCCTCTACCCTTTGACATTTCCACCCTGAGAAAAAGGTTCTGACTGTCGAGATTTAAGTTGAAGAGAAGGTGTTCAGAAAAGTTATTTCTGAACTGTATCATTATCATCTATACACTAAATGTGGTGGAGGAGGTAACATTTGAATGTGATGAAGACTGCAGGGAGACTGGAGGTGGCGAGGGCTATCTTACTGCAGTTAGCATTGCAGCACTGTGCGAAAGAAGTCTTGGAAAGCAAGAAGCAAAAATAATGATTAGTTCATTGAGTTGTGATTTTTAGGCTTCATTCCTTATGTAATGTCATATTTGTACATCTGAATTCATTGAACAATTGTCTTGATCAGGGCCAAAAACAGCTTTATTATAACAACAATGTATACGAAGAAATTTTAAGGTGCAAAACAAATATAAAAAGGCAATGAGATTTCTTTTCTAAATATCTAAACTCTTAATTTCTCAGTTTTGTAAAGTATGGAGCTGGAGGTTAGAGAGAGGTCATACAACAATATTGTACTTTGAGTTCATGCTGTTTGACCTGGTTCCTTGGTTGTGTGCAGATGATGGCAGTAAATTGGAATTTGTTTCTTTACCAGGAGCCATTGCATCCTCTCTGAAAGCAACAAAAGATTCAACCATTGAACAAAGATGCAAGTAACACTTACTTAAGCACTAATATTTCACAGTTTGCTGGTACCCAAGTTCAGTCCAGAGCTATAATGTTGCCTGAGTGGAATATCATGTTCTCACTATTTTCCCTGGTGCTCTGGCTTTCTCCCAAAGATATGCAGAATGTTAGTTAACTGGACGCGGTAAATTACCCCTAAATTAGGCGGGCAGCTGAAGAATCCATGTGAGCTGTCGGGCAAGTGAAATGGAATAGGTTACAAGGAAACAAGTTGGGAACAAGAATAATGGGAATGCATTGACCTAATGGGCCAAATGCCTTCCTTCTAGAAAACACAAAAATGCTGGAGTCACTCAGCAGGTCAGACAGCATTTGTGGAAGGAATGGATAGGTGACATTTCTGGTCAGGACCCTTCTCCAATCTGAAGACCCGTTGCTTACCCATTTCTTCCGCAGATGCTGCCTAATCCGCTAAGTTACTCCAGCATTTTGTGTTTTACGCAAGATTCCAGCATTTGCTGCTCCTTGTTTCTCAGCTGCCTCCTATGGTTATTTTTACTAAGGTATACTTTTACTCTAAAAGCTTAATTTACTGTGTGCTGGCATATCAAAATAGGTTACAGATTTTATTCCCATACTATTGGACTGACATCCTTTAGTGAAATGAATCCATTGGCAGAGGCCTGATGTTGCCTTGACAACAAAATGTTGCACTGCCTTGTCCACAAATAAACTAACAGTATTAGAAATCATCACCAATTATAAATGAGCTATTTATTATAGAAGCAAGCTACAAAAGGAGTTCATGTAGTTCATTATGCCTGGGGCAACCTTACCATGAGCCACACAGTTAGTCTCACTCCGCTGTTTTCTCTATGTTCCAATTACTGTGTCTTACTGAACTTAAAGATATAGCATGGAAAGAGGCCCTTTGGCCCACCGAGACCATGCTGACCATCTTCACACTGGTTCTTTGTTATTCCAATTTTACATTCATTCCCTATATATTAGGGACAATTTACAGAGGCCAATTAACCTACAAAGCAACACATCTTTGGGATGTGGGAAGGAAGCGGAGCACCTGGGGGAAACCCATGCAGTCACAGGGAGAAACTGCAAACTCAAAACCCGAGGACAGGATCGAACCCAGGTCTCTGGTGCTGTGAGGCAGCAGCTCTACCAGCCGCGCTTCTGTGCTGCCCTATGTCCTTTACAAAAATATACTCAATTATCTTTCGAAGGTTGAGATAAAAAATGTATTTCCTATCTCTTCAGACATTGCATTCTGGTTCTCAACAACTCAGAGTCACAGAGTGACACAGCACAGAAACAGGCCTCTTCAACCAAACGCTTCAACAAGTATCCATTCTACCCTAACCCATTTTACTCTCCCCACTTTCCCATCATATTCCTCCAGATTCTACCTCTCATCTGCATGTTAGGGACAAATTAACCTACTAACTTGTATGTTTTTGGCATGTGAGAGGTAACTGGTGTACCAGAAGAAGCCCACATGGTCGCAAGGGCGGATATACAAATTCCACGCAGAAAATGGTGGAGGTTGGGTTCGAACCCGGCACACTGCCATGATGGGGGCAGTGGCTTTACTAGCCATGCCACAGTGCCACCCAACTCACATGAATCAAAACATTTCAGCACTTTTTGAAAATGATCTCAAACTTCTTCTCTTTAGTTACGAACATTTCTCCAGATAAACAGTTTTCTCTTGCCTGTAATTGTATCAAATATCCACAATTTTTAATATACGAGTTCAAAGAACCATGATTTGTTAATATTTCATGGTGGTTGGCATTCTTCATGTAAAAAAATATATATTTTTATGTTCAAAGCAGTGCCTTAACCTGTTCTGTCAGGGTCACTGGATATCAATAAAAGCATTTAACTTTGCTTGGGACTAAATCCTTTGAGGATCATGCTCATGTCTACTTCTGTTTCAAGCAGTCTGCTTGCCTGCTTTTGCTCAATGACCTAGTAAAAAAATAATGGTTGAGTAAACTAGTGCAGAAAGGAAATGATGTAAACATTTCAATGGGCAGAATCTGCTGGCACAATAATGCTGAGTTAAACTATCGGTGCCGTGGAATATTTGGCAGGGAAGCATTAGTCTGTGAGTTGTGCTTCAACATAAATTGCTGCAATGATTAGTGACACCTTGCTGTTAGCCTCATAAAACAAGATTTCCCAATGTGTTTGAAGAAGTTGCTGGTTTTTCACCAGAAATACAATGCAGAAATGTAGGGCTAATGCTAAACAATGTAAGCATTGACTAATATGACATGTGTAACGTTAGAAGGTTAGAAAGAAAATAATTAAAACTACTGTGTCTCATTTCTTTCAGTACCAAGGTGATGCTAGACATTATTTTTTATAATTCAAATATTTAATATTCTTACAATTTCAGTATTTTTATCCTTTCATACTTAACCCCATATTTCCTTCACTCTTTATATTTCTCGTTTTGAATCCAAATACATTCTAATTCAGCTTACTTCCTTTTTATGCACAACAAATATTTTTAGTCCAATAACTCATCCAAGTACCAGACTGATAGAATAGAAGTTGAGAAAATGTTTCTCTTAGCTGTGCTATCTAAGAGCAGAGAGCAGTGTTTCTACATAAGGAGTCAGCCATTCAGGACAAAAATGTAAGCTTCCTTCACCCAAACAATAGCCAATCTTTCAAATTCTCGTCTTGTGGAGGCTCAATTCTGGACTACATCCAAAAAAATGATCAGTAGACTTTAACTATTAAGGGAATCAAAGGATACGTGGTTGGCTCAGGTAGGTGATGCTACGGTGAAAGATTAGCCTTGAATTTATTGAGTGGTAGACAGATGAGATGGGTTGCATGGCTTACTTCTATTTCTTATGTTTACAGAGCATATCATTAGATGCCCTACTCCAGTAATGTATATATTGGCCATGGTATAGAGAGATTGCTACCCTCTTCCTTTGTCAGAACAACTGAGACAAAACATAAGCATCCAAACCTCAACTCATGTCCCGTGTAGTGGTCCTTGGACGTCTCCTTCTTTTGATGAAAAAGGTAGTAGGCAACGACGGCGATCAGGATAAGAGCCATAAGGGTACCAATCACAGCGCCAATAATCACTCCAGCCTTGTTGTTCACTGTGGGAAAATTAATTATTACTCAGTGAGACAAAATAGGTAGAAATGTTGTCCATTGCACCACATGTGGTTCAGACGCAGCTTTGTTTGATCAGATGATAGTTAGTATTTGGTTTAGTTTAGAGATACAGCATGGAAACAGGCCCTTCGGCCCATCGAGTCCACACTGACTGTTGATCATCTGTTCCCACTAGTTCTATGGTATCCTACTTTCCCACTTCCTACAGTCTAGGGGCAATTTACAGAGACCAATTGACCCACAAGCCCCCATGTCATTGAATTGTGGGAGGAAACCAGAGCAGTTGGAGGAAAACAAGCAGTCACAGGGAGAACAAGCAAACCCCACACAGGCAGCACCCGAGGTTGGGATCAACCCCGGGTCTCTGGCGCTGTGAGGCAGCAGCTCCACCAGGTCTTCTCGCTGCAGATAGGACAGCTCATTTTTGTCCTTCAGAAGGTCACAACCTCCTTACAGCAAAAGGCAGTTATCCAGCCCGCCTGAATGCAGCCACAAACCATTACACTCATGTAATGCTGCACATCAGTGACTCCACGATGATATACATGGCTGGAGAGTCTTTCATGAGAGTACATTCCTCGGACTTTCAGAGAAGTAATATCATACAAGATGTAACACTGAAGCATATGGGGGAGAGGGGGTTTGGGTGCACATAACCAGAAACTTGGTTAAAGGGGTAAATTGTACGCAGTGCATTAAGGGAGGAAATTGAGGTAGATGGTCAGAGATGCAGGGGGAAAAACGCCAAGACTCAGGACCTTGTCACGAAAGCCTAGCCAAATGATGATGGACAATTAAATTCACGGACAGTCAAGGGTCCAAATTGGAGGTATGCAGGCATATCAAAGAGTTAAAGTGCCAAAAGACATGACGGAGTTAGGTAGTGGTGAGTGCATGAAGTGATTTGGAAACAGGAGTGAATTTTTTTTTTAATTGAAGCATTGCTTCAGCATGAGCAAATGTAGATGAATAAATCTTGGATGTAGGTGAGTGGGATTGTTGGCACACAAGATGGGAGCAGCAAACTGACAGAGGTTAGAATGAGGAAAGCAAGTTTAGAGACAACAACAAAGTGATTGAAGGTTTCAGGCACATGTGGATAGAGACAGAGGTAGAGTAGGCAAAGCTAGACAGCTGGAAACAAATACTTAGTGATAAGACAGATATGTGTTCAGGATTGGAAATAACAATTTGAACATTATTGTTCAGTCTTAGCAGTTGCCAGAAACTGGGGTATAATCACCAAAAGACCATGCACCAAGGCTGATCTTTCCACTACTTAGTGAAAAATACCAGATTTTACAATTTAAAAGAGATACAAGGAACTGCAGATTCTGGTTTACAAAAAAAGATACAAAGTGCTGGAGTAACTCAGCAGGTCAGGTAGCACCTTTGGAGAAGTACATTTTGGATTGGGACTCTTCTGCAGATTGATTGTTGAGGTGTGGGTGTCCCACTTACACGATTTTTTCAGCTACTGCCAGCACCCGTCTTAGTTGCAGCAGGTTGCCGAAATTTTTCAACATGTTGAAAATCCAGCGGCGACCAGAAAAAGGTATGACCCTTTGGGCGACTAATCACGACCATACAGGCGTCACCCCACAACATGTCACCTGTATGGTTGTGGTACACAAAAATGCTGGAGAAACTCAGCGGGTGCAGCAGCATCTATGGAGCGAAGGAGATAGGCAACGTTTCGGGCCGAAATCCTTCTTCAGACTGTATGGTTGTGGTGACACTTGTATGGTCGTAAGTAGTCACCTAAAGAGTCGTACCTTTTTCTGGTCGCCGCTGGATTTTCAACATGATGAAAATTTTCGTCGACCTGCTGTGACTATAACAGGTGCTGGCAAATCACCAAAATTGTGTAAGTGAGACAGGACCTTAAGGATGCGAAGGTAAGACCACTGCTTAGGACTGGCTATTCTGCATTCGAAAGGAGGGGGACTGTGGGGTGGAGGTGATGATGAAAACCCAACAGGGTCAAGGGCTGGGGTCAGCCCAGGCTCTGAGTAGACCCAGATGCATGGGGGACATTCTTAAGAGGTTGTCCTCACTTTGTGTCTTTTTTTGCACATGCAGTTCTGACAGTTTCACAGCGCAAAGACTCTGGAGTTGTCCTGAGATGTAGCAGGGACGTGGAGTTACAGGTCAAAAAGAGACATGTGACATCTCTCATTAGGTTTCAACGATGTTGCTGCATATAATGGAAGGATAAACCATGCGGTCATCAGAAGTAACATTTTTGATGATGTCTTGGCCTTGTCCTTGGAACTACACACATTTAACTGGATATTGATGGGAGAAAATTGTAGGAGCATGTTGTAATTAATTCATGTCAAAACCTGTTAATGGATCTAGAATTAGCAGCGACAGTTTACTTTTATCACAGTCACATGGTGTGCCATTTGTACGACATTCTGTCCATGTGAATCTTATGAATCCATGAATCCATAAAGCTGATGTCATTGACTGGATAAGATTAGAGAGAGCACAAAGGGAATAAGAGAGTTTACAGGGGGATTTTTAATTTTCACATTCTGCCCAATCACTTCACAATCCACATGGAAACATATCCCCTGAGTTTAATCCTAAAATTATCTTTCATTAGTTTGAATCGGCATCCCCTTATGTCAGACCCTCTGTTTAAACAATAATAAAAATAAAAATTAATGTTTTTTCATATAATTTTCGACCAATTTTACGTGACAACATTGTCTGTGAGAATGATCTTCTCCAGAATGAACAATATAACACCTTATTGCATTAAAATGTCCTTGACAGAGGTATAATCAGGCGAAAGTAAATGCTAATTGAAAATATTGTCTGACTTAAATCTAGGCAGGTTTGTGAAAAGCATAGAAATTATAAATGTATGTAATTTCTGCTTGCTGATAGCTAACTGTTCTTAGAGTTGAAAATACCTAATAATTATGAGTAAATGTACAGTTAGAAACCTTTTGTCCTCCACAAAAGTGACTGCTTTCAATCGTCAAAGACTAAGGGCTATGTGGGGGAGTCTAATAAAAGCAGAGTTTAATGCCAAACAAGAAAAGCAACATTGGAAAATCATTGTCAGTTTTACAATCCATTTTTTTGCTGTAGTGCTCAAGTAGTTCAGACATGGAAGCAGTCCTCAGGAATGGTTTAGTTGTCCATCAATACTTGGAATACTATCGACTATGTGCAGTTATGGTGCTAGTTTGAAAATTCTGGCAACCTCCATGGAAAGATATGAATTAGTTGCCGTCAATACAGGGGCCATCGTGTGTGACCTATTTTCTCTCTGACAATCCTCTGGTGATGTGATTGCAACCCGTTCTTTACTTGCACTGAGCGTTGGCAGCCTTCCTGACGTAGTGGGGCCTTTCTTCTATGATTGAAATCACTTAACATTAGCTTGGCGCAGAATAGGAAATGAATCTGAGATCTTCTTGTGAATTTGCCTTGACTTATCACAGAATAGGTGGAAAACAACACCAGCTGGTAATATCTCAGTATTCATGACATTTAAAATACCATATATAACAGTAACATCCACTGAACTCACTATATATGATACCCCCAAGGTAGGGAAACAGCTTTTGTAAACAATTCCCTCTCTGCTAACCGCTGAGTTCCTCCAGCATTTTGTATTCCCTTCCATAGTTCTATTCCTGATGCAAATGATAATTAAACACATGACTCTTGACTCTCAATATTGACTCAGCAAAATCTTACAATTTCACAGGTGGAATCAACAAACTGATATCAGTATCCCACCCCAGGCTAACATCTTAGCAATGAGCCCCTAATTATCTTCTATCGACTGAGTTAGGCAGGCCATGTTGTGTGGATGTTTAACATTGGACTCTTAAAAATAGGCACTCACCTCCAATCTCTGTTACAAAAAAACCCGCAGAGGAAAAAAATTCAAGCATGTCCTTAAAGTCTCCTTGAAAAAAACGCAACCTTCCCATTGACAAGAATGATGTCTAGATTAGAGGGTATTAGCTACAAGGAGAGTTTGGACAGACTTGGATTATTTTCTCTGGAATGCTGTAAGTTGAGAGGAGACATAGAAGTATATAACATTATCATAGGAGGCCTAGAGAGGTGAGAAAGTCAAAATATTTTTCTCAGGATGGAAATATTAAATACTAGTAGCAACTTTAGGGTGAGAGGGGCAAAGTTTAAAGGAGATGTGCAGGGCAGGTTTTTACACACTGGGTGCTGGGTGCTTGGAACACGCTGCCAGGAGTGGTAGTCGAGGCAGATACAATGATGGCATTTAAGAGGCTATTGGGTGTGTGCATGGATATGCATGGAATGAAGGGATATTGTTCACAAACAGATTAGAGTTTGTCTTGGCATTATGTCTGGCACTGATATTGTGGGCCAAAGGACCTTTTCCTGTGTTGTACTGCTCTATGTTTGACTCCAGATCACTCAAAATGGAGAAGGAGCATATGTTAGGATTGAGAACCATGAGTCCATTCATGAGGGCCACACACAATCCCTGCATTAGTGGTGGAAAGAGTGCACGCCTCACAGATGACCCACTTGCCCATCCTGTCAGGCTCCACCTTCATTATACGTGAATGAGTTTGCGGTTCACACATAATGAGGCAAGCCTTCCTCGATCCCGAGGGACTGCCTAAGAAGATGGAAATGTTTAACCAGCTACAATATTTTGAGCATACCTCAAAGGCAGTAATATTGAACACAACAATGTTTAAGCACACCAGGAACAGGTACAAACTGATTTCTGGTCCGGACTCTTTTTTAATATTGGGATTATTAAAATCAATTTTCCATAATCGTCCTAAATCTTACTGAATTCCGCCCACGCATTCACAAGATGTCAGAGGACAGTGAAGCACGGTGTTTCAAACCTATCCAGAAAAATGATGTTGTAAATAGTTTTGCCTAACACCATCTGTTAGTGTTTGCTCATAGCCATAATTAACTCTGTTTCTGATGTTTTAAGTGTCCAAATTGGAATAGAGATTTGCCCATTACCTGTGACTGACAAAGTCAGCTGACATGATTGTTCCCCAAGGACATTGGATGACATGCATCGGTATATTCCCGAATCCTCCATTGTGAGGTTCCTCAGAATCAGGGTTCCCTTTTTGGAATCTACTGCTAGAGAAGAAGATCAAAATAAAATGTTAGATATTCACAGTCAAGAAAAGAACATGTAAAATAATTTATCATTACAGTAGTAAATTAGTAAACTACATTTAATTGGATTCTATGACTTATAAACGTATGCTGTACATTCTCAGCCAAATTTTTGTAATTTTGTAATTTAATTGGTTTCAATTACTCAGAAATCCCTAGAATTGCATCATCTGCAGATCTGCCATATAATGTCACTGGGATATGGAATAAAGAAAGATAATTTAAAAGGTAAAAAAAACATTGATTAAACTTTCTTACTAAATTTCACTTGCAGGTGTGGAGAGTAGATAAGTTATAGGAGGGGTTAAAGAAGGAACTGCAGATGCTGGAAAATCGAAGGTACACAAAAATGCTGGAGAAACTCAGCGGGTGCAGCAGCATCTATGGAGCGAAGGAAATAGGTAACGTTTCGGGCCGAAACCCTTCTTCAGACTGATAGGGGGTGGGGAGAAGAAAGGAAAAAAGGAAAAGGAGGAGGAGGAGCCCGAGGGTTGGGGGAGGGGAGGAGACAACCAGATGGCTGATGAAGGGGAGGGGACAGCCAGGGCTAGCAGAATTGGGAGAATTCAACGTTCAGGCCACCAGGGTGTAGACTGCCCAAGCGGAATATGAGGTGCATTTCCTCCAATTTACGGTGTTGCTCGCTGTGGCCATGGAGGAGACCCAGGACAGAGAGGTCAGATACGGAATGGGAGGGGGAGTTGAAGTGCTGAGCCACCGGGAGTTCAGGTTGGTTATTGCGGACCGACCGGAGGTGTTCGGCGAAACGATCGCCAAGCCTCCGCTTGGTCTCACCGATGTAGATCAGCTGGCATCTAGAGCAGCGAATGCAATAGATGAGGTTGGAGGAGATGCAGGTGAACCTCTGTCGCACCTGGAACGACTGCTTGGGTCCTGGAATGGAGTGGAGGGGGGAAGTGAAGGGACAAGTGTTGCATCTCTTGCGGTTGCAAGGGAAAGTACCAGGGGAGGGGGTGGTATGGGAGGGAAGGGAAGAATTGACAAGGGAGTTACGGAGGGAGCGGTCTTTGCGGAAGGCAGACATAGGGGGAGATGGGAAGATGTGGCGAGTGGTGGGGTCACGTTGGAGGTGGCGAAACTGACGGAGGATCACTTGTTGTAGTTATAGGAGGGATTCAGAGGAGGAGGCGCTGTCCTGAACGGCTGCCTGTCCTGCAGCTGTCCGTCTTTTTCCCTTCTTTTTTATTATTTTTGGTACGTTTAGTGTGTAGTCAGGGGGCCTCATCTTTTTATGTGTGGGGGGTGGTGGGAGGGAGGGGGGGAAGGGGGGAAGGGGGAAACTGCTTTTCGAGTCCCTACCTGGTCGGAGGGGTTGCCTTCCTCCGAGCAGCGCCTTCGACCTGTCCTTGCGGCCTACCAGCGGGTCCTGGAGCGGCGTTTTCCTGGGGGACCTGGCCAGAACATCGGCTTTGGCGGCGGCGCAGAACATCGGCTTTGGCGGCGGTGCAGCGCTGGAGCGCTGTCGTGGAGCGGGCGATGCCTTTCCTGGGTCGCCGTGCTGGGACTCCAGTATGCTGGGACCGCCGATGGGAACATCGTGGAGCCAGAACACCGGCTTTGGCGGCGGCACAGACGTTTCCCTGAGGGGACCTGGCCAGAACACCGGCTTTGGCGGCGGCGCAGAACATCAGCTTTGGCGGCGGTGCAGCGCTGGAGCGCTGTCGTGGGGCGGGCGATGCCTTTCCTGGGTCGCCGCGCTGGGACTCCAGTATGTTGGGACCGCCGATGGGAACATCGTGGAGCCGCAGTTCTGTGGAGCGGCCCAGCTGCGACGCTGAACGGTACATCCCGGAGCCTGGGCGAGAATATCGGGCGCCGTGGCGGGACTGTGGAGGCCTCAGTGGGCCCGACTCTGGGTGGACAAGAGGATGGGGACTGGACTTTGTGCCTTCCCCCACAGTGGGAACCATTGTGGGGGATGTTTTTGTGTTGAACTTCTTTTTGAACACTATGTTGTATTTTTATTAGTGTGCTGCAAGGACATCTTAATTTCCCCTGAATAAGGGGATTAATAAAGTCTTATCTTATCTTATCTTATCTGATTAGGGATAGTCAGTATGGCTAGATTTTGGCTCACAAATTTGATTGAGTGTTTTGAAGAAGTAACGAAGAATGTCGATGAGAACCAGCCAGCAGACATATTCTACATGGAGGAGTGTGTAGGAAGGAACTGCAGATGCTGGTTTAAACCAAAGATATTCACAAAAATCTGGTGTAACTCAGCGGAACAGGCAGCATCTCTGGAGAGATGGAATGGGTGACTTTTCGGGTCGAGACCCTGAAGATGGGTCTCAGCCCGAAATGTTATCCATTCCTTCTCTCCAGAGATGCTGCCTGTCCCGCTGAGTTATTCCAGCTTTTTGTCACTTTCTATAGTCTATATGGAATCCACCAAGACCTATGATAGGTTTCTGCATGGTAGTTAGTTCTGGAAGTTTAGATCGTATGGGATCTAGGGATAGGTGGTTAATTGGATACATAATTAGCTTGAGTGTAGGAAGCAGAGGGTGATGGTGGAAGGTTGCTTCTTGAACTGGATGCTTGAGACTAATACTGTACCTCAAGGATCGGTGCTGGACCCATTGTTGTTTACCATCCATTACAAAAATGTTGCTGAGAATGTACAGCATACGTTTATGTCATAAATCATAGAATCCAAATTAGGTCATTCAGCCCATCAATCTATCCTGCCATTCAATTATGGTTGAGCTATCTTTCCCTCTCTACCGCATCCTCCTGTTTTCTCCCTGTAACCTTTGACACCCTTACTAATTAAGAACCTGTCAATCTCCACTTTAAAAATGCCCAAACACTGTAAATACATTCGTGAATAAAATCTGCTATAACACTCAAACAAACAATTTTTGTAGTTCTCTGAAATATGAAACCAGATTATTTGCTAGGACTATTATTCAAACTTATGATACCACCACTCATTATCAGGGCTACAAGCAACCTATGTACACAGTGCCTTGCCTACTAGCACAATGGGTGCTGAGACCATTTGGAATTTTCATTTACATTCACAGTGAATCATAGAGTCATATGCTGAGAGAATTTGTCATTGAACAACAATGCATACTGGAGAAGGGTGCGACTGATGGAGTGATAACATTTGGTCGTCCAAAGGACAAATAAATAGACTACAAAATGCTATATCAAAAGTGAAATTGTTGCTCAAACAAGAATATATTTACAAAGTGCTGCATTGAATGGACCCTGTAAAGACCAGCTACAAACTATTTGGTGTATGTCTTCCATGTGCCTGTCTGAAAGCCTCTTAAACCCCACTATTGTATCTGCCTCCACCACCACCCTGGCAGTGCATTCCAGGCCCCCACTATTCTCTGGGTAGAAAACGTACTCCATGAAACTTTCCCCCTCATACCTTATAGCTACGTCCTCTAGTGTTGGCCATTTCCACCCCGGGAAAAAGGTTCTGTCTATCCTATCGAAGCCACTCATAGTTTTATGTACTTCGATCAAGTCTCTCCTCCACCTCAGATGCTGCAGATAAAACAATCCATGTCGACACAATCTCACCCTGTAGCTGAAACCCTCTAATCCAGGCAGCAACCTTCCTCTGCACCTTCTCTAAAGCCTCCACATCTTCCCTCTAATGGGGCAAACAGAAATGTATGCAATACTTCAAATACAGCCTAACCAAAGTCCTATAGAGTCCCTTGTGTCCCCTCTGTTTGTTTAAAATAGATTACAAGAGAGACGGAGGGAACCGTGGGCCAATTTGATACACTTCCACACTTGCGACTTTGAATAACTTCAAAGTCAACCTCATTAACTTGATTAACTACAAAACCTACAGGCTTTGGATTGCCTGAAGATGCCAATAGAGAAGCACCATGTGGGATACCTTTCAACGTGATTCTCGGTGAAGCTGTCACAGTAGCAGAGCGGACCTCCGACCATTTGTACTGAGGTGCCGGGCGACCCACCGTTGAGTGACAGAGCAATGTAACGTTATTTCCTATGTACGGTTTTCCAATCACTTTGCACTCTGGAATCGATGGTGGAACTGCCAATTGGGAGGAAAGGACATACATCAGTATCACGCATGAAGAGTATTGCCTGACCTCATGGGCAAAGCATATATGAAGGTCAGGTACCAGTAGGGTAACAGATTTCTGAAGGCAGATAAATTGGAGAAATTTTCAGAATAATCTCTGGTGGGTTTTTTTTTGGACATTGGCAAAATATTTATAAATATCAGCAGATTTATAAATCATAACAAACACCAACAGTGAAGTGATCATTTATGTAGGATATACATCTTTCATTCACCATTAAACCATGTGAATCTACTCATTTAAATTGACGTGATAGTTATTTTGTTGGAATATTTGGAATTTCTTTAAATTATCTATTCATTGTTTGAAAGACATTCATGGGCCTGTCCCACTTAGGCGATTTTTTCGGCGACTGCTGGCGACTATTATAATTGTAGCAGGTCGCCGAAAAACTGGCGACTGGACCATCCTACGACAATGTCTACAACAACCTACCTCCTAGTCGACGTCAAGCTACGGCAAGCTACCGACAACCGGCGTCCCATTAGGACGTCCACATACGACCACACCTACGTTAACCTACGTCCACCCGCGACAAGCTACGACAAGATAAGATAAGACAATTCAGTCGCTGGTACCTGTCGCCAGTTGACGTAGGTAGTCGCCAATAGAATTCACCGAAGTCAGCACAGGCGACAACCTACTTCATCCTGGCGACAACCTGTGTCATCTTGGCGACAACCTACGACAGCACCTATGTCAGGAGAAGTCAAGGTACACTCATTGGCATCAAGCAGACTGTCGTCGAAAAGTTTTGAACATTTCAAAACCCAGCGGCGACCAGAAAAACGCTACGATTCTTTGGGCGACTGAGGAGACCACTCACGACCAAACAGGAGACACCCCGGTGACCATGTGGAGACAGTCTAGTCACCTATAATCGCCTAAAAAATCACCTAAGTGGGGCAGGGGCATAAGGGATATCTGCTGTGCTTTGACATTTAAATGTGGAGCAATACTTAAGAAACCAATAAGAACAGTTTCCCCTCCTTACCTCGCACAATTAAATTGACAAATGCCTCACTCGGTCCAGTGAAGTCTGGAGGATTGTTGATATCGCAAGAATACCTGCCAGTGTCTGATGACTTGGTGTTTTCAATTCTAATGGAAGCAACTCCTTTGGTTGGTTCCTGATCAATCAGATTGATTCTATTCGCTTGAGGCCCAAGTTTATAAACTTTTCCATCGGTGTAGTAAAGAATCTAAACAGATGAAATGATGTTAAAGAAATCATTTGTTAAAATACATTATCTTGATTCATTCCGTCTAACCATTGTCCTTGTAAGATAATAAATCTCCTAGAAGTACAAAGTGCTGGAGTAACAACGGATCAGCCAGTTTCTCTGGAGAACATGGAGAGGTGACGTTTTAGGTCGGGACCCTTCTTCAGAATATGTAGCCCCACTCCACTCTGGTTTGGTGGACTTTAGTCATGGGAGAAGAAGGGTCCCGACCCGAATTGTTGCCTATCCATGTATTCCAGATTTTCCATCTGACCCACTGGTTTGCTCCAGCTCTTTGTCTCTTTTTTTGATAAACAAGCATCTGCACTTCCTAAAGTCTACAATTTCTGAGGCTTCTGATCCAGTACAAAGATTTAGTAGCCAATTGCTTCCAATTTGTTAATCCTTTCTCTCTGTATGGATTCCAATGTGGAACTGCCAGCACTCCACCTTGTAGCTGTGCTTATTTTAGAACAATAGCTCATTCTTCCTATCCTTTGATTCTCTAACTCATGCCTCTGCAAAGACAAATGCTAAGTGGTTGTTTAATTCCTCTGCTTTTTTCTTGTAGATCATCATGAGTTCTCCTGTCGCAAAAAAAACAACTGCCAGAGGAACTCAATGGGTTAAACAACATCCGTGGGAATGAAATGATGGTTGACGTTTCGAGTCGAGACCTTACATCAGAAGTCCTCAGATGCTGTTTGATCCATTGAGTTTACATTCTGCTCCAGATTCCAGCGTCTGCTGTTTCTTGTATTTCCATAAATTCTGCTGCCTCTCTCTCTGTAAAGGGCCCATATTCATCCTCACATAGTTTCCTTTTTAAGAAAGTGTATAGGTTTCACACCCCATTTTTATACTTCTCGCCATCCTACTTTCTTCTTCTTGCGTATGGCTAAAGTTGCACAGCCTAAAGTTGTCGGACAACTTGTTCTATTTGATCTTATTTGATTGTGCACGCCAGGTTGATTGCATTCGTCGAAACAGGGCGGACCACGTGAACGTTGCAATCTCCCACCCTACCATCCTACTTTCATATCCTAGCTTGCCTGTATCTGTCAATTTCTAGGTCCTCCTTTACTGAGTCCGTAAATGCCTACTGCTATTTCTGGCAACTTTATAAGCCTCCTCTTTGGATTTAATGCTGACTTCAATTTCTCTTGTCAGCCATGGATTAATAATTTTTCATTGTGGGTTTTAATGCCTTGAAGGATTTTTTTTGCAACTGATGCATTCTTTCCTTAAATGCTGAGCTTTGCCTATCTATACCTTTCAATGTATTCTCTTAATCAAGCACATCTAACTCACCCCTTCCCCCACCCTAGTTGTCCTACTAGTTCCACTGTTCACATCCTTGTTTCCCTTCGTTATCCCCTCATCCCTAACCAACAATGGGCCATTATGGGCTCCACTCCTCCTTGGTTATTTGTTGCCGGCCCTGCTTTGTTATGGCCTTTTCTTACCTTCAGTTCTCTCCCCTCTACTTTCAGTCTGAAGAAGGGTCCCGACCCGAAACGTCATCTATCCTTTTTCTCCAGAGATGCTGTCTGACCCGTTGAGTTAATCCAGCATTTTGTGTCTATCTTCGGTATAAACCAGCATCTGCAGTTCCCTTCTACACATTTAACTCACCTCTCAGTTCCCCAGTGCCCTGTTCTGTCCCTTATTTCACTTTCAACAGTAACATTTACAAACTTAAATGTTTGTGTATTAGTAAACACCTTCCAAAGAGCTGTGCAGATAATTCTGTGAGACATCGCTGAACTTTCCCCATAAATACAGTGTTCCTATTTTCCCTGTGGTCTGGCATATGGTTGTGAGTAGGAGATATGTTATGATGTGGAGTAATGAATGACGCAAAACTAAAACTTACCTTTTCTGCTTGTGCATTTTCAGTTGGCCCTGGTGTAAATCGCCATTCAAGAGAGAACTGGGATTCAACGACTGTTTTGTAACTGCAGTCAAGGGTAGCATTGTTGCCAATGTTTACTATTACATGCGGGTGACTTGTTGTGACATATATTGATAGTGCAGGATCTGGAAAAGTAAATTTGAGAGAATTACTTGCACACGACAATTCGTGGTAAAAATTAATTATTTCCTGGAACTCAGTCTTTATACAGTATCTCCATATGATAATGAGGGAGGCCCTTCAGCCCATTGATTCCATCCCAGCTCACAAAATGATCCCATCTCCACAGTACATTGCCTTGCATCCCTGCATTTACATCCAACTGCTCCGAGATTATATCAATCACCTACAACCTTGGAGTCATTACTCTACCAAGTCACGTGTTCTTGGAATTGGCGAGGAAACTGGAGCACTCAGGGAAAATCAACCCATTCACAAGGAGAACATGCAACCTCCACATAGACAAAACCCAAGGTCAGGATTTAAACTGGGTCACTGCAGCTGTGACTAACTAGTAACTGCACCTCTTTGTCAGGACCATCATTGTCAATTCCCACTTTCTTTGAAGTATCTTATTGTTTGCTGCTCAAGCTACTCTTCAGCAGAGTGAAGTGATCAAGGTGAAGAAACTTCATAGCACAATGTAGCAACTTACCTGTGATATTGGTTGCGAGCTGTCACCATGTTACAATAAACTGGATAAATAAGGGGCATTGACTGAGCTGCCAGCATAAGAATATCGACTTTCTCTTCACTTGCCATTAACCATCAGTGAACAGGAATTGATAGGGCAGGCCTGCATCCCTCATTCCAAGCGGGTACCAGGAATCAGTAATACACATATTAATTAATCTAGGTTTGACTACCAGCTACCACATAGATAGATGGATTAATTGTGCTGAAAGTGACCTGGCCTTCCTTGAGAATGTAGTTCAGCAAGCAACAGGCAAGCCAAACAATATGTTGGCCTTTAATACAAAATCAAAACGAGCACAAACATAGAGGTGGAGACATAAGGAACAGCTGATGCTGGAGTCTTGCATAGAATACAGTGTAAAGACGGTAGAGTGTAATGAAGATTGCCCAGAGTGATTCCTTGTCAAATATGTAGTGGTGTAAACATATTGGCTGATATTGACTGCAGTTTAATTGGCTAAGAAGTGATCTCTCTGAAATGTACAAAGGTAGACAAAAATGCTGGAGAAACTCAGTGGGTGAGGCAGCATCTATGGAGCGAAGGAAATAGGCGACGTTTCGGGTCGAGACCCTTCTTCAGACTGATGTGGGGGTCGGGGGGTGGCGGGAAGATGAAAGGAAGAGGCGGAGACAGTAGGCTGTGGGAGAGCTGGGAAGGAGAGGGGAAAGAAGGAGAAAGCAGGGACTACCTAAAATTGGAGAAGTCAATGTTCAAATTATTCAAGTGAAATATGAGGTCTCTGAAATGTACATGTTCATTGTGGGGCTAGATGGCAAATGCCAAATTGATGCTGCCCAGGCTGTTGAATCTGGATATAAGAGTCACAAACTTAGACTAAGGAGCTGGCCATTCGGCACAGAGATGAAGGAAACTTTCTTCACCCAGAGTGAGGTGAGCCTTTGATATTCTGAATGTTAGAGTGGGCACAAATTGCTGAATAGCCTATTATTTTTGTCTTTTATATTCTTATGAAATTGTAGCTGTTTTTGGTCATTTATACATTACAACCGAATAATTTGCAAGGTGCAGTCTTTCAATGCTGATGGCCATTCCATTCCTTCACATCTAATTCTCAGCTGAGCTTATTCATTTGTACTCAATTTTCAGGGAAGAGCAGCGGTATCTATGCTTCAAAACACAGGGCGGCACTGTAGCGCAGTGGTAGAGTTTCTGCCTTAGAGTGTCGGAGTCCGGGATCGATCCTGATTAGGGTTGCTCTCTGAATGGAGTTTGTACATTCTTCCCGTGACCTGCGTGGGTTTTCTCCAAGTGCTCCAGTTTCCTCCGACACTCCAAAGACATACAGGTTTGAAGGCTAATTGGCTTGGTAAAATTGTAAATTGTCTCCAGTGCATGTACGATAGTGTCAGTGTGCGGGGATCACTGGTTGGCGCAGACTTGGCGGACTCAATGGCCTGTTTCGGGCTGTATAAACTAAATTAAACTAAATACAGAAGCCCCGTGACAGCATCATGTGACAGGATAATTTCCATTCTCAATCAAAACAATGGATCAACTGGGCTTATATTCACTGGAATTTAGAAAGATGAGAGGGCATCTTATAGAAACATATACAATTCTTAAGGGATTGGACAGTCTAGATGCAGGAAAAATGATCCCGATGTTGGGGGAGTCCAGAACCAGGGGTCACAGTGTAAGAATAAGGGATAGACCATTTAGGACTGAGATGAGGAAAAACATTTTCACCTAGAGAGTTATGAATATGTGGAATTCTCTGGCAAAGAAGGCAGTGGAGGACAATCCACTGGATGTTTTCAAAAAAGAGTTAGATATAGCTCTTATGGCTAATGGAATCAAGGGATATGGGGAGAAAGCAGGAATGGGGTACGGATTCTGGATGATCAGCCATGATCATATTGAATGGTGGTGCTGTCTTGAAGGGGCGAATGGCCTACTCCTGCACCTATTTTCTATGTTCTATGTTTCTCACAATGCACATGATGCTCCACATTGACAGTATTGCCTGTCTCTCATTGTTTAGTAGTCCTTGTAGTAGCAATATCAGAATATTAGTGAGTCTTTTGCACCACTGTAGTCCTTAATTACAATGTTTCATCCTTCCAGGTAATATCACATCCAGATGAGAGAGATTTTATTTGACCAGAAGAATGGAAAATGGGAGCAATCAAGTTCACCAAGTTTTTAAAAGCCACCTTATCTTGCACTCTATTAAATGTTTTTCAAAACAGGTCAGCAAACTGATCAGACCGTTAGATTAAAACAAGCTTCGTTCCCGAACTGTTGCATGGTTAGCTCAGTAACCTGACCTGTTTTCAGTAACGCTTTGCAGAATAAAAGTCAAGTGTGAATATGTCTGAAGAATGATCTCAACCCAAACTGTCACCCATTCCTTCTCTCCAGAGATGCTGCCTGTCCCGTTGAGTTACTCCAGCATTTTGTGTCTACCTTCAAGTGTCCCTATGTATTAGCACTGACTTACTTTTTAACAGTATTTAGGATCGAGTTAGTGCTCAATGTTAAGGACCTCTAAGGCCCCTCTCACACACTACAAAGCTGATTAATTCCCATAGCTTCATTTGTCTGGATTCTGACAACATAGTAGATATCATATCATAAAGAAGCATTGCAAGGATCTTGGAGCTGTGGTTTTCACATCAGCTGAATCTGGTCTTATTTTGAAACTAGTTAATCTATACATTTATAAATAGAAAGAAGATATGATGAGTTTAATTGTGATAAAAATAATCGTATTGAATTCCCCAATGAAGTGTGAAAAGTATGATTGTGGCTATAATCTTAGAGGTAAGGTGATGATGATTTTTTGTCTCCAAGTTTGTTGCATTGTTTAATCCCCTCAGTTTTTCAGCCAATCCTTCTCAGCCAACAAATATTAATAATAATAATAATAGATTTTATTTATGGGCGCCTTTCACAAAGTCTCAAGGACACCTTACAAAGTTTAACAAATAGTGTAGAAACATATAAGCGGAATGAAATAAATAGCAAAGACATCACCAGAACACAAATTAAAGATAGAATTAAATCCAATAACAAAAATCAAAAACACAATATGGAAGAGAGATCAGCGGCTGCTAAAGCGCGCCAGCGTCCACTCTCCCTTCCGACCGCCATCTTGGAGAAAGACTAACATAGACACTACACATTACACACAAAATCATCCCCCCACAATGATTACCACTGTGGGGGAAGGCACAATGTCCAGTCCCCAACCCCAGTTCACCCAAAGTCAGGCCTATTGAGGCCTCCACAGTTGCCTCTACGGAGGCCCGATGTTCCTGGCCGTTCTCGCCGGGTGTTGTTGCCCCGGCGTCGGGAGAGTCCTCACAGCGGCTGGGACGGCTGGAACAGCCGATCTCCTACCGGAGTCCGTGGCACCTGAAGCCGACAAGGCCGCGCCGATTTGGAGCTCTGAGGCTCCCGATGTTAGAGTCGGCACCGCCGCCCGCAGCTGGCCGCTCCACAGTCCAGCAGCCCGGAGGTGTTGAGCTCGGCGGTCCAGCTCACCGGAGCTCCAGCGCGTCGATCCAGCGCGGCAACCCAGGCAAGGCATCGCCCGCTCTGCGATAGCGCTCCAGCACTGTGCCGCCACCGAAGCTGAAGGTGTAGGGCAGTCCCCGCAGGAAAACGCAGCTCCAGGCCCGCTGGTAGGCCACGAGGACGGGTCGACGGGGCAGCCCAGAGAAAAAGCTGCCTCACCGACCAGGTAGGGACCTAGAGATAGTTTACCCCTTACCCCCCTACATTAAAAGTCAAAATTCCCCTAGACATAGACAGGGAAAAAAAGGAAAAAAAAGAAGAAAAAACCCCTAAAAACTAAATAAAAAAGTGAATTGAACGGACGGCTGCTGATTAGCAGCCGTTCCCCAAGATGCTTTGTCCCCATAATACACACAATATTGTGTGTATTGCTCAATCATTGTAAGGAGTTCATTGCCTTTCAACCATTTCAAATGACTTTCAGGATTAACAATGTGAGCCCACTCACTGATAGAGTAAGTATGTACATAAAGCCACAGTAAAACCACATGATTGAATCCAAAACTGATCCCAACAGCAATAGTCTGTTAATCAGCACACTAATTCCTTTCTCCTTTCACTGTTCAGCTGGGATCAGATTTCATGAAATGTAATTTCCTGTAAAACTTAATTCTTCCTCCCTACATGTCAGCGGAAATTTAACCACTGGGTAAATGGCACCTTAAGGGATAGTTCTAATGCAGTAATTTAGGTTTAGGTTTTTTAGGTTTAATATTATTTAGAATTAGGTTTATTATTATTACACATACCAAGGTACAATGAAAGGCTTTATTTTGCATGATATCCAAATGGATCAAATATACCCTACGTAAATATAATCAATTCAAGGTCAAGTACAATAGATAGTACTAGATAGGGCAAAGGGGATGATACAAAGTGCAGAATACAGTTCTCAGCATTGTAGCGCTTCAGTTCCATAGACAAAGTTCAAAGCACGCAATGGGGTAGAGGTAAATCGGACAGTACCCTAGTATATGGAAGGGCCGTTCAGAAGCCTTATAACGGGGGGGGGGGGGGGGACAAACTGTTCTTGAGTCTGGTGGTGTGAGTTTTCAAGCTTCTGTGCCTTCTGCTGGATGGGAGCAGGGAGAAGAGAGAATGATGTAGGGTGGGACAACTCTTTAACTGCGTTAGCTGCTTTTCCACAGCAGCATGGTGTAGATGGAGTCAGTGGTGGGAAGACTCACTTGATTAGCACCAAAAACACAGGTGCCTTCTGCAATACACAATATAGCAAATGAAAATCAATAAACTGCAGAAGCTGGGAATCCAAAATAAAAACAGACAAAGTTAGAAACACTCAGCAAGTCAGGTTAAATCTAGAAAGAGAAACAAATTTAATGTTTCAAGTCAAAGATGCAAGCTCTCCAATCTGAAATGTCAACCTTCTTTACATAGATGCTGTCTGACCCACTGAGTGTTTAGCTTAGTTTAAAAATACAGCATGGAAACAAGACCTTCAGCCACGGAATCCATGCTGACCATCAAATCACTTGTTTACACTACTTCTGGTATCTAGTTCTAGTCTGAAACCAATGCGGTCACAGGGAGAACGTGCAAACTCCGCACAGACAGCACCCAAGGTCAGAATCGAACCTGGGTCTCTGCTGTTGTAAGATGGCTGCTCTACCAGCTGCGCCACTGTGCTTCCCCAAAGTGTTCCATCACCATCTGTTGTTTTCTCAAAGGGTATGACAGCAGCACCAAGACCAACCATGAGAAGAATCACCAATGTAGTACATGACAAAAAGTAAGTTGATTCCAGTCAGGGGAGTTTGTGAGCTGAGCAATGTGAGGAAAGGCCTGATTCACATTCCTGGTGACCGCCTTGAGAAACCTGTGGAGAATTGTATATTGGAAAGGAGAAATATATTGATTCCAAATATGATTCCCATCAAATGAAAGATACTGTGATTGCTTGAAGTCGAAAAAATAAATAGAAGATATTGAAAATACTCAGCAGAGCAGAGTTGATATGAAGCCATGGACCTAAATCATTAATTCTATTTCCCTTCACAAATACTGCCTGAAGGGCTGTGTATTTCCAGCATTGTCTTTAATTTATGGCTCCTCTCGTTCCTTTGTATCTGCCAGCATTAGTTTGGACTTGATCCCGACAGATATCAGTAGACTGCCCTAGTAAATCCTATTCAGTATGGGTCAGACATAGAAGAGTGACAATTGGAAGAATGCAATAAAAGCTGCTTTGCTTTTTTTATTCACGTGGTCTTCATTGGAAATAAAATGCATTGTTTTAGCATCATTAATGTCCTTAAGGTGTTGGGTAAGCCATCTCTTGATCCATGGCAATCTCTCAGGTGAAGGAATGGCAATATATTTCCATGTCAGAATAGCATACGACCTGGAGAAGATACCTGGAGATGTTGAGGTACCTTGCACCTCTGTCTTTGTCTTCCTCAACTGGAGAGTTAGGGCATTTTGGAGGTGTCATGAAAAGATCTTGCACATTGTGCACACTGCAACCACATTGTACCAGATGAAACATGAGCAAATGCAAGTTGTGGAGATAAAGCAAATCCTGTGGTCTATTTGGCCTCCATTTCTTTGAGTGATGCCAGATGTTCACTCACCCAGGCAAGTAGACAATGCTCTCCACAACTTGCATTTGCTCATTTTTTACATGTGTCCAACTGTGGCAAAAAAAAAACTGCTGGAGGAACCCAATGTGTCAGGCAGCATCTGTGGAGGGGAATGGGTAGGCGATGTTTCGGGTCGGGATCCTTCTTCAGACTGATGGATGCTACAAATACTTTGGGAATCAGGAGGTGATTTACTTGCTGTAAGAATATCCAGATTTTAAACTGCTCTGGAAACACGAGAGTGTATATATACCTGGTCCAGATAAGTTTCTAGTTGACCGCCCCACAACCCCCACGATGCTGTAGATGTGCCACTTGGCGAGAGTGAGGCAATTAGCTTCTGCTTGTTGGCGATGAGAAGCCCTGGTGTTTGCAAGTGTTATCATGATTTGGTCCTGGGCCCAAGCCTGAAAATAATTTCCATCTTACTGCAGGGGGCACAGATCTGCTTAATTACCTTAAGATATTCAAATGGAACTGAGTACTGTGCAATATAATAATCAGTAAACAAACCCATTTCTAAAGTGAAGATGCTTCTGAAGGTGGTTGGACTTGGGACTTTGCCCTGAGGAACTTTTGCAAGAGTCGAGACCGTTCTTCAGTTATGGGCAGCAGCCACCAGCATAACTTATGGGGTCACTTGTACTGTGCTCAACTCCATAGCTGAACTGTGGGGACCTACAAAGTGTTACTTTCACTGACAGAATAGTCCAATTCCAGCTGGAATAGATTTACTGAGTTGGTCTGTTTAGAACATGGCCCTCCAGTTAAGTATTGCTGCAAAAGGAATAAAGACGAGTATAAGTTTGGAATTGAAAAAGAACATTCTCTTCTCCTCACAGCAGGATGTGGCCCAATTCTGTCAGAGAAAGTTTATGAGAACTAATTATAGCAGCTCTAGTTATGCAGTGATATTTTCAGACCTCAGTGTTTGAGACACCCATGCTCAACAGTGCTGGGTGAACTAGTCGTAGATTATCATAGACCCATCTATGGGTCAGCGTAGTAGGAGCTGGGCTGAAATACTTTAATTCACAATCAGAAAGAGTAGGTCACTGCAAAACAATAAAGAATACGAGGGGTAACTTTTTCACACAAAGGGTGGTGGGTGTATGGAACAAGGTGCCAGAGAAGGTAGTTGAGGCTGGGACTAAGAAACAGTTAGACAGATAAATGGATAGGACGGGTTTGCAGGGATATGGACCAAGCACAGGCATGTGGGACTAGTGTAGCTGGGACATTGTTGGCCGGTGTGGGCAAGTTGGCACAAAGGGCCTGTTTCCACACTGTATCACTCTATGACTCTATGACCTTAGAGATTAAGAATTCATATTTAATTATCTACCTTACAGCAGTAGCTATGGTTGTAAATTAAATTAACTTTAATGCATTTGACCTGGATCAGACTGAAGGTTGGCCAGGTCAAAGATAGATCTTTTGTCTTCTTTTTATTTCTGGGCTTTGTCCACCCATCTGCCAATCAACACCCTCTTGCCTGTATCCACCTATCACTCGCCTGGCTTTGTTTTGCTTAAGGTAGACACAAAGTGCTGGAGTAACTCAATGGGTCAGACAGCATCTCTATAGGAAAAGGATGAGTGATGTTTCAGGTCGGAACCCTTCTTCATCAAGACTGACGAAGGATTCTGACCCGAAATGTCACATCATTTTTCTTCAGAGATGTTGCCTGACCCGCTGAGTTACTCCAGCATTTTGTTTCTATCTTTGGTATAAACCAGCATCTGCACTTCCTTCCTACACATTTTGTCCTGCCCTACCTTTGTTCCAGCTTTCTATCTACTACTACAATCCATCTGAAGAAGGGCCCCAACCTGAAACATGGCCTACCCATATCCTCCAGAGATGCTGAGTTCCTCCAGCACTTTGTGTTTTTTGCTCAAGATTCCAGCTTCTGCAGTTCCTTGTGTCTACTCATGATAGTTCCTGATGGAAAGCACATGTGCAAAATCATACATCATTACCCAAATGCTCACATAATGAATAACCTCCTGACACCAACCCTGCTTAGGGATGGTAGCTCTTTGAATAGGTGTCCTCACACCTTCACCCTGATCCATCGGGTATCTTCAATGCAAGAGGGAAGAAAAACCAATTACAAGAACAAAATATCACAGACTCCTGAATGTTATTCTGAGAAAGTGGGGAGTTAAAGGCTTCTTGGCAGCATGTGTTTGAAGATGTAATAAAAATGAAAATGTTGGAACTACTCAGCAGGCAGTCTGTGTGAGGAGAGAAATGCCGAGAGACTGGGTTATGAAATGGAGTACTTTTTAATGATACACACAATCCAAATACAGGCAGCCACCTCAATGCAAATAATTCAAATGTTCTGAAGAGAGATTTTGAACAAAGAATGAGGTTGTGCGCAACACCTTTCCAAGTCTTACATCCTGAATCAAGCTTTATGTGGTGGCTTGAACCTCACACGTCAAATCTGAGCTCTTGGACAGTCCCAGGAGCTGACCCATGTCAAGTAAAGTTCTGCTGCAAATAGTCATGAAGTGAGTGAATCTCCTCAGAGTTTCCCCACAGCTTTAGAATGAGTCCACGAGGATTGCATCGAGCAATTGTTAAAGTCATGAAAATGGTCCAAGTAGTTTCAAGCCCCAGACCTTTCAGATGTATCGCCCTCTTTTTGACAGAGGCAATATACATTACTTGGTTTACCAGTTTTCAAATGTAAAGCTTGTTCTTTTTTTTCTTGTAAAGCTCTATGTTCGATCTTCGTTGCTCCAAGCATTTAAAGTGCATCATACAAGGTGTCTATGTTATAGTTTTACAGGCACTATTGTGCATTAGCATGCAACAAAAGCTTTTCACTGTACCCCAGTATACGTAACGTGACAATAAACAATACTGATTGTTTGGGGTGAGGATAAAGGGTCTATGAACAAATGCAAGCCCTTGACACCTCACAGTGTTTTCCTGTGTTAATCACTATTCCAGGGATCATATGCAATGACATTCCATGAGGGATTCTTGACTACGTTGCAGGAATGAGGTTTGTGGGCATGCTCTATTAGTGTGCAGGCTAATAATTGGACAAGTGGCCTGAAAGTAAGACACTATATCCATCAATGGAGCATAAATTGGCCTCGACAAATATTTTAAGAAGGGTACAACCACTGACAAAGGTTTCTGGGATTGACTTAATGTTGTTGTATTTAATGCTAACTCTAACAACTATTTACCAATGCACTCCTTAACAACAATGCTCACAATAAATCTAAACCCTACACAATGCATTCCTAATAGACATTGCAACGACATTGCTACTCCAAGCTTACGGTATAACCAGTTGTAGTTAAGTGTAATATTCATGGGAACTTAATGTCATATTAATAAACAGAAATAAAATTGGATTATACCATAGACTATTCATCTATCCAATCATGCTGTTATTAACACTTTGTGAGATTCAGCTAAGAAATAAAAGGCAATTTAGTTTAGTTAAGTTTAGAGATAAAGCGCGGAAACAGGCCCGTTGGCCCATCAAGTCCGCACCGACCAGCGATCCCCGCACATTAACACTATCCTACACACACTAGGAACAAGTTACACCAAGCCAATTAACCAACATGCCTGTACATCTTTGGAATGTGGGAGCAAACCGATGGTCTCGGAGAAGACCCACGCGCTCACGGGGAGAACGTACAAACTCCGTACAGACAGCACCCGTAGTCAGGATCGAATCTGGATCTCCGGCACTACAAGCACTGTCATGTAGCAACACTGCACCACCGTGACCACCCATTGAACCATTTTCAGTAAGATAACCTCTCATTAAGATAACTTCTCCTTATTCTGAACTCATAAGGACCGAAACATGGACCGTACAATTGTGACATGAATGAAATGTGATTTGTGTAAGATGGTCCGTGTTGGTGTTACAATTTGTGTAAAATGGTTAATATATGGAATATCCGATGAGTATGATTTATGGCGCATACTCCTTGGCTCATACATTTGAAAAATGAAATCCATGTTAAGACATCAACAAGATTCTGACGGCAATTTAAAACTAAATGTTGGAGCAACTGCCTTCACCATCAGCGAGAGGTGGCCGTAACCATGGCAACTATCTTGTGGGTTCCATTCAAAATGTAATGATTTCGAAAGGAACCTATTCCTTCAATACAAAATGGAGGAAGTAAAACATCCCCGTTGTCGGACTCATTCTGTAATGTCCAGCTGTGGCAACCAGTTCGTTCTATTCAATGGCCCAGCCTCAGGTGACCATGGTCATTGCGCAACTTGCCACCACTAAACATTTCATGGACATCAGCAACCCAGAAGCACTGAGATGTTCCCCCTGAATTGTTTCTTTAAAATGATTTTCTTACAGTGGAGGTAGAAACAAGAGGAAAACAATTACAGTAAAGCAGAACACACCAATGTAAACCAATAAGTCTGTGTCTGACCAAATGCTCAGCATAGCTCAATGTAACACCTATGTTGACCGAATCTCACCAAATGTCCAGCTCAGTGTTACACCATCACTGATCATGAGGATTATGACTGAACAAACGGTCAGTACACTGTAATATCAATGCAGACCAATAAGTCGGCGTCTGACCAAATGCCCAACTCATTGTACCATCAACACAGACTAATGGAACTGTCAGACCAACTGCCCAGCTCAGTATAACATCACCACTGACCTATGGGACTGTGTTGAATTAAATGCCCAGCATAGCTCTGTGTAACATCAACACTGGCCAATGGGTCTATGTCTGTCCAAATGCCCAGCACAGTACAACACCAACACTGACCGATGGGACTGTCTGACCAAACCCCTGGCTGATTTGCAGTACCTTTGGCTCTGCTATTTATGTCAAGGACACTGATCGCATTGTTTAGAACATTGCAAGTTGCCAATATCTACTCACCAAAGTACAGGATAGAAGAAAAGATCAGAATACATTTCCGCAGCATTCTGAGGGAAAGCTCGTTCTGATGCGGCCCCCTTCATGAAACTCTCCCTTCCACTGTTGTCCGGGGCTAAAGCATGGAAGTGTTTCATTTTGTGATAAGGGGCTTTATCTCTCCCAGGCCTTGAGCAAACATTTCACTTAATGTTTACGGTCCAACGCAGTAACCAAACAGAATGGAACCAACAGAGCAGCTAGTTATTCATTCACCGTTCTCTCAAATTGGAGACTCAGTTTTTCATTTTATGGAGTTATATATTTTCATATTATTATTTTATATTAAGTTTTAAAAATTATTTACAATTTCCATCTGATAACATACAATGGCTACAGTTTAAGTTGCTGCCACTTTTGTTCATGAAGAATGACTAATCTTAGTAAATAACAAGACTGAGAGGAATCGAAACTCCTTTTCAGTACTGGGTAAAACCCTGTGTTACCACAAGGAAGGTCATGCATTTTGCTCCAATGAAGTAATCTATGTATCTGAAATAAAAGCAGAAAATGCTGGAAAGACTCAGCAGGTCAGACAGCATCTGTGATATTGGAAAAAGAAACAGTTAAGGGCATGTCCCACCTTCATGACCTAATTCATGACCTTTTTTACTCGTGGACATTTTTAATCATGCTAGAAAAAACGCCCCGACCTACTTGATGCCACGAGTACCTACGACTAGCATCATGGCCTGCTACGACCTACCTACGACCTCGTGACGACCATGCTGCGAGTATGAGTCAAAGGCAAACTCGGCAGAAGTCGTGAATTAGGTCGTGAAAGTGGGACAGGCCCTTGTCCAGGACTCTTCATCATTGTTAACTATTTCCCTGTGTACAATGTGTATAGGAAAGAACTGCAGATGCTGGTTTAAATCAAAGGTAGACACAAAATGCCTGCCCCGCTGAGTTACTGCAGCATTTTGTGTCTCCCTGTGGCATTTTCTGGTTTTATTTTAGATTTCCGGCATTTCCATTTTTCAATATTAAATTTATTTATCTTCTGAAAGATTTGCTATTCAAACCTTACTCTCCTATTATGGTTTGAAATAACCTGATTATTTCTCTCTCATTTTCTCTTTTCCAACACTGCACGCTAAACATGTATGACAATCCTCAGTACCCTCGCACAACATTCTCTGCCCTCTTTTCCCACTTTCCCCCATTGGAAAGTCCTCTTTTTGATTGATCCTGCTTTGAGAGAGAGCCTCTCTCCTCTTCCTCCTGAAAAAACTCCATCTTGTCCTCTCTCCCCTTGACACACTTTTTCTCCATCGTTTGAGAGTCACTATTACCTTTTCTCCTCGGGATCACTGTCTCTGTTCTTGCTGTGAGTGGATAATGAGGCTGCTGTTAAATTTTGTTCCATTGTTCACAAATGTTCACAAATGTTCACAAAACTCAGTAAGTTCTCATGATCTCCCTCTCAATTGAGAGCGTGGCGCCAGCAATGGCTGCCTCACCAACAGTCTGTCTGTCCCTTCCTTCTTTGCGTTTTAATAGTATGTGTGAAATTATGATTTTAGTGTTCTTTAGCTTGTTTTACGTGGCGGGGTGGGGGGGGGGGGGGGTTGGGGGAAACTTTTTCTAATCTCTTACCTAAAAAGGAGATGCGATTTTTTTCCGGATCGTATGTCCGTCCGCACTGCGGCCTAACATCGAGGAGTTGGCGGCCTTTGCTGGAGACCGACTTTTGACAGCTCCACCGCTGGGAGCCTACGGGACTTTACCATCGTGGAGCCCGCGATTCCTTTGCCAGGGATCGACCTTGGAGTTCCAACCATGGGTGCTTGCGGACTTAACATCACGGAGCTCGTAGTCTCTGGTCAGAGACCGACTCCAAGCCGCAGGACCTTCGACCACCCCGACGCGGGAGTTTCGATCGCCCCGATGCGGGGATTTCGACCGCCCCGATGCGGGAGCTTCGACCGCAGGCTGCGGGAGCTTCGATCGCCCCGATAGATGGTTCGACTGCCCCGACCGCGGGAGAATAAAGAGGAAAATTTGACTTTTTTGCGTTCCATCACAGTGAGGAATGTGGGGAATCTGTTGTGGTGGATGTTTATGTTAACTTTTATGTAGTTGTGTGTCTTGTTGCTTTTTTTTAGTATGGCTGCATGGTAATTCGCATATCGCTGTACCTTAATTGGTACATATGACAATAAAAAACCTTTGAAACCTTTGAATTGTTGGATCCCCAACTGTTAAGCAAACTCCTGGAAAGAGGCCCTGGTTTCACAGAAAAAACAGCATCCTGGAGGTTAAAGCACTGCCCTCCTTCATGTGGACTCAGGTGGAAGTGATCGGTGAGTTCTGGAGGACTCTTGAATGTTCTTATGTAACATGATCCCATTTCTTCAGATCTGAGGTAGACAATCAGAGCCTCGCTCTCTCAGGATGGAAACATCAAACAATACAGGGTATGGTTTTAAGGTGAGAGGGTCAGTTTAAAGGAGATGTGCAGGGCAAGGTTTTTAAAGGGTGTTGGAACGTACTACTGGGATGTTGGTGGAGGCAGATAAGTTAGTGGTGCTTAGGAGGCAACAGGCTCTTTTACCCACTAAGTTCATGTCAACTGTTAACCACACAGTCACACCAATCCCATGTTAATCCCATTTATTTTTATTCTTCCCATATTCTCATCAATTCCCTCAGATTGTATCAGTCAGCTACACACTGGGGCAATTTACAGCGGCCAATTCACAAACCAAGCCGCACTGACACAGAGGATGCTGCCGTGAGGCTCAAGTCTTTTGGATCACTGTTTAATTATCAGCTGTCTGGCAAATTGCTTCCACACGGCACACACGCACACTGCATTATCCTGATGGTATTTCTCAACCACTGTTTTTTTTCTGTTGAGACGTTTAGTGTGGCAGAGGCTCCCTCTGGTGGAGGAAGAGATCATTTATAGGTGACAACAACACTAAGCTCTGCCAGTCTGAAATGCATTTTCAGTCAAGTTGCCAGCAACAAATGTTTGCTTAACTTTTCTCCATCTCCCTGGGCTGAGATCCTGGACCCAGCCCGCAGTCCACACTTATAAAAGCAGTTTAGTTTAGTTTAGCTTAGTTTAGTTTAGTTTAGTTTAGAGGTAGTGTGGAAGCAGGCCCTTTGGCCCAATGAGTCCGCACCAACCAGTGATCAACCCTTATACTAACACTATCCTACACATACCGGGGACAAAGGAGAACGTACAAACTCCATACAGACAGCACCAGTAGTCAGGATCGAGTCCGGGTCCCTGATGTCGTAAGGCAGCAACTCTACCGCTGCGCCACCATGGGCACAGTTCCATGTTGGGCTGTAGGAGCTGAATTACTGCCACTCCAGAGGTGTCCGGACAGAGTCTGGACTCCAAAGTCTCTCAGACAGCACACCTCCATGGGACAAAGCCCCCTGGAACTCCCTGACAGCCTTCAATGGTTCCCTGCGGTCATTTTTTGTTTTTTTGGGGGGGGGGGGGGGGTCTCGCTGATCATTAAAACATTTAGAAATTGTTTTTTTAATTTTTGAAAACATAAAATAATAAATTAATTGCAAAATAGAAGCAGAAGCAGTAAAATAAAGTAAAACAACTCAATGTTTTTCTGCAGAGCCACATATAAGTTTATGCTGCTTTTTTGATGGAAGACTCACCACATCCGATCTCAGAATGATTCTTGTCTGAATCACTGAAGAAGGTTCTTGATCCGAAACAGAGATGCTGCCTGTCCCGTGGAGTTACTCCAGCATTTTGTGTCTATCTTTAATCTCTAAACCAGCATCTACGGTTCCTTCCTACAGAATGATTCTTCTTGACTTCAAGTTCTTTCTCTCCTTATTGACCTTGTTTTCCATCTCAATGAACATTGAACTGCAAAAAGCTCTCTTGTATCCAACCATACCAGCTGAATCTAATCCTCTTCAGCTGAAGTGAAATGGTGGAGAAACACAATGATCTTCGCCGCCTTCCTCCCAGCCTGCAGGTGTTATTTGAATGATTCCTTGACCTTGCATGAAGTCATGGGGAAGCTTCAATGTTCACTCGAGCTGCAATTCACAACATTAAAGAGAGACCGAAAGTTATTTAACGATCTATTTCAACTGACCCATGGAATTGAGTCCAGCGTGATCCCACTGCCCTTCACTGCTCAGACTGCCACAAACAAATCTGATTGATTTCTGCTCTTGCTTTGATTTGGAAAGGTTTCCCAACTCTGCCAAGAACAACAACATTCGCAGTGCATTTATTTGTGAGCAGGCCTTTCCACTGTGAAGAAAATCAAAATAGCACCGCAGTTACAGGTGATAATCTTAAAACACAACGGAGCAGCCCGGAGGTGCAGCTGTAGAGTTGCTGCCTTACAGCGCTTTCATTGCCGGAGACCCGGGTTCCATCCCGATTGCGGGTGCTGTCTGTATGGAGTTTATACCTTCTCCCCGTGATTGCATGGGTTTTCTCCAAGATCTTTGGTTTCCTCCCACACTCCAAAGACGTACAAGTCTGTAGGTTAATTGGCTTGGTGCAAGTGTAAATTATCCCCAGTGCGTGTAGGATAGTATTAATGTGCGGAATCACTGGTCGGTGCAGACTCGGTGGGCTGAAGGGCCCGTTTTTGTGCTGTATCTCTAAAACTAAACTAAAGCAATGCATTGAGCATCAATGAAAATTAAACATGGCATTCCTAAAATGTGTAAGACAGCATGTTGCAGTGCATCATTGTTGTTCAGTTGATGAAAGACGCTCTAGGCCGCTGTGATGGAGCATGGGGTCTAGAGCTCAAAACCAGGCCTCACAGAGGTCGGACGAGCGCGCAGATTGGACGTGGCCTGCAACGGCACGGAGCGGACATTGACAGCATCACCACGCCAGCCGACCCCTGCAACACTGGCCCAGTGCTGCCGCAGAACTTGAAACTTGAAAGGCACAAATTGGCAGTGGAAATGTGGTGACTCTTTGTGTACTTGTTGAACCTATTTTCTATGTATCTATGTATCTACTGCCTCAGCGATGGCTACTATTCTTACACGGCAATCGTTGCACTCTTGTACTTGTATATGATTGTGTTTAGCTTAGTTTAGAGATACAGAGTTGAAACAGTCCCTTCAGCCCACCGAGTCCACACCGACCAGCGACCCCTGTACACTAGCTGTATCCTACACACTAGAGACAATTTATAGAAACCAATTAATCTACAAACCTGTACATCTTTGGAGTATAGAAGGACAACATCTGTAGAAAGGATCGAACCCGCGTGTCTGGTGCTGTGAGGGTGCCTGGCGCTGTGAGGCAGCAGCTCTACCGCTGTGCCAATGTGCCAATGTGCTCATGTATAGTATGATTTTACTGAATTGTATGTAAAACAAATCATTTCACTCTATTCAGGTATATGCGACAATAAAGTATCTTTGAACGATTGAACCATTTAAATTGTGGAATCTGGAAGCAGTGCAACACAGACATCCTGAAAAATCTTCACAATAAAAATGTTTTTCTTTAATTTAATTTTAAAAAGACAGATTTGTTTTGAAACTAGTGTGAATTGCTGGTGGGATCATAAGCCAGAATGTTCTTTCGGGCTATACACAAAGTGCAAGAATAACTCAATAGGTCAGGCAGTACCTGAGTTAGATTTTCATTGTTAGATGACATTTAAGTTGGAAGAAATGTGTCTGAGGCTGAAGAAGGTGTCCCTATCCGAAACGTCACCTATCCATTTCCTCCACAGATGCCTCCTAACCTGCTGTGTTACTCTTGCACTTTGAGTTTTCCTTCAAGAATCCAGCATCTGCTGTTCCTTGCATCTCCATTGATATGTGTTTAATTGCTATGTGCATAAGGAATAGAACAACAAAATTCTTACTTTTCGCAACTTTACTGGACT